>CM036540.1:29990401-30302901 GCA_020745685.1 Tautogolabrus adspersus | reverse complement strand
GAAAAATGATGGTCTCTTTCTCCCCCCATCATACAATTATTTTCCACATAAGAAAAAGGTTCGATAAACAATGCTGCTTAAATGTGAAATCGTCTTTAGAGTCAAATTTTACGAGAGAATAACGTCCGCTGTGGAGAGGACCAGATGTTTGTTTAATGCAGACTGATGATTTTTAAAGCAGAATAAATAATCTTACATTGTTGGTTCATTAGAAGAATGTTTGCAGCTCTGCTTTCAATCAGTCACACAGCATGAAGCACGGAGGCTTTTTGACACAACAGCTTTCTTTCTTGGCAGTAAAGTGATTATTCTAACATGACTCGTGACCTCTCAGGTTAAATCTGCTCATTACTGACAGAGTTGACCGGCAGATGTACTTTCCTGGATAACAAGAACAGAACGTTCCTGAAGGCTGTAAATGGGAATGCAGGGAAGTCCTAAAAGTTCATCTTTTAGCCTTAAGTAAATCATAGATCACGACCATGCAAAATGATCACAATGCAATTAAAAAGTGAACATGATCAGTTAGCGTATTATGTTATACAGTCTTAAGTTGAGCAGTGGTTTAAGGGCAGCTGTGGCTCAGTTGGTAGAGTCGGTCGTCTCTCAACTGGAAGGTTGGGGGTTTGATCCCCAGCTTCTGCAGCTACATGTCCGATGTGTCCTTGGGCAAGACACTTAACTCCAAGTTACTCCGCATGCTTCGTCTGCGGCGTGTGAATGTGTATGAATGGGATTAGTTACTTCTGATGGTCACTTAACATAGCAACCTCTGCCATCAGTGTGTGAATAGGTGTGAATGTGCAGGTGTGACATGTGGTGTAAAAGCGCTTCGAGTTGTCAGAAGACTAGAAAAACGCTATACCAACTCATGTCCACTGAAGTGCTAAATATTTTAAACAGTTTGATGCTCCATGCTCATAGCCGTGGTGTTGAATGTGTTCTTAAGGTGTACAAGTCTCTTCTGTCTTGCTGCAGGTGTAGAGAGCAGAATGTACTTTCCTTCGCTGGGTTTGTTCTTTGTATTGTTTAGTTCTGTGTTGTAGCTACGATAACATAGACGCATGTCTAAAAGACGCCAGTTAACATGGTCACTTTTTAAAGCGTAACACCAGTATTATCAAAAAACAAAAAAAACATCAGTTTTTGCAACGTCAATGCATTTGCGATCTGAAGAGGCCATGATGACTTAAAATCTAATTTACACACGTCTTTATTTAAAATCTACAAATAATGGAAACTCTTATGATTCATCTCTATTGTCTCCTCTCTAGCGGTGCTCCAGAAGTACCTTCTCAGGTTGTCCATGATCCATCTTATGTTGTAGAAAGGTTTGGAACAAATTAAAAATATGATCTCCGATAATTAACGACTACCAGATTAATGAATAAGGGACGTGTGCCCAGCTCTGATGTGGAGTCACAATAAACAGATGAAGTGTTCCCGTGTCGCTGGTTTTTCTAGCTGTTGCATGTTGCAGGCTCCGGTCAAGGCGAGGTCGTAATCAAGGGATGAGCTACACCTGGGCTCGGGGTGTAGTCCTCTATCCATATATTCCTCCTCTCCAGACAGATGCGCTCTCTCTCCTCTTGTTCTCACACCATGTGTGAACATCGCGCAGGGCTTTTCCCTTTTTTGTTTCACAATTTATTTAATAATGTTGTAAATAAATGTTGGTGTTATTTTTTGATATACCTCGTCTTCGTCTCCTATTTTTGTTGCAGCATAAGAGTCGGGTTGTGACAAATGGGGGCTCATCCATATTTGACTCATTGGGTTAGTGTAGCTCAGGTAGTAAAGTGCCTGATGGGCGGAGTTTTGGGGTTTTTGTGAATGAAGCCGGTTGTAGTGTGACGTTGATAAAAAGCTGTTGACATACATTAAAGCTGACAAACTTGACGGGGTTTTACAAAAAGAGGGGAAAAGTTTATATTAGGTTGGACTCAATGAAAGCTTAAGGAATTCATGTATTCTTTACTATTTCTGCTCACGTGTACTTATACTTTAGTAAAAGATTAAAAGCTTTACTTGCGCTCCATGTAAGGTGGCTCAAATGTAGCACATAGCCACACTACATTTCACCTTTCATTTTTAAATGAAATAACTCAATTGATCACATTTTAAGGTAAAATATTTGTGTGTAAACTTGTTTTTTAAATGTTGTATTGGAAAGCCATTTTGGATCCTTTTAGTGCACTGAAGTTTAAAAACGTTAAAAGTCCATAAAAAAACAAACGTTATCTGACAACGTAAAAAAAAGATAACGGGATACCACTACTAGCTTATGCATGATGAAGTTCTGCAAAAAAATTAGATTTTTTGTTGTCTTTTTTTCCCTCCTAATAATTTCTACCATCAAGTTTTTCGATTATGATATTTTCCTCTTCAGCTGCAAAGCTGAGCTGAGGACGCAGCAGCATCACTAGAAGCTAAATCATCAGAGGAGATCCAGAAACTGTGAGAGGGAAGCAGTTAGCAGAAACAAAGTGAAAGCAATAGTTTTCCCCCGAACAAAATAACTTTTTCTCAGTTAACAGAAATGCTTTCACGCTCTGCTGCACACAATTTTATAGCAGAAATATCGCTATGGGAATAAAAAGAGCTGTATGGAGAGAGCAGAGCCATTGTTTCAGTGCTGCAGTACTGACATTAGAGCCCAATATACTGTGGAGCAAAAGGAGAGAACAATATTTTTAAAAGGGGGAACAGGGGTAGAACAAAATACAGAGTAAATTGAGGAGTTTGATAAAAAAGCAAAGCAAGCATCTCGGTGGAGTCAGAGAAAATGGATGGAGCAGAAAACAAGGAAAGGCTCTAATCTGGGTTGGTCAAAAGCCTTCAAAAACCTAAATGTATTATGGTCATGTTATTTGTAATATTATGTTTTTAAAAGGATTGATCATAACTGCATGTTGCAATGGTACTAATTTTAGCATTTGAAGTTTTGCAAAGGCAGATTACACATTTTCTATAAAACTCTTTTCGTGCAACGTGAAAAGATTTAATGATTTTCTATGAGTCAAGAGCAAGTGATTTGGTCTTTTGGCCTTTCATGTTTTTCGTGGATGCATGTCTTCTTCTGTACTTTAACAAAATCAGAAACTTTTTATTTTGATCTAATCTTGAAAATTATTGCACAATGTCTGTTTTTAATTAAAAAAAATAGCCGAGTACCGTGCATGAAATGAGCAAAAGTCTTCTTGTTAGTCATCATACCAAGTTGTTAGTCATTTTGTTTTAATAGTAAATTATCTAAATTGAGATGTGCCAATTAGCTTCTTACATCAATGTTAAGGCACCAAGCAGATGGCAGAACTAGTGGCGACGAACGCCGACTGTGGCGTCGCCTCACATCGCCTTTTGTCTTGGCCAAAAAGTTGCACTTGAACTCACAGATGTGGGCCGGCGGGTAGTGATGGAGCTGGACACAACGCAAAAACTCGGGCGACGACCGCTCACCGGCTGATGATCTCCTTGGTGTGTCAGGGCCTTTAAATACAATTAGAAAACCCATTCATAAAGTAGTCATGGTGCCGCTGCATCAATTTGAATAGCAAAGAATGCATTTCAAAAGGCTTTGGTGGCAGTAAAACATCCTAAAAAATGAGCCAAAATGAGAAAGGAACTAAAGAAAAATTTTCGAGACAAGAATCAGAAATGGAGCGAAGAATGAGAACAAAAACAAATGGGAGTGGAAAAAGCTGCAGACAAAAAAGCTTAGAAGAGAATAAAGAGAGGAGGGGGATTGATGGCAGCCTGAAAGAGAAAACGATACGGGTCTCTGCAGTGACAATCAAAGCTGTGTGACAGTCGTTATCTCTGCCAGCACCGCGCCACCTCCACAAAACGTCTGCTGTCTTCGCTCAGATTCCCCACAAATTATTACAAATGGCGTGTTCGCTTAGAAAAACACAGGCTGACGCAAAGAGCTTTCAGGGGGGAAAGATACACACAGAGATGTTACACAACATCACAGTCAGGGTCAGCAGGTTGACCACAAAGCTGTGAGAAAATCTGTTCAGGAAATACACACGTACATGAACTAAGTATAATCTATTTGACTTATTTCCTGTTCAAACAAAAGCAAAACAATTTGTGTCAGCAGTCAAAGTAATTTGACCCTTTTCATAGAAAAAGACTTTGACTGTGATTTTAACAAGCAATTGATCAGAAAGTAGAATTACGAGAAAGAATGAGTGACACTAATGAGTTTCCTATCAAAATAATTCACCATTTGAATTAATGCATTCATCAGAATAAGAACTAGCTGTATTGGCCAGTGTGCACAAACAGGATTTGACTCCTCTATGTGCAAATATTAGAAATTAAAATAATTAAACTCATATATACAAGGCTATGTAAAGAAGCTGCAGGTTACATGATCAATGATATTAGAAAAATGCCATAGTTCACTTGTACTGCAGCAGAGAAAACATTTTATCACTTGACACTCAGTACACAGAGTATTATTTCTACATTACATTTTTAATATCTCATGAAAACAGTTTGGTTTGAGAAATACTCTCATGTATGAGCTGAACTTGGAGTTAAGATAATGTCTCTATTCCCCTGAGATTTCCTTTGATGCCCTGTTAGCATACGAGCTAAACTAATAATGTGGACATGAAGCTATAAGTGAAGCTGTGGATAACAGTCTCAAGACCTATTAACTACGAACAAGAGCTACATTAAACTGCTGCACATGTGCAAGCTAGCCCCCCTCCCCCCCCAAAGAGGGAAGAAAAAGCTCAAAGTCATGAGAGTCACTAATAAATCAGAAAATGTGAGTCTCACTTTAATCTTTACAGCCAGACAATCACTTATTTCAGCTATTACTGATATCATATTCATCCCTTTGTCTTTTTCCTGGAGTCCTCCTCTCCCTCATTAAAACACAGGTTTGATAAATCACAGTCACAGTGGCTGGTAAGCCATTTCTAGCTTCCTGCTGTTTCCTGAATGCTCTCTCAGGTGTGTAATGTCATCTGTTACATCTGTGCTTTTACTAATATGACCATTTATTTTGTTGGCTTTGTGAAAGGTTGATTGATATCAACATTTGTCTCTTTAAAAATGTCCGTCTTTGCATTCTTCTCTTTTCTCCTGTCGTTTTCCACCTTAATGATGAACTGTGTAAAGACATTCTTCATAAGAACGCTGACATTTTTATGCTTTCAGCTTTCATATATACTCCATACAAATCATCGTGAATTTGGATCTGCGGTAACAACACACAGCTCCAAACTATTTCCTACATGCTTCAGATTGAGTCTTTTCTTATTGATTGCAGGAGATGTGGAGGAGTATATAGTTGCAGAAAAATAGGATATCTGTTTTCTTTTTTTAAAAATAAGGTTAAAGTTATTAAAAGTAGTAACTCTGCTCAAACGTCTCACCTCCCTCACAGTTTGAAATTCATAAAAGCAGAGTTCAACCTGTGTTTCATAGCCGAGAGAGAGACTGCACAAAGTATAGAGAAATGCAATGTATCATTCATGCTTCAATTGTTTTTCCTTCATGGTTTTGGCAGGTTTGCTTCCTTAAATCTGTAAATATGTAACAATTACAAGTTCATACATCGCCTCCTTCATTTTAACTCTGTTACTATGAGAAGAAGGTTTTTCAATGTTATCTCTCTCGTTCAGGTTTGTTTGATGTCCGCTACCGGCTTCATACAATTCTGGATACATTTAAAGTATGCACACTGAAAATCAGGTAACGAGTAACCCGTTTTTTGTGTGTCTATTGATATGTTCATGATGTAACAGATTTGTTTTTCAGTCTAGATTGTGATCATCTACTTCTGTTTTGAAATATTTATCATTGTGTAGTTCTAGGATAGTTTGATGAGCTGCCATAGCTTTGTTTATTTAGTCTGTTGTGTTTTGGGGGGGATTTTGTGGGGACGTGGTATTACTAATTCTCAAATTTGGACTTCTGATCTATTGTAACATTTATGTTTTGGTTTGTAGTTTAGCTTTTGGGACCTAACGTGTCCCTTTACCCAAACTTTATGAGCTGAAAATGTAAATGATTAAGGCAACATTTTGGTGTGTGTACTCCCTGTCAGGAAGCTGATACTTGTAATTTATTTATGAAATGACCTATTAGATCTGACGTCATAATTATTGGTTGCAGGCCCGTAACCACTTCCTATTTAAGATGCCCCGCCCATTTTTACAAACTGCCCGTTGAAAACCTCGTAACGAATCGTTGCCAAGAAATGTATTTTTTGCAAATTTGACAGTGTGCAGAAGTTTTTTTGAAGTAATGAGTATGAGAACATGTTACGTGAACGGTCTCTTTAATCTAAACTTATGATTAAAAACTATTGTATGCGTTCATGTATGCTGGAGTATTTACTCTCACCTACAGCCTTTAAGGGCGCGATCACACTGGAAATCCATACCCTGCCATACTCAAGCACGATTGGCCCCCCTTTCCAGATGCAATGTTTAAGTGTTTTAGCATACATGCTAATAAAGATAAAAAAGTTTTCTGTAGCAACGAGATAAGTGATTTTGCCTTATTTTAACCACAATTCCTTTAAACTAATTTCTTTGTCACAGAGGAAGTGAAGTGACAAATGAGTCTGATAAAGACTGATACATATCTGAGTGATATATCTTACATAATGCAACAATACCATAATGCAGTATGTGAAATTGGTTCAGAGTAAAATAACCAGGCTCGAACTACATAAAATGATTTCTGTGAAATAAGAGGACACAAGGAAAAGGGTCATCACAGGAAGCCATTACAGCAGACACCAGAGATCCAGAGAGCCCCGAACCATTTGGTGATACGAGGAAAAAGGAAAGTTTGTGCTTTCTCTGCTCCACTGTTCCAACTTTTAATGCACCATATTTGGGTCGTTAGGATCCAGTGTGATGCTTTTATCCACAGAGAAGTTTAGTTTACGAGCCATCAAAAAAACATCAGTGCACATCCTACCTGAGCAGCCTTCATGCACACATTAACGACAGGAAGCCCTCTCTACACTAATAACAGCATCTCAACCAGGCATCACTCAGAGATTCTTAGCTGTACCACATTAACTAAATTAGGTTGAACTTTGGTTATAGCCTACTAACCCTAACCCTCCTCACCACAGGAACTATGGACTATTTTAGTTCCTAGAACCCAATTTAGAGGAACCATTTTAGCTCCCAGTTGTTCTGCGTCTCCCTCAAGCCCCTCTTAATAATAAATAATAAAGTGTTATCTTATCTTCTCTTATCTTAACCCCAACACCGTTTCAGCAGATGGCTGTTCAACATGAGTCTGGTGTTTTTGTTTGCCATTGTCACTTTGCTAAATGCTGCGTGTTGCCTCAGTGCTCATTGCAGATTCATACTGGGTCTTTATAAATAATATAATAAAGAGTAAGGTCTAGATCTGCTCTTTTTGTAAAGTGTCTTGAGATTACATTTTTGAATGACTTGGCACTATAAAAATAAAAATGGATTGATTACAAGTAAGCACTTTCTATTGTTACGACCCTGGCTCAGGGGAAGCAACATAAAAGAGTCCAATGCAAACTATCAGCATGAAACAGTCTTTATTTCTAACAGGTTATCAAAACTTAGAGGAAGGGAAGAAAACTGGTGGCTGAGGCCATGCTTCCGGTCCTGGCTGCAGTTTGAGAGAGAGTGGGCGGAGCTTGACTTGCAGTATTTGTAGTCAGCTCCCAGGTGCAGCAGATCAGTCGTGGACGAGTGTATGGCGGTCAAGTAGTGCCTCGAAAGAAATTAAACAAAGTCAAACAAGCACGTAACACTATGCTAACACAGGACATGCACAGGACACGTCCCAACCCGGTCATCACTAAGGGTACAGAGGTTGATAATGTGGGCAGTAACAAATGCCTGAGGGTCCACATAGAAAAGAACAGGACTGGACTAAAAACAGTGATGCTGTTTACAAGAAGGGTCAGAGTCGCCTGTATCTCCTCAGGAGACTCAGACCTTTCAATGTCTGCAGAACCATGCTGCAGATGTTCTATCACTCCGTTGCGATAGAACATCTGTGTGAGTGCAGCTGTTGGTAGGACTGATCTCCATTCAGATATGTGGGCCCAAAGTTGATTCAGTTCTGATTTCTTTAAAGTATTTGATACCAGAAAGAGTCTCTTGGTTCACCTTGAATTGTACTCTTATGATGAAACTGGAGTGTGTTACAGTATACCTTTACTAACAGCGTCCCTTAGTGGGCGGGGAGGTCTCTCTTCCCCCAATTTGTGGAAGGGCTAATGGTTGACAAGGGGGTTCACGTGAAACAAACAACAACATTTGAGCCTCTGAGTGGAACATAAAAAGGTGAAGGAAGCGCCGTCCTGTCAATGTGAACACAGAGCTGAAAAAACCCAGAGGGAGACTTATCTCTTTTTTAGAAAGGCATTTCTAACTGATATATTAAGATAGGATTTGATACCTGCTAAATAAATGTTAAAATGTTCCATATAATACCATTAAGGTTATGACAAGATCAAATTTAAAAACAGCACAAATACCAGTAAACCAAGTATAGAAACACAACCAGTAAAGGTAATTCAGAGTATTAAATGGACTTACGTAGGAGTCAGTCTGCTTTCATAAAGTCTCCTCTTGACTGAATTATAAAATTGAGTTCCTGAAAAAGAACGGTGGATTGGTTTTTGATGCTTCTTGAAAAGCTTGCTAATGGACGATTAGGATGAGTGAAGTAGAAATGATCTGCAGCGTCTGACCTGGAGTCTGAGTCAGAGGAGACAGACGGGGGTACACAGACAGAGGATGCTCACAGGCTGCAAGCAACCTTAAAGTTTTCAATGCTTCTTTTTCTGACTGGTGTCAAACAGCCTGCTGCAGAAAGCTCTAATTGCATCTTGTTATGTTAGCTGTGTTAATTACTTGGCTGCTGTCTCATGTTTGATGTCTTATACAAATCTTCTCTCTGCATACAATGTTAAAATCTTTTCTCTGTCATTACTTTATATTTGATCTGAAAATCCCTGCCAATCATTTACCCAAATCCAAATTACTTTGGCACCATGAAATATTTTTTCTTTATCGATGTCATGTTTTTATTGCCCCAATCTGGAACTGAGCATCTATTAGCATGAGTGCTTTGTGGAATTACTTTGTTGGAATACACCTAGGGCTGGACGATATGACCAACAATGTTATCAGAGAAAATGATGAATTAAGTACATCATTACTAAATCATTTTAAATTATCTATATTGCCAATCGTTATTATTTTAGGCTAGTCCCCTACACATAAGAGAACTCAAAGTATCATATTTTAAGATTAACTAAGATATTTTAGCACCTAAACTTAACCAAACTTTGCCCACATCAGAAACAGGAGTACCTCATTTATCCCCAGAGGAACATTTGGTCATTACAGATGCTCTAACACAAAATATAGCAGTAAAAAAATGAAGAGATAGATATATTATAGAGAGGAATAAAGTAAGAAATATAAATGATACAAAGCAATAGATACAAAAGCACGAGTATTTTAGGAGATAAAGCTTTTTAGAAAAAGCTCCTGAAATTGAACACATTTAGAAATCTGTACAAAAGGGGCTGTATTGAACAGTAGAGATATTGCACATGCAGAGTATTGCACATTATAATGGCCAATGAAAAATAGTGTGTTGTCCAGTACTGCACACTTTATTTACTGAATAAATTGATTACATGTTAATAATTGTATCAGATGGAGGAAGGTCTGGTGGACATGTTCCAACTCTGCAGGTGTGTGTGGGTGTGTTCAAGATTACATTATAAAAGATATGAGACTCCTAGCCTGGTGGTAGCTGGTGCACTTTGTCCCATCTGAAGCTTGCTGGTATCTGAAACCAGTTGATGTTACAGTCAATCATTTTCTGAATCAGGTGCTCTTTGCATGTAGTAGAGGTTTATTTTACATTAAGAATAATCAACATTACAAATAAAATATATTTAGAGATTAAACAGATCGAGCAGTTGGAGGTGGAAGCTTGAGCTCATTGTATCTTCCTTTTGTCCATTGAATATTATGTGTGGCAACCTTATTTAATTTGCACCACTTACAAAGCAGAACTACGGAGCCCCTGAAGCCCCAAAAAGTAAAAAAAAACATCTTGTGCGCACAATATATTTACTTGTGTGCCATATATTTGTATATATGTTGCATTACCTCCACCATCTAGATTGAATTGCAAATATTTACAGTGACCACCCACAGTGATCTATATTTCTGTTATGTCCCGCTCTATAACCCAGACACATTTGTCTGGGTCTGTATCTCGTAAAGAATGAGTAAAAGAGCCAGTATATATAGTGCAGAAGATTAGGCTGACTAGGTTCAGGTGTGCAGAGTAGGCGTGGTGAAGGGCTGACAGCATGCAGGTGTGTAGCAGCAGGGAAAGTGAGACCACGCCCACCCCATCACACACACAGACACACAAACAGACAGTTGTGGATAGTTTAAAAGATTGGGCACACAAAACACAAACAAAGAAAACTAGGGATCAGATTATCAGCATGAACATCTCTTTTGTGCCACTTTTGCCCTAATGAAACATATCCCTTATTACATCCCAGTGTGCACTTACGCAGCGTCAACACACACTCAAAAGAATCATATTGGATTGGACAAATGTAGAGCTACAATTACACATACCGAGAGAGAGAGGGAGAGCTGGAGAGAGAGAGAGAGATACTCTCGGGTGCTTCTTTCACTTCAGGGCTGAAGAGGAGGGACTAAAGCGCAGTCGGTTAATGTCCACTGTGAGTTCAGCGAGAGCGTCAGAGCGCGCGACATCTCCTCAGCTGTCAGACTCTGCGCGCTGCGTCTCCAAACATCTGCGGTGTCTGCTCACCTCTGCACGGACCCTCACCGGGCTCTCCACGCTTTCTGCTCTCTACACTTCCACGGTGTCTCCGGTCGCGCGCGGATTGTCGCTCCTCGCTGCACTTTGCGCACAAACTCTTCTCCTCCATGTTTGTGTCTGCTGCGCTCCTGTTCACTATTTCTCTCCTCTGAGGACTCCCCAGCGTCATAGCCCCGGGTTACACTGTACTTTCCCTCTATTTTAAGCTCCAGTAAATAGTTTCGCGTTGAACTCGGACTGAAGAACGAACAATGTGATTGTGGCTCATGGGGATTTAGTGTCGTGACATGCTTTCAGGACCCGGCGACTCCACAAGGAAATGGTGAGTTCAATCCGCTTTATTCTCGCAGATTATCAACCCACTGTACTTGGGTTTTCCACCCAGTTATTCTCCAGTGTTAGTGTTTGACCTCTGTAGGTCACAAGCCGGGGCAAGTGTCACCTTCCTCAGAAGAAAAAACATTTCTAATTTTCTGGTATTTCTTCAGAAGTGTGTAATTTGTATGTGTTCACATGTCACCTTGGAGAGACTCCGTGTTCTCAAATCGGTTATTATACAATTACAATGACCCTTTAAGACAATTAGATCCCATTTGGCCTTTTCTGCAAGATGTGTCATTTTGATGTAATTTAGATATTTTTTTACAAGAACTTGTGATGGTTGTGTTAAAGGTAAAAGTGCTTGTGGCAGTATTTGTGTTTCTCACGACGTTAAAATAAGATTCTTGAGTTTGCATTTACTGTCAGTGTAAGAATAATTATAGTGTGTAGTTTTCATGGTTTGAAGCTTTTGACCTCTCCGTGTAGAAACCTTCAGTTTCCCCGTTAATGTGAACTATAATCTCTCCATACGTGTGTGTGAAAGCTTTTCTGTTCGGATCACTGATCTATCGATAACAAGCTCTATTGATCCAAAGCTGATTGACTGTCAGCTGTCACATGGTGTGCGTGTGTGTGTGTGTGTGTGTGTGTGTGTGTGTGTGTGTGTGTGTGCGTGTGTGTGTGTGTGTGTGTGTGTGTGTGTGTGTGTCGTGTGTGTGAAAGAGAGAGAGAGCGTGGCTTTGAAGAAACGCTGGATTATGTAAGTAAAGAATCAGCGACAGAAAATCCGTTTTATTGCAGAATAACTAAAGGTTTCTGTGTTTCAGTTCAGACTGACAGCACCTAAATGTGACACGAACTTTTACTTTACTTATACTACTTCATGGTGTTTGATATGCATCATCTCGATTGAGTCTGTTCCTCTGAATGTTGAAAAGATCCATTTATTTTTAAAAGTAAAATCCAAACAGTTTCTTCAAGTTTTGAATAAGACTTTCATCCTTTTTCAACTCTAGAGTTTGATCCTGAATTGTAAACTACAACACAATACTCAATATTGATATACCATGGCAAAAAAATACAAGTCGATAGCTATAGCGACCCAATTATGGGTAATTTGTTATTCTCAATTACCAAAACTTGCAGGAAAACCCCTGCACACTGTCTAAATTGCACAAATACAAAGACGTTGTAAACACATCATGTGTAATTTAGACATTGCGCAGGAATTTACCTTCAATTTTTTGATTGATTCATTCCTCTCCAACGCATCCGGACATTTTGATGTAATTCTCAAAATGCCCTCAAAAGATCTTCTTCTCCATCAATGAAAAACAATGAAAACATTATTTTTCCCCCTTTACCTGACCCTATAATGCTCTCGTTTTGATTACTTTTAAATGAAAGATTCTTTCAAATGTTTACATGTTAATGTTTGAGGGAAGAAGTAGTAAAATATGTGAATATGTGTGAGTTGGTGGAGGCTTGATTCACTCCATTGTCAGGTTCTTCTATATTTTATCCAGTGTGTCTCCCTTACTTTTAAAATATTTAAATATAGTTTAATATGGTCAAAAAGCAGCAGCAACCACTTCACTTGCTCTTTACTAATTTAACCGTGCACTGACTGATTTAAGGACTTTGATTATTGTGGTTGTGTAATATTTATGGATAAGGCATGCAGGAAAACAACATGCCTCGATCAAAGGTGCAGGTTCAATGTGTCGTTGTAGGGGCTGATATGATGAACGGAGCTTCACCACTGTATCAGTCACAGCTCACACTCTCTCTCACTCGCCAACAGACAGTGGGAGCTGCAGATTAAGAGCCATGTGAGATGGATTGGAGCGCTGCCAGAGCACTTGTAATTTTACAGTCAATGCAGATCACTTTAGGTGTAAGTGATACGTGGATGAGGGCGACAGGGCTCCTCGTTTGACTCTAAATCACTAGCTTTTTAAACATCATTGAGGTCTCTTTTGAAAGTTTCTTTGATTACGTTACACATGCACACTACACACCCTTTATTTAAAGTGGAGCAATACACTTAAAGTCAGGCAGAGAGCACACAGGGGCATCAGGGAAACAAGATATCTTATTTTAGAAAAGATAAATAAGAAATAAAGGGTGAGCAGCAGCGGCATCTCTTCAGGCTTACTTGAATGGACTCGTACATTTAAATCTCTCCTCCCACACTTTAACAAGGACAAGCTCTCCTCCAGATGTCCCTGTGATTACGTCCACTTTTCTCACTTTTTTGCTTTCCTGTTGAGCTCAAGTAGGGCTGTTGAATTTGTTTAAAGGTCTGTGTATAGTATTAATGAGTGCTTGTGTGCATACTTTGCAGGGGATTGCCTTGAGAGTATGCACGGATGTGTGTGTGTGTGTGTGTGTGTGTGTGTGCATTTGTGCAGCAGTGTTTGCATGTGGAGTGAGGCTGTGTTTGCACTGGACTTAAGAAAATCAGCCTCTAGGAAAAATGACTTGTCCACTTCAGCTTGTTGCAATGCCACTAGGTGTGTCCAAAGCTACTTTTAATATTCTTCTATCTACATTATACAGATCAGTGAGCTGGTTTGCAGACAAATTCATATAATACAGACAGTGACTCATTCGAAAACTTTCAAATGAAATTGTTACAGCTTAAAAAGTGTTCAGCCACAATAAAAGTTTTCCTTGGCAGCTGATCAGAGCGAAAAATAGGATAAAATAATAAGCTCTTGAGAGTATTTTTGATTTTTAGTGACATATATAAAGTGATTTAAACTCTGAGGAGACCCTGGGAAGGATCGTGAACACTCTGGGAAGATCATATATCTCCTCAGGCGTGGGAATGCGTCGGGTATCCCTGAGGAAAAGCTGAGGACAAAAAAACTGTGTGAGCCAGATGAGAAGTGGAAAAAATGTGTGAATGATACATCTCTTTACATACAAAATGTATCTTTAAAACATATTTTCTTCAGTGTTATTGGTCCTAGCTGTATTGAGTTTTGCATATTGAGTGGGATTAGGTCTGATCCCCACACTTTCAACCTGCAGAGCTTGTAAACAAGTCAGATGGATTTATGGATCACTGGATGGACAAACACGTCCTCACTCACTAGAGCTCAGACAGATCCAGCAGCTTTAATATATGTCATTTGTGACGACCCCTGACTGTGGCAGTGCTTCTCCTGTTGCCTTGTATCTCTCCCCACTCAGGTTGCCTTCAGGTAGAGAGGGGCGGAACCAGTTAATTTGATGTCATGCACCTGGCCAGGCTAGTCCTGGTATTTAAGCTGGCTTCTCAGTCTCTCTGGCTGAATCTCGATTTCCTCCCCAAACCCTGAGCCCTGAATGCACGAGGCTGCAAGGGCTCGAAATGGTTTAATATAAATGGAACAGCACTTCGCGACTTCTCTGTAACCATGACAGCATGATGTCATAGGGCATTAGGTATTTTTATTTTAAGTCTTTTACTTTACTCACTCACAGCCATGGCGCTTATAAAAGGACCAATATGTTCTTTGTCTCTCTTGTTTTTGTAAATAGTTGGGAGTCATTGTTTTCTTCTTTACACTGACCTGTGGAGTTTAAACTGTCCTCTTTAACATCTTGCTGTTTGTAGGATCGATGTGCCAGTACATTATAGTTATTTATAGTACTGTATAGAGCTGTCAATGTGGATGTCGAAGAAAAGGATTTTAGTATTGAATATTTGGTAGCAAAGAGTCCACCACACATAGGACATGCAGAACTATATATCCCTAAACATGTTGACAGCTTCATGTTTTGGGAGGATTTTCCTTCCTATTTTTGAGTATTTCTAATTTGACATGATAACTTATATAATATGTTTAAGTAAGTGCTGGACTTGTGCCATAATACTTTGTCAAAATCAAAATTCTATCCCATTCTTCTTTATAATTTATGTGCATGTGTTAATACTTTTGCATTAATGATTTGGTTTTGGACGAACACAATGCTGACCCACACTGTTCTGTGCCAGCGGAGGCGTCAGTGGGATGTTCAAATCCTGCAGGGAAAAAGGAACAATGTAAGCTGTGGGTGTATCTGGATTTTGACCGTCTTACACTACTTGTCAGTGAGTTCAAAGTTTTGTTATAAAATAATGACTTTACCTTTACCTCTCTTCTGTTCACTGGTTTCAGCTTCCGTTACCAAGACAATACACTGAATGTAAAATGACGATGTGGGACTAACCAATCTCAGGACACATGCTAGTTACTGTATGTGTCTTGCCCGAACCAACTAGTGTTTATCCTGTTGACGCCTTTTATGATAATCAGATCACCATTCAATTTCAAATCTGAACTACAATACACTGATTTTCCCAAACTGAGGGAGGCAGTCATAACCAAGGACTAACCCATGCAAAATGTGTGCAAATCAAAACCATTATAGGAGATGCTGTCAGTAGTGCAACAGACACATTATGAATGGGACTCTAGTTGTCATATTGTGGATGTTTGGTCAGAAAATACCTCCGGCTGTTCAACGATAATCTTGTTGACTTTATCCTGAAGAGGTTCAACAGAGGGTCAAACGGAGGCCATCACAGGAGAAACAGATCATCATCATACGTTCAGTCAGCTGAAATTGACCAAAGATAAAGAGTTGTAAGGGGATTTCACATTACAATGCACACACACACACGCACACACACACACACACACACACCCCCCCCCCACACACACACACACACACACATTCATAAAAGAGCATCTGCTTAGAATCAATAACTACCTCCTAATCTCTCTCTCTCTCTCTCTGTCACTCGTCTCTCTTTTTTTATCTGATGTGGTCTGGACACCCAACACTGTGACAGTAAAGTGCTGAGCCATCAATCTGCATAATTAATTCTATTAAAGTCTCAAGCTAGCATTTACACACGCATTTTTTAATATGTGACTGGATGGATTTTAACCTACAGTTCAGGTGTGCTCACTTAAAGTTCTATTTTAAAGCTGCTGTGAGGAGTTTTGTAGCCATAAGGAAGCGGAGTGAAATGAATACTGATGCCTCGAACTACAAAACTAACCAGACCATCAGAGAGGAGCTTGTTGTTTTTTTTTCTTTTACATAGGTGTCATACCTGTAACCCCTGTTTCTGGCTAGGTTTCAAACAAGGAGGTACATACACTGCTGAAACAGCTTTTTTAAAAAACGTTTCCACGCTAAAGATTTATTGTGAGTTGCATAATGGACATTTAAAATGAAGCAGGGTCCACTCCAAACACATGGGCAGGACAAGATCAGCAAAAAGATGAATCATCTGGCTTTGCCCACAGGGGGCGCCAAAATGGACTCAACTTACACGTTTCTTAAGCCGTTTTCACATATGCACTCTAGATAATATCTAGATATTTACGGGAGGACTGCTCTGGAGATTCTCCCGACCTAGCTGTTCACATATGCACCTCACAGCTGGAAACTATCCCTGTCAGACGGGAGGGGGGGAGGGGGGGGCGGGGGATTATTCACAAACGGGTATTATTATTTGTGAACTTAGTATTATTTGAATACCAGCTTCTAAAACAGAACTTATTGTTATAGGAGATCTTGTTTGACCTGAGTTAGCTTCCCAAAAATATTCATCTAACCCTGTATTTGACCTTACATACAGTAGTGTGTGTGTATAGAAAAAAACAGAACACACATGCTAAAACGCACACAGACTAAATCAGACATGAGAATGGAGTGTCAGGTGAGGAGACATGTTTTGCATGTTGTTCAGCGGTGTCAGATTCTCTCAGATCCGCTCTGTGTGTGAATCACAGCTGCTGAAAGAAGGTAATTACCTCCAGTCCTCGAAGCGCTCCGCCGTCAGGTCTGCTCCTGAGCCTCAGCTGAACACACTGACATCATACCGGCCTCCCCGAATCCAGGTTTGAGAGAGGTGACAGTGTGAAGGGATGGTGATTAGAATTTAAAAAAAAGAAAAAGAGAGATGATAAATTTTGTTTTGGTGTCTGTGAAGAAATCCGCCTCGGCATCAAAGTGTAATATGTGTTGTGTGAAGTCGTAAAACCAATCTAAAGTTTAACCTTCACCTTCAAACTATAAAAGAAGCAGAGATAGAGAGAGCGATAAGGGAAAAACCTTGGCTTTAATAGATCTGCTTTTAGTCGGTGACTTTAGTTTCACAAATTCGATCAGGTTCTGAGCGTGCTAAGAGATAAGTACAGCTACATGCTAAGGTCATTATCGGTTCAATCTTTCATTGTATTTTTCAAACACATGGTTAATTCCAACAAATATTGAAAAAAAAACAACAACCTTATCACAGATTCCCAGAGTGCAAACTGATTGTTCCCCAAAATATTAAGTTTACAATGTTTTTGAGAGAGTGGATGGAAATTCAAACATGTGAGGAGGTGCGAGCCGAGAACTTTTAGCACATTTAGCCCAGAAATGACATTAGCCCATTAAGACCCTGAGCATGTCATCAAGTCACTGGTTCAAGTCTAACCATCGGTCTCCTCTCTTTTCCTCTCTGCTCCTTTTCGTCAACTCTGTATGGAAAGCATTAAAACCCTAATGATAGTTAAATGATTTAAGTAGATCTGTCATTTTTGATCGGTTGTCAAGCTAATGATTTCAGCCTAAAGCATGAGATGTAACAAAATGCAAACAAAGTAGAAGAAACTTCAAAACAGGAAAGTTTCCTCAAAAGTGACCCATGGTGGTGCGAATAGAGAAGTCAAAGTAAGTGTGGAAGTAGAGTGACATTGCCACACTGCCAATGTAATTGTTATTCATTTAATTTAACTCAAAAACCTTTTCAGGGAGGAGTTCAGGGTGGATGTTTGGGTCGACACAGGAGGAGACTTTACTAGAGACCTATTTTTGTGTTCCCCTTCCGACCTATGGCGTTGGTTTCTTTGAAACAAAAAGTCATTTATTCTTAACCAATTGGCTCCGACTAACTATAAATGAAGTCATTGAGTTGCATATAGTCGGGGGTATTAGTCCCGCCTGGTAAAAGTTTTTTTGTTGTTGTTTAGAATGTAAGAGACATATTAACACCACTCTTTTTTTCCAGCGGTCCTCTAGTTGCTGCTTGAAGTTGGTCTAAAGTTGACTTGATGAATGAGGTCTCTGTAATGCTCGTTTTATTTTATCCTCCAACAAAAAAAATTATTTCGCAAATGTAAAGAAACTAAAAGTTGTAACTTTTGATGCATGATGTCACTTATTACTCCCTTAAAGTTTCTGTCTGGCCTTTTTTTGCATGCAGAGAATTTCTGTCACAACCTTTGCTTTTTTTTATATTTTAAGAGACAACAACAGAACATAGAGAACAACAGAAAATAGAGTAGGTGGATGATAGAGGTATTGAAGTCAAAGAAACACAGAGAGTGAAAGATATGTGTTCGAGAGACGAGCTGAGGGCAGAGAGAGTTCACGATGAACAGAAGAGAGAGAGAGAGAGAGAGAGAGAGAGAGAGAGAGAGAATCTCTTTGAGCTGTAAAACTTCATAAAGAAAAAAGATTCAACAGCGTTTATTTTTTTCCCTCCGTGCATCCATTCATGAATTCATATCCATCTGCACAGTTTCCTCGTAACATGAGCAGCATCTCAGCAGCAGATTTAGAGTTTTGAATGGGGCAGGCTTATAAAATGAAGTGCTTGTTTGTGTATCTTCAGACAACAGAAAACATGTCCGATTAAAGAGTAGTGACTGTAAAATTAGTGGAAACGCATTGTGTCAGCTGGCAGCTTAAATATGAAAGTGAGGATGTTTTCTTGAACCATTGGCACGGGTTTTATATGTTACTTGAATAGATTTTGCTTGAGCTGTTTCATTTCATAAAATGAGCAGTCCAGCTTTACTGAAGCGTAGGACTTTCAAACTTGGCCAAAGAAGCAACTAAAGTCAGTTCTTTACTTATTTGTAAACTAGTAATCTGAAACCAAAGATTCTGGCACAGAATGAGTGGGAATGGTTGGTATGCTGGTATATGTTCTATGATGCTTTAAATTGAAAAAGGAAATGGATGATTATTCCTTGTGACAGCTTGATCTCTATGTCTTCACGAAACAGTTTGTCAGAGGTTTGACCCAATCAGCAGCAATCTCTATATAAACACATATGTGGATAGTTCTGTGTTATTGAAAGGGAAATGTACGTTTGCACTTACTGACATTGTTTCCTCTTTTCTTGATCCTTGCTTGTGTTGTACTTACTCTCTGATGTACGTCGCTTTGGATAAAAGCGTCTACTAAGTGAATTGTAGAATGTTTGTTTGTGCAAAACAACATAATATGCAACATGCTGTTAAACATGCCACCATTTTCATTTTAATGAGCAGGAAAGATTGGGTTATAAGAATGGCTTCAACTCCCTTTAACTAGATGTGCTGCAGGGCTGCACGGTGGTGCAGTGGTGAGCATGGAGGTTCCTGGTTTGAATCCCCGTCAGACAGGAGCCTCTCTGTGTGGGGTTTGCATGTTCTCCCCGTGCATGCGTGGGTTCTCGCCGAGTACTCTGGCTTCCTCGTAAAGTCCAAAGACATGCTCGTTAGGTGAGTTGGTGACTCTAAAAAAATTGCCTGTAGGTGTGAATGTGAGTGTGGCTGGTTGTTTGTCTCAGTCCAGGGTGTACCCCACCTCTCGCCCAATGACGGCAGGGATCCGCTCCAGCCCCCCACGTCCCCAAACGGGAAAAGCGGTATAGATAATGGATGCATGGATAGATTTGCTGCAATTGGCTTTTGCCCAGTCAGTGAGTTGTTAATTCTCAGAGTATTAATGCCTTTAATAGGCTCCTATCTATTCATACATCTGTGAATATCTTTTTAGTGCTTGTATACATTTGTGTTTGAGCCTCCCTAACGGCCTGCTATAATAAACCCAGCAGAGCTTGACTTCTGATGCAGATTAATTGGACCTTGCTGCCAAAAGGTTTCCACATTCTCTTCTCGCAGTAAATTAGCCCGTGATAATGTTTTCTTTTAGAGCATCAGACTGTTCACACAGATGAGAATAAGTAAAGCAAACATTTCCCTGAGGCAGAGCTGCTCTGGAGACAGACATATTCTCAGGGAGTATCCAGTCATCTTCGGTGGGAGGGGCCAGAAATAGTTCCTCTAGCTGAGAAATATTGAAAGAAGGACCAAATTGACAGATTAAAATAAGGGGGCTGTTATTGTTGCACATTATTTACAGTGCTATCTGAGAGCACTTTGGCAAAACATTTCTGAATGGCTGTAAAAAGAAAAGCACTCTCTTACCTCCCGATAAAGCTAGTCTGAAATCAAAATGTTTGTGCAGTAATTAGAAGACACAATCTCTGTATTGTAAGCAAGAAGAGAGGGCATTTTAAAATCTGAACTGATGTACCAGCACTAGTGTGATCACATACTGCATGTCTTTCTCAGAGAAGAGTTATAGGAATCTGGTGTGCCACCCGTTGACGTGTGTTACCACGTGCCTCTGCAGTACGGGGAGATTTGATCGAGGCTATTCGTCTATCAAGATATGCTAACTTTAAAATCTTATATAAAGGTTTTATCAGAGAGAATCAATAAATGTTTCCCATTTCCTTACAGTGAAAATGCAGCGAGTAGTGGCGTTTTAAAGAATCTTTGATACGAAAACTTGCTCTCCACACTCTGAACATGCATATGGAGCGAGTAGTAAATGAATATAATGCTATTTGGTTCTGGTAGCATCAATCGTTTCCTCGAGATGTTGAGAAATGAACTTGTTACAATTGAAAAACCAGGACTGGTATCCCGACATAACGAGGTAAATAAGTGTTGAGATCTTGAGAAAGCAACCAAAATGTCCTCGTCGTCACAAGAAGACGAGAGTAAAATCAAATGTATGGATGTTTGGACACTTAGGGCTTCTGTACTTTTGTAATATAAAAGGTTATACTACAATTAGAACTATACTTTTTTATGAAAACGTACCAAACAATCCCCTTTATAACAGAAAAACTTTGTTCCAACGTATCTGATCGATTGTTTTACTTCTCTGACCTCTTTGCAACGTCTGACTGAAAATGAAAAATAGACGTGTCCTTCTTTCTTTGAACCTCTTGACTTTTTATGACATGAAAAGCGTTCAGATCACGTGATACCTTTTAACCTTTGACACACTGTCCAGTACAGTCGGGGTCTTAAACCCTGAGCCTTTTCCTGGTTGTTGATGCTCTTTCTGAACTTTTGCAGAAATAATATTCTCTGTTTTGTCTCACGGCTCTTGATCTCCGAACCTGAACCATTGTTTGCTTTTCGTTTTTTGTTTGAAGTTGGTGTTATTTGAGTAGAATTAATTGTCCTCGTTCAGTCTTGCTCCAGATAAGAGCGTCAGCTAAATTCCCCAAATGTGGGAAAGTAAATGTATTCCCTCATAATTTATGTATGCAGGCTGCGGGCTGCTGGAGTCTTCCTTCATCTCCAATAAGACTCAGGCGCTTTCTTCAAGCTGAAACACGGAGGACAATATCTCTGAGCTCTTTTGTTTCCTCCTCCCATGATTTGTTCTTCATCAAAAAGGTTACAGCCTCCTTTTCTTTTGTTTCGTCCTCTTTCAGGACATTTGAGTCGTTCTGTTGTTTGTGTCTTTAAATGTTGCAGCAGGTTGGTTTTAAATTCTCTTTGTGTTCTTTCACTGTGGACGCCAGTAAATCATGTCGTCAATATTAAGGGTGTTTGGAGCTGATTTTAAAGGTCTTCTTTCTTATCATTTGTTCTGTGTGGTGGGTCAAAAGGTGACGTTTTATTCTACCTTTTGTGTTGTTGAATCGATTTGTCCTTGGCGTTTTCCAGAGGTTATTTGAAACAAGTATCTTAGAGCATTTTCCCCCAATTTTTGTATGTACTTACCTTTCGATACTATCCGGTTACTTGTTTTTTGTGTGTATTTCCTCAGCATTTCTAAATGGACTATTGTTGAAGTTAGTTTTATTGCCTGTTTGTTTGTTTGTGTTTTATGTCAACCCCCAAAAATGGGAAAACATTTGAAATACTGAATTGTAATACATTTGTAATTCTGGCTTCTTAATGGTATACATTCTCTGCCTTCCTGTTTCTTCTGTGATAGTAAACAGACTATTTTTGGGTTTTTCGTTGAACATGCTGGAACTTGGAAATTTGATATTTTCAACAGTGTTTTTTCTTTTTATTGGTGTAGAAAACAACTATAACTAATAACCTAATCTGCAGCCATAGGGACTGATACTTTTATGTATTATGTTAATGTTTCTTTGAATGATCTGACAACCAGGTACAACATGCTTTGATGCCACCGAGCCCATCTTCTCTGTATTTTTCTGTGAATTTGTAGTTTTTTTTAGGGGCGGCAGTAGCTCAGTCCGTAGGGACTTGGGTTGGGAACCGGAGGGTCGCCGGTTCAAGTCCCGATGCAGACCAAAATATAGAAGTTGGTCTGGTAGCTGGAGAGGTGCCAGACCACTTCTCGAGCACTGCCGATGTGCCCTTGAGCAAGGCACCGAACTCCCACCAGCTCAGGGGGCGCCCCCCGTGGGGGCTGCCACCGCACTCTAACATCTCTCCATTAATGCATGTCCACAGGTCTCGTTGTGCATGTGTGTGATTCAGGCCTGTGTCTGTGAGAAGCATGTCTCTAAAAGTAACAGAGTGCGAACCAGAATTTCCCCTCGGGGATTAATAAAGTATATAAAATTAAAAAAAAATAAATTAAAATTTTTATCAGCTCTGAATTTTCAATCAGAATATAGTTACTGATGCAAAAATGATTCAAAGGTTGACCGAACAGATTGAAACAGAAAAAAACCTTTAGAATAAATAATTGATGGTTTAAAGTTTGGTATTGTAATGTCTGGCTGTAACAGTCATTGCAAGAACCGCTTTATTGATTTGACCTCAGTCTTTCTCACTGTCAAAACTTTTCTCCTTTTTCAAATGATGCTGGTGAAGAAAATGGCTTTCAGTGGCTGCACCTTTAACCTTAATGTGATTAGCACACCGTCTCTGAAAAAGGGTTAGGTTGACTTGTTTTGGAGTTGTGAAGACCTGTCTGGCAGTTTCCTTCACTGACGGAGCAAATGTTACACGCTGATGTGACCCGAGCGATGATCCATGATCCTCTGCTCAATTTTTTTAGTGGATGTTCACTCAGGGGAGGAAATTTGAGGAGCACTTTTGACATTTATAAGCTTTTAATATCAAACCCAGAAACCCTGCAGAGCTGCAGAGGAAACCAAAATGCAAAAAAAGGATCTGGTGATAATGGAGGGAAAATTAAAATCCATGAAACGTAATATGTTGTTGTTACCAGGAATGGAAGGACGTGAGTTTCCTGGAAGGAACTGCTCCATTAGAACCTGAGAAAAAAAATGAAACTAGAAATGTAATGGTCATTAATTTCTTCATATGTTCAATTTTCACATTCAATTAAACTTTGATGACCTAGTGTCTGATCACACAGAGACGCGCACCCTAGTCGCGGCCGTTTCAAGAACGCCAGAGCGCATCAGGGGGAAGAAACAGCTGGCGGCGCCTGTGGAGCGGGGCTGAACGTAGAGCTGTCGTCGTTGCTTTGCTCCTTGATGAGGAGCATAGCAACGTCATACAAAGCGGAGGTAAAGAGTCCTACTTGATTTGATTGGTTGCTTTGGCAAAAGAGACGTTGACGAGCGCTTCAATTCCGCATCTAGGGCTGAAAAGTTGAAACATTTTTAACTTTTATGCATGCCCAAAAACCTCTCGCAAAACGTGTCGCGCGGCAGAGAAGAGCAGCCAGCAAGCGCTGTACCCTAGGGAAACAATGGTTGGGCTGGCGACGCTTTTCTAGCAATGCATCTCTGTGTGATCGCCCTTAGAGACTCTGAAATATACAACAGCAATTAATGAAACAGAATTGTCCAAAGTATCCAAGTATTCAAGTGATCATCACTCATTCCAAGGGAACTGAACTGTAAAATAAAACATAAAAAATATCTTCAGAGTCAAAGCAATAGCTCAAAATTTGAGGATTTTGTAGGATTTAATAAATCCAACTGTTCTAATTCCTTTGCTCTGGTGGCCAATTGTTTTTCTTAACACCAGTAAGACAACATGTTCATACCAAAAGGACCATGATAATACACAATAATAACACATACTGTATTTGCAACCAGTTTATCAGCTCATACAAATCAAGTGATACTGAAATTGAATAATAAGAAGAAGCAGAATCTCAAGTTAAATCAGAAATAAAAGATTGTTTACAAATGAACTGCTGCATTGACTCTTCAGCAAATATGAACAAGCAGATGTCTGCACAACTGAGATTATGCTGCAGGTGTTTGTGTGCGTCTTGTGTGTGTGTTGTGTGTGTGAGGAGAAATGAGAGCCCTCTGGCCAAATGAAGCATCACTGTAGTCCTGAAGTGTTACTCGGCTGCTGCACATCAAAGCTCACATTAAAGAGAGTGAGGAGTGTGTGTGGAAAATGGTTTTGAAGGCTGACCACCTGCAGACAACACTGGAAACACATTCAGATATCAATGTAAGGAATAGAGACATACAAGGAAACAAGCATCAAAACATGCAAAATGAAAATCCTTGACTGATTTTTAAGAATGTGGGATGGGTTACTAAAATCTGTAACAAACGCATTAAGTCCTGTGAGTGGGTGCCCTGTGTGTTTGGTTTGTACGATGTGATGCTATTTTTGTAAGGGATTATGTAAAAATAATAATCCGGAGTTTATTCTTGTGACCAGACGTTTTTGACCCCGTCTATCACATTCTCAGTCAGACACACGCATGCAGAAACACGAAGGAAGAGACTGCACTAAAAGTCTGCAGTCACACTCGGTGCTTGTGTGTCTGTTTTCTCGTGGTTGGTCAGTAAATGAAGCCTGAACGGAGTTGGGACAAGCACAGAGTAACTCTCGAAGAAACTGAGCCCGCGTCAATAAAGCAAGACAGTGTAAAATTTAAACCAGATTTTGAGTAAATGTGCAGAATAAAATACTGTTATGGATTTAATATCAGTTGGGTCGATCATCTAAAATACTTTTCCTCTCAGTGAAGAGGACCCTGGAGTCAGAACCATCAGGTTAGGTTAACCCTGCAGCCCACACTTAATGATTTTTTATAATCTTAACAGATTTTGAAAATGTGAGATCCCCCAACCATGACGAGAGATATTGATACATTCAACAACTGAGATTAAAATGACTGCCAATGATTTTAGTAATACAACTTGACGTTGTGTGAAAAAATGAAACTGGATGTCTGGAGAGATGAATCGTGTCCGGGTGGAGTCTCAAGCAGCCTGTTAAGAAGTTGCATTTTTAGCAACTTCGTCCTCAGCTTCATTGCTCATTTAAGGGAGTTTCCACGGTGAAGTGTTGCTGATCTTCTGCATCGTCTGTGTGAACAAGAATATGAGCGTTTTAGTCATTGTTCAATCTGCACCGTTGTTACCACTGCACAACCTGTTACTTCTCCATGAAAGGTAAATGTTCTCTGTCATTGGTAGCTCAGAAAAACAACTAGTGCTGCACTGTCTGAAGCACTGTGGACCTTCTGTTTACTCAGACCCTTTAAAGAGGCCAGGAGTCAAGCACCAAAACTCTGCTCTGTTTATTTTTCATAAACGTCTGACCAGCGCTGATCGATGGATTAGAACAAGTTTAAGAAACAACAAGGTTCACATTGTGTCTGAGTGCTTCTGTTTATATCCAGATAGCATGACCTGATCCTGAGGGGCAGTCAGGGCTGCAGAGTTCAGAGGTAGAATTGGTGTACTTGTAGATTTTCAGTGTTTTTTCCACTTTTAAAGTTTTAGTGTGAAACTCAAGCTTGTGTTAAGCCGGCCTCCCTGAGTTCTGTTTATACACAACTTTTTTAACCAGCACAGACTGGAGCTCTTACTGGGAGAGAGACCACTAACCTTTTCCCCAGCAGTATAACATGGAGTGTGTTAAATGGTTGGTGCTGATTTTCCATTTTGACAAACCAACTTGGAGTCGGGTCTTAAGGTAGTTATTTATTTTGAAAGCGACTTTTAGGTTTAGCTTTAAAATAATGATGGTTTCATAATACTGACGCCTCTTCGCATCATGTCTGTCCTTGCAGGGCTTTGTTGTGAAGTAAGCACATATCGATTTGCAACATCTGGTTAGACTTTAAAGAACAAAGCCGTAAAGTGAACAATATTGGATGAGCAATACTCAGTAATACTTTTTACAGACAGAATAAAAGCTTGAGTGAAAGGTCTAACATTTAACGAGTTTTGAATGTGCACAAAATCATTAAAACTGGAACATTTTTAAATGTAAAAATTGACCTTTTTAAATGTTTTGCATCAATAACTGTGTTAGAGTCCCAAAAGCAAAGAGCATAGGGTGAAAAAAGGACTAGAAGTACATTGAACATAACTTAAATGAAGTCAGCTTTTTGTTAAAGTGGTCATCAGTGGCTAATGGTTTCACTCAGGAAACTTTAACAGTGCATTATAACAATAAAGTGGAGGACGGTGTACAGAATGATACTAGAGATGTAGCCACAGCATCACATTTTGAAGTGTTGATCCTCAGATCATCAGCCATGTTTGAAGAGTTATGAAATGAGAACAGGCTGATCCTTTCATTGTCTATCACTGTACGCATTTGAACCGGAACTGGACCCAAATGCATTGGGGGGAAAAAAAAAGAAACTCACACGGGAATACTAAGAACCAATGTAGGTTAGAGTACTCCACCACAGAGTTTGAGTTGAGTTAGTTTAACTGTTGTAAAAGGGCTGCGTTCAAGGAAAAGGAAGCAATGCCCATAAAGTGCTTACAAATGAGAATAAGAAACTGAGAAAGAGCCAAAAAAAGATAAAGTAGGCTGAAGAATAAAAAGTGGAAAATGTATGCAGAGATGGACACAGAGGAAACAGAAAGATATGGATAGAATGAGTGACAGCAGAGAAACACGGTCTTATCTGTGTGCAGTTTGTTCAAATCTAACTGTGACTTAATGTCGTACTGTGAATCAACATATATGTGTTGTTGCACCTGTTTTTATATCTCCTTTAATCACATCTCAAACACATAAAATCAGAGCTGCTAATGCACACAACACCCATCGAGGACACAATCAGATCACACAAAGCAGTCGGAAGTGATCGAGGACTTCTTCGCTCTTGCTTTCATTGTGCTGTAAATGCAAAATATCTGCAGGGCACACATGCAAGTGATGTTTTCTGAAGTGAACATTAGCATAATATACATAATGTGTGCATCAAGAACAGATGTTCAGGGTGCTGCAGATGTGGGTCAGAGAAGATGAGGTGTTTGCTGTCAGTTTAACTGAATGTAATGTGTAAGTAAATGTTATCGAGGGAATGGGAATAGGTCTTCAATGTCTGCATCACGGGAACATTACTGTCAGGTGTGATTTATTCAGCTACATGTTGATATCATCAATTAGGGGTATGGAAACACCGGGATGTCAAGCTTAAAGGTTCTTAGTGCAAACCTGACAAATTGTGTATTTGCTGTGTTTCCAGCTGTATAACAAATTACAAATCTCATTTTCATGATAAATGGACTTCAAAGTCTTTTTAGTGGCTGTGCTGGATCTTTGACTTGTATCTCATGGTCTAGATTTTCAGGTTTTCTGTGGACTTTAAGGACTTATCTTCACATTTGTTTTACCTCACCTCTAATGTGCTGTAGTAGCAGGTCCATTCTGGTTCTATTCCAAGCTTACTCTCCAACTTTCAGAGCAGATCTTCAGATCAAAATGAATGCTCTCATTGGACACACCTCCTTCCTCCCTCCTGTCTCCACTCTTACGCCTCTCCTCCTGTTCGGATTCACCAGTTGGTGTCAGTGAGACGGAGAGAGGCAGACAAGTGCTGATGAACTTTAAAAACACGATTCTGTGATCAAGTTCACAATGCTGCGTCTCGAAGGTCATTTGGTTTTCTGTTTGTCTTTAAAAGCTAAAGAAAAGTGTGTCCTTGGTTTATACTTACGACACTCAGTGTTTTTTACATGAAGAATACATAAATAATGCACGTTTCAGCCTCTGATAAACAAACTGAAGGAAGTGCGTATCGTCAGTGTAAACACAGCTGAGAACAACAAACCCAAAGGGTGTTTGAAACATTTACTTCACATTATATTTACATCGAGGCTATTTGATTTTTCCTGTATTAATATTCAGAATGTCACCTTTAAGATTCAATAAGTGACTATAGGCTATGACAAGTCGGGCCCTGTCTAGTTAGTCAGCAATGTTTGACCCAGTTAAGCCTCTGTTCAAACCTCTCTGCAAAACTTCTATGTCCGGATCCGGTGAGGGGAAAAAAAGAGTGGGAGACGATCATAAATTCTTCCTGTTTGATGTGTGGTCACCATTTTGCAAAAGCTCCCCTCTTCCTTACACACACTCAAATGCATTTAAAACAAAGTCATTTGAAGTAGTTGCAGACCTGGAGTTTCTGAAAAACACTGGCCCTAGTGCAGATGGAAACTAAAGATATTGATTTAAGATTGTAAAGTGTATTGAATTCATAAACGTATGTAAAACAGAGCCAAAGAGCGTGTGCTATCATATTTAAATGTGCTACGAACATCTCTGAACTCTGTCACAAATGTTTCTGAGGTTCTAAAAAAAGTGACATGACTGAGCAATTTGAAGACAACAGAACAACTCCAGAGAACATCCAGGGTTAGGGCTTGGTATCACCACTGATTGCCTGAATCGTATCCCAATTCTTTGCCCGATTCCCGATTCGATACAATGACGATTAATTTAGTCATAGTGTAACTTCTGTTAGCTCACTTGGCTAATGCAGACACAGCCATCTTTTTTTTGTCTGTCGCCCAATTAGAGGTCGAATCTGCGATCAGCTGACATGTAAGGGCCAATGAGAAGCCAGTGCAGCCTGAAACGGACGTCACAGCCTGCTCTCAGCACAGAAATACGAAAGATAGAACTGAATGGATAGATGGGAAAGTGAATTTAAAGATCGATCTGTGGATTTTATGAATCAATATCAGATCATTCAAATGAAAATCGATTTTTCAAACCAAATCCTAGGTTGCATGTGTGTTTATTTCGTGATGATGCGGCTCAGGATGTGAAAGTAGAGCAAGATGTTCTCAGGACAGAGAATGAGATTCCTAATGACATGCTCTGAGATGGATTATAATATTCAGAAAGTCATTGATGCTAACATTATAGGACTCGTTAGTGTCTGCACAAACTTTAAACACTCTCCTCCTGCTCTTACTTTTTTAGTCTTATCTCCAACTAACTGAACAGATACCTAATTTATGCTTGCTGAATAATTAAAGCGAACTTTTTAATTGAGGTTGGAGTCCTCCCTGGAAGGTAAACACGTAAATCGTCAGGAGGCTCGGTGGAGGGAATGAGATGTAGCTGAATGATACAGTCGCTGTGGGAGCCACTGCAGAGTAAACACACCACACGGGCTGAAGCTGGATTTGTCTGTGTATGCTTTGTATGCACAAACATTTAAATTAATATGTTTTCATGCAAATGAAGATCATTTAAACTTCTCTCCACATATGCCAGCGATGCCTATTGCATCATTTCTGTACATAAATACTAATATTGAATACAAACAAACAAACAAACAGCTTTTTAAATGAATTGAAACTAAACTGAAATTAAAAACAAAAAGTCAGAATATAAAAAAATGTGAACTATTAAAACCTAACAGGACTATTATACCCTTGTTGTGTAGTCATAGAACAGAAAGCTGCTTTAGATCCACAGGAACCAAAAAGAATAAACTGTCAACTGTCTCTCTACTGAACATTTTAACAACCACAGCTGAAAATAGACCCCTGACTTTTCAAACAGCTCCTCTTGTCATCTGAGCCAAAGTGCAGCTGCAGGTAAAACAGCTGTAAAAAAAAAACAGTTAAGCCTTGTCTGCTCCCTCTCACGATCTGTACCCCATCGACTGTGAAGTCTATGTCTGCAGGGAGATGTTAAATAAAGATGAACTATAATGAACATGTAATTCATCATTCATCATAGACCTGTTTTAATTTAATACCTCAAACTGTATTTAATGAAAGCTTAATCAGGGACTATGAATAGATAACACCAGCGTGCAGACGTCTTCTCTCTGCCTGGGGAGTGTAAGCGGATTGAGTTTTACACGAGTCTCTGTTGTCTGCTGGTGTTCCAGATGTAATAAACGTCATCCCTGTGCTCTCTGATGAACGACTTTGATTATTTAAACCGCGGCAAGACGACAGACACTAAATGGGTTTGAATCATCAGCTCCCCAGGTAAACATGTTGAATCAGGTGAAGTGAAATCAACTTTTAATTAGACGCAGCACATTTTTGCTGAGGCTCAATCTAGTTTCCGCCCAGAGGGAGATAAAGCTGGACAACGTAAGTCCCATCACGGCCCGAACAGCCAACACCGCACAGCTAAAGCCACATATTGCAACCTCAAATCTGCTCCTGATGTGAAGGTCAGCGCTTTGCACGTGGAGCTTTGCCACTGCAGGACATAAATATGTGTTTGTGTGTGTGTCTCTGTTTGTAGGGCAAATGTGAGGCTTTGTAAACAGCTTTGTTCCAAAGATAAAAAGGACACTACCACTTACAAGACCTGAAATAGACAAAAAAGGAAATGAAAGCACTTCACAATATTATTTTTAGTGTTTTAGGATGTTAATCTTTGTAAAAACTTTGATTTATGTTGCTTTTGATTGACTCCAGGAGTTTTACAACCTTGATCTTCTGCAGATGTTTTCCCAGTTGTCATGGAGGGATGTAACTATATCTTGGAATAAAATTAAAAATTGATACAAATGTTGACCATCACCAAATCAATTTGACAAAAATATATGTTGCAATGCAAACCGGTAGAGAGCGCTGTCTGCTGTTGGCATCTGTTTGTTTGAAGTCAGTAGCTGAAGAAGGGTGTACATACACCACATGACAAAAGCGAGGGAAGACTTGAGGTTTAGGTTGCGTCTTGTTGCAAAGCAGAGACAAAGACGTGAGGGGAGCAGAACAAGGGTGAGACAAAAACAGTGTGCACCTATTTCAAGAGATACTCAAAAGACACAAATATCACAACAAATACATAAGAACTCATCCAGCTGCATACACACTGAAAATCTGCCAAACGTCTGGTTTTAGAGATGCAGACAGACTCAGCCCTGCACCACCTTCAGTCTTCAGCTCTCAGTCCAAATCTCTTTCGGCCTGGATGAGCTGGAAACCTTTTTTTTCCCAAGTGTTTGCTTTTTTGGTCCAAGCGAAGGAGGCTGCTGAGGAAGGGAAACCGATGAGAGAAGTGGTTACAAACAAAGAACGCAAAGAGGATTATTTGAGTCTGATATGGCTTGTTGGCTTTGTGTGTTGTGTGTTTTTAGCTTCTTGTAAAGCTTTTATAGACTGCCCAACACACACTAAACCAAGCATCCAGGGTAAACCTTTTTACTGAATAGTGCCTTTAGACCCATTCAGTGTAGGGGATCAAGATACCACAACTTTTTTTTATGGTTTCTTTACCTTTTAAACTGGAGGTTCCCAATCTTTGGACAATATTAGTTGTTTAATGCTGGCCTTACACCTACCAACTTTTTAAGCGTTTTCAAAGTCGCAGACAAATTTCTAAAGTCAGAATAAAATCCTGAGAGTCTTGCTGGAGTTGGGGCGTGCTCACGTGATCGCGGTTGTTTGGTGTAAGATGGTCTTAAAACTAGATCTGAGCTGGTTTAAGGAAGTCTTTTGCTCATCTTGGTGTAACGATAAACTCAGCATGTTTGAGTAGCAGAAAACCACTCCCATGATTCCCTGCCAGCCTCGATGTCAACTTTTGTTATTGTTTTGATTGAGAGCCCCCTGGTGGAGGATTTACATACTGTGCGTTTAAGTCCTTTAACAGCGTAAAGAAAAGTTTTCAGATCAGACTCAGAAAGATCAGAAAGATCGTGTTCTCTCTCCCCTCTCAGGGTTTACATAGGTTGTCTTGTTCAAGAGCTGGAAATGTGTTTTTTTTGGACAACTTGGAGTGAGAGATGTTAAAGATGAAAGAAAACTTGGAGTGAAGGCAAATAGAAGACAAATGTTATTAGTAGGACAAAGAAAAGTGGATTCTAGATATTCTTCTCGTGTGTAGAAGTAGTTCTCTTTGAGTCTGTCTATATTTGCCAGGATGCTACAAGTGAACTTAGACTCCATGTGAGAGGGAGCAGACAGAGTTACCACCCTCAGAGAAGTCTCTCAGTCAGCTCTCACACAGTACGAGAGGAGAGAGTTAGCCAGAGGAGAGCTCATCTCTCAGACAAAGAGAGAGCAAAACACGGAGCTGACACCTGAACATCAGTCCACGAACGGCCGTCTGCAAACTGCCCGAGTGTTTACCTTAGGTTGTTAGTTTGGTGAGAACTCATCAGTTTATCCTGGCAGGGCCGTCTGGGCAGTGAATAATAGCCAGCTGAGATGGCACCAATATGACCGCAAGACCCAACTCCCTGAAAAAACCCACTGACTGAAATCACAAGATGTACTTAGATTTATGTACTCAGTTTGAACTCGCACTCGGAGAGACTGCCGAGGACTGAAGCTGTCGAATGAACTCTCACTCCGAGTATCCAAATATCTCAGAGTGCAACAACTTAGCATGAGCAAACTGACTGACATATCAGCTCCTTGTTTTGTTTCTAGCTTTCTCTACTTTGATTTCACCTGATACTGATGCTCACATTCTCCTTCTCTTAACGGATTTATAGGCCTTAGTGTGATGACTGTAATAGGTTGCAGTTTTATTAAGATTAAATAAATACAACTTATCTCCCTACTCTCTGCATCCTGTTGGACATGAACATGTCAGAGGTTTTTCCTCGGAGGGATTATTTGAGCAGATTTCAAATAGAAGAAATTAGAGAGGACGAGTTCCCATCATAAACTGGTCCCTGAGAGAGCAAACTGCCAACAACAAATAATTTATGTCAGCAATCACTGAATGACTTATTCTTCTGATTTAACAGTGAGATATCTCTGACCTGGGAGCCAGTTTTCTCATAAATAATAAAAAGTGAATCTTTTCTTTTAAATCATTAGCTGTGAGAAACTGAAAGGAGGAAAGTTTTCTACGTTATTTTTGTCCGTCCTTTCTAAAACTAGAGTTTTATATTCCCTCAGTGACGAGCCCCGTGAAGTCACACATAGATTTATAACTCTTTTATTCAGCACAGAGGCAGTTAAACTGGAAAAACACACTTTTTTATGACATACTCTGTTGAAGCAGAAAAACTAGCCGTAACACTGGGAAGAGCTTTTAATAAATGCTGACTGACAATCTGAATAACTTGAAATACCTCATTACTTTCCATGTAACCACATAAATGTACCATTATTTGTGGTCTTTCTCTGATTTAAGTCGATCTTCCTGCAGGAACATTATCACCTGAAGATTGTGATGAGTTGATGAATTGCAGGTATGCAGGCGTATCTTCTTTCTCAGTCATCCTGCACGAGCCAACAGGAGCTGATCAACAAATACAATTAGCTTCATTTCTAAAATAGCTCAGATTTGATGAAAAATGAACTTTTCAAAGAAAGAAGTTTTCTGCACAAAGGTAAATAAATATTTACATCAGCATGACTCTTGTTGTAAAGTTCAGTAAACGTTTGTTAAAAATGTAAAATTAGATCTTTTTGTGACCTCCATTTATTCTGCTGAGTTAAAGATACAATATATAGATTCTGCCACTAGGGGGCTCTGAATCACTACTACAGTACAAAAGATGACATTGAGGCTAGCGGGGAATCATGGGAGTCTTTCTGTACAAGATGTTTCAACAACCTGGACCGTATACAGCAGGCAGTTCTGTTTATGCAAAGTTTCCACCCAGTCTTTATGCTCAAGTTCTTCAAAATATAACTCCCTCTGCTGTCACATAAAGACTATGTTGGACATGTAGATACAAAGCTGCTTGTGCATTTGTACCCCCTTTTTAATGAGGGCGTACAAAGATTGTTTTCAAGGTTTTCCCTCTGAGGAGAAACAAACCCACTTCCTAAATGTCCTCTCTTGTTTCCTCTCCGCTCGCAGCGTGAGTGACACTAACAACAGCTGTCAGCCGTCATCCTGCTCAGCCCAAAGCACATAAAAGACGAGTCAGTGATGGGACATTACGGTAAAAATAGAATTATATTGGCTGCAAGTAACACAAATGGCATGATATGATTGTAGTGAGTCCCTCTGCAGGGATGTTTTCTAACTAAAAGCAGAAATTGAACATTTTTATCTTGTTGTGAAGGTAAAAAATGATACATGTACTTTTACGTTAGAGCCCCTTCCCCCTTTGCGTTCACTAATTTGTGGACACTTTGAATCCATTTTTAACGGTTGTTATTTCAACTCTGGCAAACTGTTGATCCTCCTTTTTAGTACTGAATTGACTTTTTCTACCTATCCACATTTTAAAATGTGACCAAATCAATCTTTTGTCTGTGTGTGTTAAACAACACACTGAATAAGATCTTATTCTAAATTCAGGGCTTGTGTCCACAAACGGCATTTTGGGCACTGGCAGCACTCACAACCTTGTGCTTTTTTATTGGTGGTTACTGCTCCAATATTTTGAAAGTTGTTTCACAGCACTTCAGCTTCCCTTGGTTAGTAAGCGTTACATTTTAAATTGCTCTGTATGTTCAATACTTGCTTTTATTCAAGGAGAGTTGAAACTCTGGTAAGGAATCATTTCCTTAGAACTGGAAATTGTTCCCAAAAATGTACGAGCCTGGGTGCATTGTAAACTGATGTGTGCAAGTAAACAGATTAGTTTCTCTTCTGTTATTTTTCTAGACGAAATTAGTTTCTGGAAACTGGCTTCTTCTTGATTTTGATTGGTCGATGAGGGAAAAGGGTAACGCTGCGAGCGCAGCAACAAAAAACAGCTGACACTGAGACCGTTTAAGTGCTCAGAACAAAACGCTGAAAACGCTGAACTGCTGAAAGTTTAAGATTTGTTATATTACTACTTGTGCTACTATTAGAAAACACTCTCATTCATTTGGTCATTGACGTGTTTAATCTATTGAGCTATTACTGATGCAAAACTATGTGTAAATACATAAACAGACTTCCATCTGCTTTCACATTTGTGGAACTACTCATTTGCAACAATACAAGCTCCATCCATATTAATCTTTCCACCTCCTGTAAATCAGCCTTTAAATCTGTAAAACCTGAGGTCACAATCAATCTGAGTTGGCTGGGTGTTGTAGTAATTCTTCAAACTGTAGGTTATTGTTAACTGGAGTTTAAATAGACAAATGCAGGCTCTGTGTATCTGTAAAAATCCGGTCAATTACAACATTTACTTCTTTGCAAATGTCCTGGAATGTGTTGAACATAACAGTGTGAGAGCATCGAGGCTGATATTTACTTTAAGTGGGCAGGACGGAGTGTAAGTTATGCAAACTTTCCCCCCAGAGGAAGAGCCGCTCACTAGGCTTAAATAATGTCCCTGGTGGGGGTTAAACATCAGCGTGTGGAGCTGAAGAATTACCCTCATACATCAGAACACTGACCCATGAAGGAGGAACCTTTTGCTTGTAGTTACATCTTTTTACGTCTTAGCCGTTCTGTGCTGAGTGTGCGTGTGATTCGTGGCCCAGTGAGCGGTGTGTCATCACTGACCCGCACGCACGCACCCGATGGAATGAGTCACTCTGCCAGCCCAGTCAGTGCGTTCGTGGTGAGCTCATGTAATGGATCCTATTTTTAGATGAGCCCCTACTGTGCTGCCTGGTTTACTATGAAGATCCCTCCTACAAACATGTGAAGTGGTTCACTTTAAATCCTTCTAATCTACACACCCCATGCCCTGAAATGACATGTTCAGAAAAGTAATGAAACAGAAATAATTACGTAGTTTCTACTTTTAAGACAACAAAGTTTGTTCATTGTCTTTTAGAATAGGATAATGAAAAGTATCCATCAAATCTGATTGTTTTGTATTTCAGCTCATATCCTGACAAGCACGTCACGGGTAACTACACGAGGTAAATGTGTTTTCAACAAAAACGTCACCAAGACAAATTAGTTAAACTTGACAAAGGAAAAGCTTTTAGCAAACGATTCCCTTTATAAAGTACACGCACAGTAACACCACAGCCTGATGAGTGTGTGTGTAATATTAACAACATCTCTTGAGTTACGTTTACACTGCAGAAACTCTCCACAGAAACGAGGGATTAGGAACTTTTAGAAGAGCTCCAGGGTCTAAATGAAGTCCTCAACATTTTCCATACCCCCAAAAGTTCCTGTTGAAGGGGAATACTTCCCCAAAGAATGAGAACGTACTTGCAGAGCAGAATAATTCTGAGTGGATTAGCACTTATTTTTTTCCTTTTATTAATTTATTTTAATTTTAATTTCTTATAACTGGTGAGATAAAACAAAAAGTGAAATAGAGATCAGAAAAAAAACCAGCCAATGAGACGGTACGATACCACAGTCACAGTAATGTATAAGGCACGTCTGTGAGCAGAGATACATATTGAGTACATGTTTCTGTGCGTGCACATGTTGAGATTGATCTGTGTCATGTGAACCTTTAAGCTTCTTGAAAATGGGACTTAATGGGACTAAGGTTTCTAGCTACTTTTTGGTGGGAATGTGTCTTTTGTCTTTCTTCAACTTCTAGGGAAGAAAATCTGAGGTTCTTAGTTCAAATTGTATTTTAGTCCCACGCAACTGTCGACGTTGTCCGTCTGCCATTTGGTGCTAAACATGTCGCTTAAAGCAGGTTTTTAAAGAAAAGGCTGTCTGTCTTCTGTTGCTGGAAACAAAGTTCATTGAGCAGTGAGGCTGAACCTCGAAAAAACACAAGCTAAGGAATGATCTTGAGTCAAAGAAGCTAAAGGGCTAAGGCTGGAGAGAATCCTTCATATTTCTATTTGGTCTTCGGTAAGAATGTGCAGGTTTAAGTTTGAACAAGAGAGAAGATGATCATCTAACTCATCCCTGCTATATTGTAACTTATGTTTTAATCTCATGAGCATTGTGCTACAATATACGCCTTCATCTTTGTAAGATCTGGTTGTGCCGCAGTCAAAAAACACTTGTTTAATTGTCTTGTCTTTGATTGTGTTAAGGTGACAGAGCTGCTGTGAGGTCAACGTTTCTCCTCCTGTTGATGATGTGCTTATCTTCACAAAGTGATATCTTTCAAAGTCAGTCAGAAGGTGTGGCTTTCTCTGGATTTCCTTGTTTCTAATAAAAGCTTTTCCTGGCAGAAGGAGGAGTGCTGCAGAGCCTTTAAATCTTTTTATTGTTCCAAGTTTCCAGCTCTCAGCAGAATAAAGGATCCTGATAGCAGATAGACAGTTTATAGATTTCACAGGTCAAGCCCGTTTATTTACCCTGATGTGCCACCGTGCCAGGAACTGCTTGCTTAAGACTACTAGGACTATGGCACTGCAATAAAACAACACATGCGCACATATGCACACACACACACACACACACACACACACACCTATACCTACACACTTGCATTGAAACCCTCACGCAAACTTTGTTCGAATTAAAGCACCGGACAAGAAAAAGCAAACAAAACTGCACAGAAGCCCAAAAACAGAGGTAAACCTAAATACACATTCACAGGCAAACATTATACATTCATGCACACACAGAAATCTTTACACACACACACACATGTACACACACCACACACACACGCACACACGTACACTGAACTTTGCTTATCAATGCACCTTATTACTTTCTGACTGACCTTTACATAACTGCCTATTGATAACGCATTTGTCATGCATGGGAATGCAGTGGTATATACACACATACACACGCACGCACACACACACACACACACACACACACACACACACACACACACACACACACACACACACACACACACACACACACACACACACGAGAACAATGAGTGAATGCGTTTCATTTGTGTAGAAATGCTAAGCTGGGGTTTTCAGTTGTTGTGTGTGTAGCTTAGGTTTTGATTTCTGGCTGTTTCAACAGGGAGCAGGTTTCCCTCGACATCAATGGGCTGCTGCAGCGATGTGAAAGCACGTCTGTGACCTACATACTCTCAGCTCGTATCGATGCTGTTTAACAGAAACAAACATTAAAGTTAATGAGAGCGGGGCTGTGATTCTCTGAGAGTTCACCTTGTGTACACAGGACTTGATGTCACTTTTAATGGCAACCTTTAATAAAGTTTTTATTGGATTTTCAGTTTACAAACAAGTCCTCGGAGGCAGAGCTGCTCTGCAGGCAGAACGCATCTTTCTGGTCTGGTTTAACCTCACAGAGTGGAGCTGAGGAAGCAGCAGAGTATCAGCTGAGTAAGTGCTGAACAGCCGAAACATTTGATCAAAATGACAAATCAACTTTATTTTTATTCATTAATTACTCACGTAAATAATCAAGAACTGAATACTACTTTCTGATTGATATACATTTACATTTGATTTTGGGGTTCGTGACATTTGTTTTGATAAAACAAGCATGATGTACGGTTTAAAAAATGATCAACGGATTCAATGCTTCAGGAAATAATCAATAGTTTAAAAGAGGGAGCTCATCATAACTTACACAGTATAAATGTAAGTAAAATTGCAGCCAGTGGATGTGTTTAGTTGGGCTGACAGTAATTCTACATTTGTCTTTTTTCAAGCTAGACTGTCAGACTGTGTTTGCAGCTCTTTTAATGGCACATCTAAATCTTTCATCTTGTTTTATGACTCTGTAAAGCAATACAATAGTCCACTGTTGCATTCAGTTCATGTGGCCAGTGTTCTTTCCCATCAAGTGACCTCCTGGTAGCTGATAAATAAGGACTGTTCACAATTAATGCATGGGATGTTGTTAAGGCAAAATAAATCTCCCAAGGGAGCAGGTCACGACGGATGGATTGTCCTACAATGCAAATCATGCATATGACTTTTCCCTTCATCTCTTACAAGTACAGTAAGATTTGGTGCACAAGACGCACTGCAGCCGTCTTCAATCACCTACTGCCCATTTAATGTGTTATACAAGCAGCTGCATCGCTGTGCAAAGCATGCTGGGATACATAGTGACACAGACCAGTCCGGTGGCGTCACTTTTTAAAATCATTTTTTCCTTTAATAAGTGTTGCATTATATTTTACTTGCAGTTGTCAGTAACAGACAAAGACACATTATGTGGTTGTTTCCTGAGATTGTTACACACCTAATGTGGTGATAAGGTCAAAGGTCAACCGCAGATTCTGCGAGCACATCATTACGCTCTGAATTTGCTCGGTTACTGCCATCAGACTTGTACAGTAATTTAGATGTCCTTTATTTGTGCTATACTGGTTCACACTCTTGCAAGAAAAAAACGGGAGGTTGTTAATTATTTAGTCATTGAGCTTGAAGTATTGAAGTCAATATAACCAGGCTGAGCTGCAGTGTTAGAGGGGACAGTTTGGGGCGAGCAGCTCTGGCCTTGTACTTTGCACCTGAGGGAGCGGAAGTTGGGCCGTCTGCCACGACTCGTTAAATAGTTGAAGGTGTCAAGTTGTAAAATTTGGACGTTGAATAATGTAACAAGAGGCTGCATTGTTCAGCTGTGTTAGAAATGAAGGTCTGTGTTCTGGGAGTCTTTTCTTTTAGTACCCAATAAAAAGGAACTGAAAGGTTTTATTATCCTTGAATATATTTTACACATTTCATTTTCAAGTAAGGTTCAAATAAAGGTATGACTTTGTGAAGCACAAAGGCCCAAAGATTTAAAAACAAACATGTATTTTACAAGGTTAAAGGTTTGAACCTAAAGCAGGCAGGTTTAAGAAACATCATAAAGGATCACTTATGTTACAACAGCAAACATAGATGTTTACTTTCTGGTTAGATTTTAACAATTTAATCCTGTGTGTGGAACCAGATTATTTATAATCCCAGTGCTGCATGCATCCTTGTCCTCTTTTTGTAAAATAAATGTGTCACGAGCGAAAAATAAAAGGTAGACCCAAATGCAGATCCAAACTAAAGATGTATTTGAACAAAAGGCAAAAACAAAGGCGTACCAAACCAAGAGTCACGAGGAAAACAACCACAGGAACACAGGGAATTTCTATTTTCCTCTCTATCGAGGAACGGGGGGTGCAAGACACTGACACTTGCTTTCCTCACTCAGCAGAGCTTATAAGCTTGTTTTACAAAGTGAAGAAAGTGGTGCATTGATCATCTACATCCGTGATTGAAATGTTGAGCTTTGACTTGGATCAACACCGTAAAAAACAAAAATGTTCGTCTCACCGCAAGCCATTTATTGACGAGCCTCTGAGTGTGGTGATTTCAGTCAGCCGCTCTTCAGAACAAAGCGCCACACTTCAGTTTGTCCACCTTTAATACAAAAGCACTAGATGTCGTAGGCCTACTTTTTGCAAGGGGGGATACTGAAATACACAGAGCAGAGAATTCAATATATAATTGATACAGTTTGGACAGCGACTGGCACGCGATACTACGCGATATATAACGCTCCCGTGCTGTTAGGACACAGTGTAAGCAGAATTCAAGGAATAAACTAACCAAACACGAATTAACCATGACAAAATGACTTCCATGGTCGCCCTATTATCAGAATTAATGTTGTGGGAGCAGAAGTCTTTAAACATTATTATCATCTGTTACTTTAGGGCATCATGAAAACATGCTAAATAACAACCCAACATGTGAGTTTCATGTGGAGAATACACTTCTGGGTGATAAGGTCCGTAATTATCAGTAATTACATGAAGCTCAAACATAATCACAGCTTAATGTGGTAATTTCATTTACAAAATGAAGTCTATAATCATATAATCAGATAATGATTATCTAAGTGCTGCTGGGCCAACAAACCTCGACACAGCCTTGTTGTTGAAATACGGGAAACTGAAGACTGATTGATATTTGAACCGTTGGTGGAGAGGGGCTAAGGATGCAATGTTGGTCTTTGTTAGGTGTTCAGTCTTCCACTTTGGTTTTGAGTTGAATATCACATCCTCCCTCTGTTTCTCTCCATCACCAGCAGCTTCAGCTACACTTTGATTGAAACACTGAATATTAAATGACAGCATGCTACAAGGTAGTGTTGTAATACTCAAACTTGGTTGTGGTCTCAAGACCGGTCTCGAGACCCCTTTTTGAAAGTCTCGGTCTCGTCTCGTTGTCAAAAGCATTTTTTCTTGGTCTTGTCTCGGTTTCACACTGGGCAGACTGGATTTCAAATCAAGACCGGTCACGACCACCACTCATATTACCCAAATCATAGCTGTGATTCGAAGGAAAAACGCCCCTTTCTTAAAGAATGAATAACTTAAATTCATTTGTAGTTTGATATTTATGGTCTTGGTCTTGTCTCGCTCTCGCCCTGCTTTGGTCTTGGTTTTGACTAGGCCTCGATCCCTAAATGTCTCGGTCTCGGTCTCGGAGCACTCTGATCTTGGTATGTCTTGGTCTCGGTCAGTGTGGTCTTACAACACTAGTACAATGCCACGTTAACATAACAGAATAGTCTCCATGCATGCAGTGCTAACAACATTTCAGTGTTGTGATTGTTCAGTGAAAACTGTCCCTGTCTATAACAGATCTGTGAGCAAACCCAAGGACTCTTAATCTTCTATCATTCTAGCGAGTACTTCTACATTCATCATAACATTAATGGATGCTATGTCCTTGGGTTTTTAATTTATTGTAACGTAGATCACCACTCAGCACTTTTCAAGTATTAGCCCAAAGGATCCTTATTTAAAGACCTCACACATTTAAACTGTAGATTTGCGGACGGCCAGACCACGAGTCTGATGTTCACTCAAAGTGTTGTTTTGACTTTGGATCAGGACGTGTTTCTTTTCCCCCATTGTCATGTTGCTTTTGATGTCTTGCGTGAAGCACTTTGAATTTGCCTTGTTGCTGTAATGTGTAACATACATGGCCTTGTTGTGTCTTCATAAGACCGTCTGCTGTTTAGTTAATTAAGGTAGTAGCCAGAGGTTACTGGCTTGTTTTTTTTCTGTGAACCGCTACACAATTCTTGTTGTACTGAAGCAGTTTTTTTTGCTTGTATAGCGCCCCCTGCAGGCCTGAAACCTGCACCATGGCTTGAGATTTACTGCTTTCTTCCAGGGATAATGAACTGGAGGCCATGCTAGGTTAATGATAACACGAGGAATTCATATAAAACTCTGTGTGCTCATTTGAAGTCAACAAGATTTATGACATCATCAAGACTTTCAGGAGTGCCCTTTTACATTTATTATCATCAGTGCAGTCCTGTTTTTTCTAAAATCCATTTGCTGTTTTCTTCGTATACTCGTATCTGTTTCCCTTTAAACGTTGTACCAACGGTGCTTTTAAACAGCGACCTTCCCTAACTCTTATATCCTTGTCCTGATGTTTTAAAGCAGCTGTTTTTAATGTGCATTTCATAATCACCTCCTGTGTGTGTGCGTGTGTGCGTGTGTGTGTGTCCTTGGTGAAAGGAGTTTATTAAGTTGTGAGTCACTTTCCCTCTAGGTGATCTTTGGAAAGTCCAGCAGGTTTTTGTGGTATTTGTATTGAAATCCTCGCTGAGTCCTCGTGCAGAGAGACACTCAGAGAAAGTTCCTGTGGACATTTATTACAGATAAGGAGACCGACTGAAGGACGGACACAGAGGACACTCCATCAGTGTAGAAAGGTCACTTTCTGATGACTGCTCAGCGCTCAGGGACCGCTCCTTATTGCTTGTGTTATTGAGTGTTATGACATTCAGTTCAAGCCAATATCTGAACCAAATACCAGCCAACGTTTAATCTTCCACTCAAGACTTTTTTTCCCTTTCTGAACAGAGTAGGCTGTGCTGTTATCAAAGGTTTGGGTGGGTTTCTGTCCTCTATGATGACATCAGTTTTAGGGCTTGAACTAATCATTTCTCATTAATGACATCTGCACACATTTTTCAGATTAATCGAGGAGATATGCTTTAAAAAAGAAATCAACAAATGGCTTTTAAAACTTCACACAGCTGCTTTGAAATTAAGTTCATGTTCTTTTTCACCAACATTCACACACTGATGGAAGAGGTTTCTATAGTGACCATCAGAAGTAACTATTCCCATTCATACACATGCGCACGCCGCCGCAGAAGCAGCGGGAGCAATTTGGAGTTAAGCGTCTTGCCCAAGGAAACATCGACATGTGGCTGCAGGAGCTGGGGATCAAACCCCCAACCTTCTGATTGAGCAACAACCGACTCTACCAACTGAGCCAAAGCCGTATTTATATGGTAAATACTGCATGTTAGTGATGTAAAGATTAATCGTTAGGCAGTTAAAAATCGATTCAAAGGTGTCAAGAATCACATCGGTACTCTGAAAAATAAATCGCAGTAATATCGTGAGCGTCAGCAGCTGTAGAGCAGAGACGGTTGGTTGTAACAAGCAGGCGTTATCATGGCAGGGAGAGGCCAAACCATACTAACAAGCGGGTTTGCAGCGTGGCTCGCCCAAACGAGTGCAAGAGCCAAAGAGATTACGAGGTCATTGGTGTTTTCTTGAAAAAATTACAGGAATCCTTTTCAATCAGTCTTCAGTCTCACTTTGTAAAATAAATCGTGAGAGAATCGTGTCGTGAGTTGAGTGAATCGTTACAGCCCTACTTCATGTGCAACGTACACAGCAGCTGTCACTTCATTGTTGTGCAAACTAAAGAGGGAGGCAAAGGCTGGATACAGCTATGTGCAAAAAATGATCGATCCATTGCACTGACTGCAGGTTGTAGTAATAAAAAACATGCACATCTGTAGAAGTAGTCTTTATTAAGTACCATTTGAGAGCATTCTGCTTTCTTATATCTGTGAATCTACTGCAAAAAAAACCTGTAAGTTGACAGGAAGTGACATAACTTTGTGCAGGTTCATTTAAAGTTGAACCAATTCATAAAGGCTGATGAGTAAGTGAAAAATTAAGACCAAAACTTTCTGTTCTTAAATATGAAAATGGAAATCTGCATGGCTGCTTCCTGGTTTAGCTTCAATTCGCTGTACTTAGTGTGCCTGCTCAGACCGTTTAACAGAGCAAAGAATAGTAAAAATAGCATCGCAGGAGTGATCCTTATCAGTTTTGATTCAAAAATGTTCAGCTCCGTGGATTGCACACAAGTATTGTTGAATTCACTTGGTTGCTTCACCTTTTGGACTTCTGTAAAGCTGTGTCTTTTGGTGTCACAACATCTTCAGATCTCAGTAATGAAACTGGTGAGTAAAAAATGACTACACTGAGGGGAAAGAAATGTAGATGCAGGTGCATTTGAGAGGTTAAACCTTGTGATTCCTCATTTATTCCAGTCAGAGGTTTTGAACTGTGACCATGCTGATATTTAGCAGGGACATTTAGTCTATGAAATACCAGTGTCAGCTAATACTGCAATGGATAATGTGATGCGACAGAGGGTCGAATATCTCTGTGCAAGGGCCTAAAGGTCCTTTTCTTCTCGTCTTTGTTTCTTTTTCTTTTAAACATTTTGTCTCCTTTGACATTTAATCTCTGTACCCTTTTTTTTCTACCTTCACTTCTTCTCATTCTTACATTGATTGCTCTTGCTCCCTGTTACTGTCTTTTTTGCTACCCTGTCCACCATTGCGACACACATGAATGATTCAAGGCATCATCCCAAGTCCTTGATCGATACCTTAATGAACCTTAAGTAGCAGTTTGGGCTGTGTATGCAAATGCAAATTACTGAAAAGCCTTGTTGGACTCCATCAGTGGAGAGTAAATAGGCTATCTTAGCTGCAGAGTGTTCCTGCATGTGTACCCAGAGACCGCAGGATGTTCATTATTATCAGTTTGGCAAATTGGCCATAGCGCTGTGACTGCAGGATTATCCCAGCCATCCACGTGTAGAGCGATACTGAAACAGTTATGGGAAGGAAAAGAAGGCTGATTCCAACACAGGAGGGGAGGCATCCATCTTGCTTTTGAGAGACAAGAGCCCCAAGACTGCCATCAAACTTAAATTAGCATTTAAATTAAAATGGAAAATTCATCAAGAGGGGTAGAAGTGTGTGTGTCCTGGCGTCCTATAGTTGCAGGAGAATGCCGTATCCCTTGCCAGCCACCCACCCACCTTGCCCCGCACAGCTCCTCTCTCTCTCTCTCTCTCTCTCTCTCTCTCTCTCTCTCTCTCTCTCTCTCTCTCTCTCTCTCTCTCTCTCTCTCTCGAAGTGAAGTATTTCCTCGCCTGCAGAGCTGCAGAGTTGGCAGCAGGATTGCACTTCCCCAACAAAAGACAGACAGACAGACTTGATTACCGCTGTCAAATAAAAACCAAACAGAGTTGTCCGCGTGCCTGTGCCTGGAAAGAAACTCCGGAGCGAGTCTGTCCAGATGTCTAAAGGGTAATTTGTGTCACTTCTTTAAAACAGAGCGAAGGGGAAAGTTATGATTAATGAGTGTTTGGTTGGAGGGGTCGTCAGAACACAGGAGCAGGCACGTAATTAGAGTCAATTGAAACAGAAAGGAGGATTCAAGGTAGGGCGGCAGCTGGGGGGTGGGGGGTTAAAAACTGGGGAGGACAATTCTTAACAGCCCTGGGTTAGAAATGTCCGCAACGATGAACACACATTAACACAGTTACCCTTTTATTAGAAAAGTTTAACTACTCATCCTCCGGGAAAACAAAGATGCAGATATTTTTAAAGGTTTCAGCTCTGGGATGCTCCAGCTACGTGTACGTTCAAACGTAGCCTAGTTTGAATGTCATTTCTAATTTAGGACACCAGCTGAGATGGTTTCAACGCGACAGAAGTTAATGTTAAATGTTACGCCTGGCGTAAAGGTGAGATAACACGGAGGATTAGGAGGAGCAGAGGGTTTTACTGTTTGGTGTCGGCAGTGCGTTCTCCATGATAGATTCCTACTCTAAAAAAATGATGACTTTGTTTTGTACTGCCACTTTGTACGAGAGCGGAGATAACTTCATCCATCCAATAATAGTCGTTAAAACACCTTATTATGGTTGAAACATCTGGACTTCTACCCTGTATCCTTCCTACTTGTTTTGTATTTCTTATTTCTTCACTTCACTTATTCTCCCTCTCCTCTCCTCTTTATCCTTTCTCCTGATTTACTTTTTCTCCCCTCTCTCCCTCGTCTCCTCTTCTCATTTGTATCCCCCTTTTTTGGTCTTCGACTTCTCTGCCTTTCTTTTCAAATGTTCTTCTCGTCTTACTCCTTCAGAATAATATTGTGACAAAAAAAAACTTTCTTATTGTTGTACAGAAGAAAAACCAAGATGTTAAGATGGAGAAAATAAGGATTCAGCATGTTAATAAGGCGAGCTAGGTTGCAGGTGAGCAACCTTCCCCTTCAATTGTTGCTGCGAAATAACATGCAGAGGGGACAAGACAGCACACAGCTCCACACAGAGATACTCACAAATTTCACTAGCACAATAACAACAACTGCATTTCTAGGCAAACTTGACAGTCAACTGAATGTCCACGGGAAGCTATTGTTTAGTTCAAGCCTAGCAATTTTCATTGTGTCCCATTTACAGAGCCAGAGCTGTGCTCAAACAGCAGACCTTATTTCTATGCATCCAGGGCACTTCTTTAAAAGCAATGAAACCACAAAACTCAAGACGAATGCTCTTGAAATTAGATATGAGCATAAAAGCTCTTTGGAAAAACAGTCCTTAAATCAAGGTCAACTACTGCCGTTTTCCAAAGCTTTTCCTCTGGTGCTCTTTGCATTTCACACATGGAATTAGTGCAACTTGTCGTCCGCCTTTACAAGAGTTCAAGCTCATTTACTTCCCTTTGTTTCTTCCTTATCTCCACCTCTGCCCTAACTCTGGTACTGGATGTGTACAAGCATTTTCCATCCTATATTGAAGATGTTGAGACTTTAAAGAATTTGAAGAATATGCGCATAAGCTGGTTAAAGTCAACTTGTAGGAGGTGAAAATTGTAAAACAGGGAAGTGAAGGAGAGGAGGTAAAAATGAAGGTGAATAGAGGAAAAGAGCAAAGAAATGAGGATATAAATAGAGGAGGGGTAGTTACAGAAACGAGGAAAGAACAATCTTCTCCTTAACAAGCCACAGCTCCCTGAAATTAAAGGTTCTTGAACCTTTTGTTCTTAAAGTGAAGTTTGAATGCTTGCAGAAAAAAACCCAATCAGCTCATAATTAAATATAAAGTACGTAAAAGAAGATGACAAGTTCATAGTGTATTTTGAGCCCCAGCAGTGGCGGTGTGTACTCCCTGTTGTACCTGCAGAACTTTATTTACTGTGATAAAGAATTGGCAAAATAACCCGGTGTGCGTCTGGAGGGACAGATCAGCAGGTTTCTAAACTGCTTGCACAGGATTTAGGGGGAGTGTATTTGGCAGCCTTGAGGCATAATGCAGCAAAACCCCTTCAGTGATTTATGTAGATGAAGGCAGCTTTAATAAGAACCTGAGCTGCATTGAAATGAGGAATACAAAAAAATCATAAACGTTAAGTCTCTTAAGTGTCTTTAAAATGCCGTGACAATGCTTCAGTCTTGTATACCTTCTTTATCGTACCCTTATGTGTACTTTTAATGAATGTATTTGTTCTTAAACATTAGTTAAAGCAGTTGGCAGATGAGCTCAGGTGTGCTTTCCTTCTGCTGCGTCCGTGCTCCGTGCCCACAGAGGTCTCACCCATAGGTGCCTCCTCAGGACAGGTTCACGGTTCAGGGAGTGTTCTCTCTGCCGGAGGTCCTGGTTCAGTGAGTTGGCCTCTGACAGCACCCGGCTTAGGTCGCCTCCCTCCACACTAAGCTCTGCACTGAGGTTTTAATGGGCCTCAGTGTGGAGAAACAGGAAACAGATGGTGTGAGGGACAAACACACACACACAGCTGGATCATTACAAACACACACTGCTCTCCCTCATACACCTGGCGAGTGATAGCTTTGAATCTCCTCCACTTGGCTATCGTCCTATTAAAAGATGCTAACCGCCATCATAGTGCCTACTTTTAAAGAAGTTGACAGAAATGGAGAGAAAATAATGACTACTAGTCATTTTTGCAGTGTATGGTTTATCAAAAACACTTTCTGTGACAAGATGATCTCATTTCATTCTACTTTATTGAGATTATCGTATTTCATACTAAACACTTCACACACAGAGCGTAAGTGTTTGGCTTTGGTCGATGTGAGAATAGTTATTAGTGCTCTGGTGTCTCTGTGCTGGTTGTGTAACGGAAATGTCAAATGTTACGGTTCGGATCGGATCACAGATTTTTGTCATGGATCTGGTCTGTTTTTCTAAAAGACCAAAAAGTGAAAAAAAGATATTTATACTGTAACTTTTCCACTCCTCAGTGAGACAAGACTTACACTACGCAATGTAGCAGCAAATCAAAACGCTTCTCTGTGAATCTTAGTGTATCACATCCTCAATTTTCTTCACCGTAGACTCATTTCTACAATCTCGATGATAAATTAAGTTTTTAAAAACTGTAGAATATAAAAAGCTGCATCATTTCAATAACAGTATTTGTTATCCCCGTCAGAGACATCAAATAACAAAAAGATAAAGACTTTTCTGTTATCTTCAAAAACATGTTTTTCTCATATGAGCTTTCACATTGTTGAACACATTATTTACACACCCCTTTAATTAGCAGATGTGTGTTTGTCTGTGCACAGGCTGCAGCTGCAGACAGACAACGTACGGTGAGGATGCTTTTAAGGACTATATCTTCAGTTTTTGGGCTGATCACAGGGCCGTGTAACTGATTTTGTTTGGCTGAGTTTACAGCTACAAACTAAAGGAAGCTGCAGGATAACGATACTAACATAAGGGTACTGATTGTTGTCACTCGCAGCCACCAGCTGATACCTTCATGATGAAGAGAAACGTCTAGGCAGCGTTTAAGACAATGATATTCATACACGATGAAATATCTTTGCCAAAGTCTGCAAAATCCTTTTGTATAATTACAGAGTGCCTGCATGCACTACTTACACACTGCTTCTATCACTGACTCTGCACAGGGATTTAAAGGCAGTACATTTATTCATACACAATGTTGAGACATTTATCATCCATCTGTGGATCACATGCAGCCCGAACCTTGGAGGGCGATTAGATGGGATCAACTGTCTGTTTCACCACTAGTCTGTACCATTTAGGGAGTACACTCAAGTTGGTGGTTTGGTATTTATGCTAATTTGTTGAGCTTTTTCTGATTATATGGTGAACTAAGACATCCAATCATTTATGTAATGAATTAGGGAAGTTTGATCCAAAGTTTTAACTTGTATTTGTAGGCTTCTCTTCCTGCAAAACAATATCAATCCAACCATTACTTCCTTTGATAACTGTCCGCTGATGTTTTCTTTAGGTAACATGTCTGCTTACACTCAGAAAACACTTAAAATAACTTTAAAAAGGAATTGAAAATTAAAAATAAAGGGGAAAAAATGGCACTAGAACAAAATCTGTTGCAGTGAACAAAGGGAATCTGTTTTTTATTCTTAGATCAAATCTGGTCTTATTGGTGGATATCCAGAGATATTGCATTTTTAATCACACATCTTCAACTTTTTCTTTGTTAGAACTTGGACCTATACATTACCCATCATGCAACTGGATCACCTTTAGTTCAAAGATATGAATGCATTATGCTAGCAACAGCTAACACAGCGTCGAGCTTCAAATGGCTTAAACTGGTTCAAGACACGGACCTCAAGAAATGTCCCTCCTCTGAGATGTATGTTCTCAGCTGACTTTAAATGATACGCTGTAAGGAGATCAAAAAATGGTAATTGATAATAGACATTAAGCTAATTAAGACCTAAGTGAAATCTAATTGACATTGGGTGGATTGACCTGAATGAAGTGGTTAAGTTTTCACTTCCTGTTTAATCAAACTGCGTCAGAGAGTCGGTCAGAGGATGACCTTCAGCTCCACAGAACCATGGAGTATCGATCACAAGCGAACACGTCTTCTCACATCTGTCTCTCCTTCTCTGACTCAGTGAAGGCCATCGTCATTATCTGCAGGCCGAGGCTGGCTTGAGCAGGTAGAAAACTTTGCCATCGTCACACAAAGACAACAGAAAAAGGCGTATGTCATTTATCTCAGAATTTCACATTTTACTCGAGAATTTGCCAAAGCATTAAAATCCCAAGCACAAAATCTGTATTTGTAACACTGCAGTGTAGATTTTGAGGCAGGGGGATTCTCTCTTACCCGTTTACTGTTACCATGGGAATGCATTTATAGGTTACACTTACTTGCACATCTTGGCCACTATGCATGTTTAATAATAAACCGTTTTTGGCTGATATTAATTTATGGTAAGGATTAATGCTGCAGGAAAATCTCAAATGAAGTGCATTAAGGTAAACAATGAAAAGACAAAAACTAAAAATGAGTGTGTCACACTACGATCTGTGTCACTGTGATCATCCTCTGCAGAATCTGTCCTCTGTTTAAAAAAAGATTGTTCACGTAAAAGCAGGTTTTAGTAAGTTTTCCAACCTTGTTCGTACCACATGTGACACCGTTCGTGACTACATTTGTGAGGAGCTGCTCTCTCCTGTTGGTCAATGCACTGCTCTGATGTGACAGGGAGATAAATATTCCAGGAAAGATATTTGGCCTCTCCGTCTTTCACTCTGTTCATTTCCTGCCAAATCTTAATCTGCAAAATTCACACACAAAACCTCAAAAGGATTTTTTAATTCTCTGGTTCTTATTTCCACTCCGCAGAGATTTTCTTTGAGCTTGTGTTTGTTTGTTTTTGTGTGTGCCATGGTGTGTCATTTAATCAAATATCCAATAGGCACACACAAGGCAGAATCAAAGTGCTTCACATGACAAACATTTTCGCCCGTATTTCCCTTTCACAAACACAAAAATTGGACTTTGTAGGTGAGCCCCGTCCATCTTACTCCCTGCAGACCCCATGGTGTCTGTCCTGTGAGATTATCAGGCGTCCCCGATCAATCTGTGTACATTTCTACCTTTACACTGGTTTTTCCAAGTTTTTAGGGCCGTAAGATGGAAGAGACATACACCCACAACAATTTTCTTTAAGGCTGTCTGTCAAAGATTACATTTTTTATTTTTTATTAAGTGCTAAATTAATCATGATTAATCACTTTTTACAATTCTGTTATTTCCCATTTAAAAACTGAAATTGTAAGGCTTTATTTTAGACTACCTCACTTGTTTTTTTTTTAAATGAAACCCTGCTTTTATTTTGAAATAAAGTAAGGACCCTCTGGTATTGTCAAAGGTGACAACATTAACTTAACCACGGAAAAAAGGACTTGTTACAGATCACAAACTAAATGAGGACAGCTAAAGAGGATGTTAAAAAGGGAAATGTTTGATGTTGTAAGGTGGATATTACTATGGCCTGTCTGAGAGGTTGTTTTTTTTTAAAAGTGCAATGAGACATTCTTAGATGCAGCTGTGTTGTTCTTTGTCATCACTGTGACTACAGGGAGACACTGCGAAAGCGCACTGTACACCTAAACAAAAATTAGCCTGCGATTAAACTCGATTACAAAAGAAAAAATGCATTAAATTCAGACCTTAATTAATCGTGATTAACTAGTAAATGCTTACAGCCCTAATTTTTTTGTGAGGTTTTCTTATTTGTTGAACAAAATCCTTTGGCAAACTTGTAATTGTGCACCATAATTAAACCTGACTTAGTCCAAGAAACAAGTGATAAGTTTTATGTGCAGAATTTACACCATTTGAATGACGTAAAATCACGATTAAAACTACTAATCTTTTCAGGATTTTGCTGCCTGGCCGGAGACCCATGCACTCACTGAGAGCTTTCCAGGATTGTGTGTGATGTGTCTTAACCTAGTCTGCTAATTAGTTCCAGTCCATCTGTTTTAGTGTGTGTGTCTCTGAATTCGAAGAGTTCCTCTTCACAACACATGTCCATAGGTTTTAAATTCAAACAACACATTTTTTAAATGTTTTTCTTTTATTATATATTTTGCCATTAACAGTCATATGGTGCTGTCACACTCACACAAAGCTACTGACATTTTGAACACTTTTTAACCCCGACTTTACCCTACATTTTCGTGACAGCCCATTTAAAGTAAACTTTGCATGTGAAGTCAGGGTGAGCTGATGTGTGAACGCTGCATGACCTATTCAGGAAAGTTCACTGTGGGCGAGTGGGAGGGGGGGGATTATGTATGTGTCCTGACTGGAGTTCAACTGGTGTGATCTCTGTGCTCGTATAATGAAACTGCTTTGTTATGTTTTCTGTTCCCAAGTATGTTCTTCTCTGCTCTTTTGTTCATATAGTGCATGTCGCTCAACACGTTGTCATCATAGCGCGGGACTTTGTTGCTTTGTCTGTCATTTCTGCATCGTTCTTTTTTTCATGTCCTGCCTCTTTAGAAGCCCCTCCTCCCTCATGTCTGACAGAGAAAGTCTCCTGCTGTGAGGTGCATGTGTAAAAAACTAACTCAGGAGAGAACAGTCTGAAAGGAGTTTTCTAGAAAATTTCAGGACTGCATGTGTGAAAACAGCTGTAGAGGGTCCTACTTAAAGTGTGAATGGTGCTTGTTATAACGTTTGTCTGTACAATTCTACATCCCGCTAACAGGACGTACTTTACTACTTTATGGATGCTTGTATAATAAGTGTATACATTGCATTAAAAGTTCTGTAAATACACTTACAGGATTAAACACGCATATAAAACCCTTTAATGTTAGGGCCACTTGCACTAGTGTTTAATAATGTATTCTCTGAGGAGAGCCTGAGGCAGAGAAGTGTGGACTGCTTAGCACTTAATTTAACACAATATATGGCTGCATTATGGACAGAAAGTGGGTGTTAATGTGGTCTGTATTTAAAGAAACATAGTTGCCAGTGCAGCACATGCAACATTAATATAGTACTATTTCCCAGTTGATCGATTTATGCAATAAATACTTTTGCACCACCCTCTTGCTTTCACAGCCAGAGATCCGTTTATTGCACAGATAAATTTAGGAGAGTTCCTCACTTACTTTTTTCTGGAGCTGGGTTTATTACATACCAGAGGCCGCTGAGCAGACAGGACACTGTAGCTCAGTATGGAAGATTAGCCCCACCTTCACAAGAGACCTTTGGCTGAACCCCAGGAGACCTGAACCAGCTCCACCACACAGTTTAACAAACACAGACAAGCCCTCCACCCCCACCACGCTTCAGTCAGACAGTCTGCAGCTCTCTGATGTGTCTGCTATTTGTGCTCACTCACTTTTGATGTCTCCCATTAGGGTTCTTGTTCGAGTTTACGTTTCCCCTTCGTGTGCCGTGTGGTCATCTGTCAGTCAAAATTTTCCTCAAGTTTCTGTCTCCTTTTATGTTGTGTGTTACTTTGTTCTTGCATGGACACCTTTGTGTTACCCTGATCTGTATTTTCGCTCTTGCAATTAATGTCTTCATCACATGTTCCTTGCAAAAAGCTAAATCTCAAACATGTATTGATTATTTTATGGTGCATGCCAAATCGCAGCAGTGTGTGTACATGTGATGCACCCTTATGTGAGCAAAAGGTGCAAACCAAAGTGAGTTTTATTTCAGCTTTCAACCCCATTAACACTCCAAAAATGCAACTCATGGAACCACCAGACTATCCACAACAAAACAAGTAAAGATACTCTGAGCAACAGTTTACTACAACCATTACTTTTACATTTACATTTGAGTGGCACAGTAGTTGGAATTAAGTCTCATCAATCAATCAATCTTTATTTGTATAGCGCCAACTCTTAACAAATGTTATCTCAATACACTTTACAAAAGAGCATGAGATGTAAGCTTTGAGAAGGTACATGTATAATACATCAACATGGGCTGCCTTGCTGTGCTCAGGAAATTAACTGGCATCTCTCCAGCTACTAGACTAATTTCCAGAATTGATCCGCACCGGGACTTGAACCGGCCACCCTCCAGTTCCCAACCCAAGAGTCCCTACAGACTGTGCTACTGCAAAATCATGTCTATTTTTGTGTGGAACTTTTAAACATTTACACAGAAGGACGAATATGTTTCTGTGCACTCAGAAATGTTTTTGAAGAGGAAGATTTATCTATAAATCCTAAAATACACGTGTTAATCCTTTTGTGTGCATGTATTCTTTTTGAGCCTCCACATTTCTGAGCATTTCTTTTACTGAAAAGCAGTTGTTTGCTCGATCTTGAGACTAATTAACCAAACTCTTAACTGCTTTTTTTTTCCACTTTGTTTTCCTACTTGTGTTCCTAGACAAACTTGCCAGTGTTCATCACATTTTGATATAGACTTTAAAATATCCAGACAGGTAGAGAATAGGAATGTCGCACCAACACAGGAACTTGTGACAACCCCATGACACCAGCCAAAAAAGCTCTCCAAAACAGAGGGGCAGCTGGTGGCTGGACCTTCAATATTTAATGAGCTTCGGTCCACAGGCGGGAGTGTGCTGTCAGCTGCTTTCTTAATGGCTGCAGGGAGGCACCGACACAGTAAACAGACTTCAGCTCCATAAGGACCAATAGACACTTAAACGTCATACAAGTAAATACAACCAGTGACACTTTCTCATAAAAGTAGAGGCTGTGTTTGTATTCATGTGCTCTAACTGGGCCATCAGCTGCACTCTGCTTTAGGACTGTAATGTAGAACTGTTATGATGCACGTTTGAATCCCTGCAGCTGAGTCTCCCATTCATTCATGCTGCCGTGAATAATAAACCTCTTAGCAGAATATTTCTGTCCACTTGCGATTTCCCGCCCACTGCTCCAGCAGCCTGCCAGATATGTGGCCAACATGGCTTTCCCTGCTCTGCTGGCCTTGTTTGTTGCCATGGTTTCTGTTGTCATCAGGATGTACCCATAATCTTGTGCAAAAGTACAAACTTTCAGACATTTTCATGCACCAGCGACAGTAACAGAAAGAATCCAGGTATCTTAAAAGTGTGTCATAGATGGGAGAAGAAACGAAATACAGATTTTTATCTGTCAGTACACAGAACAATTTACATGTTTCATTTTTTTGTCAACTTATTACTTCCATGCTCTGCATTTAACAACAAATATGGGAACTTTTACTACACTTTTTCAATAATTGTTATTAAATTCCTAACAATGATTGGCTATTTGCCTTGCTAGAAGGAGGACGTGTTTGTTTAACTCAAACTTCATGTTAAACTCAACATTATTATGCTGTTGTTCTTTTTACTGCTCTGGATTTCTACATCAATAATAACATTAGTATACAGTCCAGTCCTCTGTGTTCTAGGTGAATGAAGGTGAGACAACCCTGATGAAATTTGTGGCAGACTTTTTTTTAAATTATTCTTATATCTGGGGGACTGATGGCCGAGCGGTTAGGTCGCCTCCCATGTACAGAGGCTATAGTCCTCCAAGCGGGCTGCCTGGGCCCTCACTGTCTTTGTTGCCAATTCCTCTGCCTCCCAAATGTACATACGTACAGTATGGCTCAGAGTTTCCTTACCGGTGCGCACATTTTACCATCAGCTTTGTTTTATAGATCTCAAACTTTGCATTGAAAGTGGAGTATTCAATGTTTATGAATGAGACCCCTGGACTTCTCATTGATGGTCCTGTTGTCGTACACTTGATAAAAAAGTCTGCATGCCAGAGTCAACAGACTAGGAAATTATTAGTGCCTGAAAAGCTCGCTTCCTGCTCCTGACTTTTTCATGCTCAGTATGTCTCTTCTCCTCCTCTGTCTTTCACTTTGCTCCATCACTTTCTCACCCTGTCTTCTTTTACCGCATGTTCCTCCTCCCCTCCTCTCTGTGTGACTGGATGAGATTTGACAGACTCCAGTAAACCCTCTCTGCGCACTTGCCCATTAGCTCTGTCATGCGTTCAGCCTCCCTGACTGTGTGTGTTATAGAACAGAATCAGCAGGCCCGCCCGACCTGAAGACAGTGCCAAGGAGATCTCAGACTGGTGGCAAAACAGTCTCATGATGATATAATAATCTGCTCTGGATTAATGAATGCTCGGCTGCACTGTTGCCATGACCCACATTGTACATGTGTGAGGAGAATCTGCAACACTATGTGCTTATGTCAGCTGATGTGTTTTCCAAAAAAGTCGATTCTCTGTCGTTGAAATTGATCTTATTTTAAGGTTAAAAAATGGCTCCGATTAACTCCCTAAGTGGAAGACCAGGAACAGGAACCCATAAATCCCTTCATATGCTAAAGAGTTGGATGTACATTATGCATCAATACACTTTATAGTGAAGTTCTCGCATGCAGTGGATCATTATTTGATTATAACGATAGAGTAGACTCAATGAGGTCATGATGGAGTATATTTCATGACTGATTGGTTTTTATCTGTTCTGGCTGGTAGGCCACTAATCTCTCAGGTAATTGGATGTTTTGACCTGACATCTCAAACACTTTCTTATTGGTTGTTTTTTTCATCTTTATCAAGGAGGCTAGTTTAATGGAGATGGAGTCCATGAGGTCAAACCACTTCCACGTTTTCCTCTGAACACCACTCCGGCTGGTGTGGTCTTTAATTTTTCTATATTCTCCACGGAGTTTCTTGCATTTCGACCTGCATTGCTCAGAAGTCCTCACGAACCCCTCTGCGGCCATTCGCAGAGGGGTTCTCGTTCCTCACTGCGCCATCCAGTTCCCTCTGCGTCTCCTCTTCCCCGATAATGCCGAGGAAGGTCTGCACCTCCGCGGTCGACCATGGAACATTATTTTGTGCCATATTCTTAAAAAAAAAAGCCTTGAAAGTAACGATCTCGAAGTCGACTGGGTATTTAAACATGGCGGGGTTGTGTTTGTCCCTTAATGCCGCTGTCGCACGGGAAGTGACGATTCTTTCGGCCAATCAACGGACTGCAGTGTTTAGCCCCACCTTTTAGGGTCGGATCGATAGACTTGGCACCCCAACAGAAGGGTAACAAAAAGTAGGACGGTACGGATCGGTAATTTGGGGGCCTTTCCCGGCTTTGGTCAATGGAAACGCCACAAAATGCGTGCCGTACCGAGACGAACCGAACCGGACCGCTTGGTGGAAACGGGGCTTTAGTGATTGGAAATGAATCATTTAGTGATTTCCAAACACTGAAAAGAATGTTCTTGTCCTCTTACCTCCAGGAATAAAGAATAGAAGATTTTCTCTGAATCCAGACAGATTAAACAGAGATTTAAGATGCCTTTTTTTAAAAACAGAAAGCTTAAAGTGAGTAAGTAAGATAGGCTTTAATGTGCATGCTTCAGTTGAATGTGTACCAATTGTTCTGGACGTTTCTCTGTAAAGCTTGCTGTACAATATGAATCCATATCAATAAATGTAAATGCATGTTCTGCTTGGTACAGTGGATGATTGTGCAGCTGTATTTGTAATTTTGTGTGAATGTATAGTATTTGAGATGACATGTACCACACAGACCTTTACCCTTCTGTATTAATGTGACACGAGATTAAGACAGTCTCCTTTATTCTGAGTGTACTATACATGTATTCATGCTGAGAATTAATCATCCTGACAGGGTCATATATAGACCTTGTGCATGAAGATTATTCATAGGGACACTCCTATATGTCACTGTGCTCAAGTAGTCTGTACAGCTGACCTTTGACCTTTTCTGTTTTATTTTAAATGTAACCATAATAACATGGATATGTTAGGAAGGAGGAGCACGTGAAGGAAGCAATATTAAATGTATGTTACGTTCACTTTCCTCTTGGAGAATCTAAAGTTTGGGGCTCCATGACATTGGAGGTGAGTGCTAAAATAACAAGTTTGTCGTTGTTATTGACATTTATCCGTGTTCTGCACACCTTAGAGATATATAAATACTGTATATATATATTACTCCTAGCGTTAAAAATGGGTACTGAAAACATTGGAGAGAGCTGTCACCCCTCCCCCTGAGTCGATGTGCACGCAGGCGTTGAAGCTTCATTGTTTAATCAGCTCTGCATCGGTCTTGAAACCTTTCTGTATTCTAACCTCTCTCCAGTTTCTGGTCATGGAGCTAATTAGAAAAATGCCCAGGCTTTTTAGGTCTGGTGAAATCAGTTATATCTGAACCAGCTCGCTTGTCTGCTTCCATCACTGCAACACCTGTTTGTTGGCCGTTTGCCTGGCAAACTGAAGGGGCGAGGGGCAAAACGGCCGTGTGGAGGTGCCTCAAAACCGCCTCAATCTCTGGTACAAAAGAAACGAAACAAAAACATTCCACACCAGAATCTAAATTTAGGAGGAGGACATAGCATGTTCCCTTAATGCCTGATGATATAGTAAGGACATTTTATGATTTCATTTAGTACACATCTTACATATTGGACCCTTACACTTTACTGACTCTGTCCAAATAAAGTGTATTTGGTTAGTAATGTAAACTTAGGTTTTTGGTATGGCTACTTCGAACAAAAACAGCAATTTTAGGCTGCAACCAACACAAAACAATCCTGGAGGGACTGGTCTCTATGACAAGTTAATTGTTTCATATCTCAACTTACAGTAACTGGCTGTACTCTAAAGGGATGTTGGCAGTCTGTAAATACTTCAGAATAAGTAATCCATAATCCATAACCACAGCTGACTCCAAATATGTCAGTCCAGTATGTGTGTGTTTGGCATTTAGAGCATATGCCATCTGTTGAATCGTAATCCATGAACTGTGATGTAATTGAAGTCAGTGTCTATGTGATTGCATGATTTTGGTCTCATGAATCTGTGTGAGAGAGAGACAGAGACAGAATGAATATTGTGTAAGAAGATTACAAACTACATGTCACAAAACTGAGCCCAATCCACATTACAACAGCAGCTACAGAGAAATGATGAAACAACAATTACGTTCATGTGTGACGTTTTTGTTACCCATAGAGGAGTGAATTTGTCTGTCTCTTTGTTGCTTATTTCACAACATAAAAAAAGATTATTCATGCTGCTTAACACAAATGTCCCTCTATTGTGTAAGGCACTGAGCTCTGTCTGTTGTGCTGCAGATAAACACTGCAGATAAAATGAGGATTTTTGTTCATTTTATCTTCATGTTGGATTTATGCAGTAGTGTCTCAGCTTTAAATGTCGACATGATGAACCTGGTACTGACAGCTGCCTGTGCGGCTGAAGCATAAAGGGTTTTGTTATTCAGGGGGTAAATCTGCAGGTCATGATCCTCCGTGGTCTGTTCCTGAACCTCTCTGTCTGACTGACCTTCACTTTTGATTCTCCGCTTCCGTGGAAATTTAGCATTCACTCCACAGTCGAGCCTTGTTTTTATCACTGTTTTGATTGTCGCTCTGAAAACCTTAAAGGCAGAATGTGCAACATTTTACACATAAATACAGCGGAAATCCAGAATATCCTCTGTAAATATCCCTCTGAGTCATCACTGTCCACAATGAGTGTAACGCATGAGTCCTGCTGTCTGTGATGTTGTCTGAGCCGTATTTACTTCATGTTTACACGGACGGGACTGCCGGCTCATCCCCTTGCGTATAAAAGCTGGTTAAGTGAGGGACTATAGAAAAGAAGAATAACATACTGTACTCACTGCTTATTTGAATGTCACGTTAGCGTTTTGAGGTAATGGTCATTCCGTGTTAATTTACATGTAATGTGAAGCTGCGAGCAAACTAAAGAGCGCTACCATTAGCCTGCTAGCACAACAATGCAGCTCGAGACAAGGACAATTTTGTCTGCCGCTTGCGCTTAATGCTTAATCATGGTGCGTTCTATGTGATAACTCCTTGGTGCAAACACGAGTGGAGAGGGGTTGGAGGTGTGTCGCTGTAGGAGGGCGGAGGATTGAGTGTGGTGGAGGCGTTGCGAAACAGCAGTTTGTTTTGGTTTCATGCTGGTGCTCAAGGGCGACATCTACTGGATCAAAAAGTCGCACATTCTTCCTTTAAGTTACTGTAATTTAAATTACTTGTACTTGCTATCATGTCAGTGGATTACTGCAGGGATTTATTCCTGTAATGTGTGTTTACATCATTAGTCAGCACTTATCAGTTATTCATGTGGTTGGATTAACACTTTTATTGTGTTTTTAGTTATTGTTGTGTTTGGTGTTTGGTTCAGAAGCACTTTGTAACTTTGCCTGAACAAATCAAGACGTTATAATCAATATTGCTCCTACTGTAAATCCAAGCTGACTGCCCTTTAAAAACTGATACAGGAAACACAGAGCCGGTCAATTAACAATAGCCTTCAAATGTCAAACTAATTTTATGTTAATGCAATCTACCGCGTATCTGCATGAATAGTTTTATCTTTGTCGCTAAAAGTTCAGTCTATGATAATAAAAATGACGATGTTAACTGTTCATTGTGATCTTTTGTCCACAGGGACTCCCTGCATTTATGGTTACATGAATGTCAGCGCTGCAGGCCAGATGCCGGTGATGGAGGAGCTTGTCAGTGAGAGGTGAGCATTCATCAACTTCAGTGTCAAATAATCAGCGTGTTTTTGATCCAACACTTCCTGATCATGGTCACAGGCTTTATTAATACGCAAACACTTCAACACGTCCACCTCCGAGAGAGCTAGATCACTCACTCAAATGAAAACTAATTTAGTTTTCATGTTTTTAGGCAAACTTAAGGAATATGACCTTCTATAGCCGCTAAGAAACTTTAAAAGATCCCATAATATAGTACTGCTGCATGTTTTTAACTTAACTTACGCAGCAAAACTGGACCAAAGAACACCGGCTTTCAGGCTTTTGTCCGCTTAATGTTGTTTTTGTGCAGTGAGTAAAAAATGACATGTTTAACACTTGACTCTGAAGCATGCAATAGCATTAAAAACACACAGACATCCTACATGAATAGCTGAAATCAGCAGAAATGTATTCTCCCAGATGAAGATATCTCCAATGTACACCTGCGAAAAAGTGTCATGGCTTTTCTGAGAAATCATACAAAATGTTGCATTCCTTAAAATTTGGGGAATTTCTAAGTTTTCATGAACTTTCGATATATTGCTCCTGTTTTTTATGTCAAAAGAAATGTAGAAATTTTAAGAGCAAAGCTTTTTGGAAAACCCACAAACAGAGGCCACAAAATAAAAAAAAATAGCATTTGCTTGCAACAGGTGAAAGCCTCACATATTTAAAATCCATCCAGACACAACAGCTGCATGATTTTGTATGCATCTGAATTTATATTTATGCATCCGTCTTCAAAGACACTTTATCTGCAATGAAAGCAGACTCTGCTGCTGTATTGTGTAACCAAAAATTCTCAAATGTCTGCAGGTTACAAAAGAATCGACTAATCTGGTGCCTTCTCATCTTTAGTTTAGGGTTCATCTGAGGAAACAATAGAGTGTGTGGGTTTTCTCCTGTGCTGCTCACCGACTGTTGTTCCCCTTTAGGCCTGTTGGTTTGATTTCAACAGGGACCATGCTGAAACTGTTTGCCGTGTTTTTCCTCTTTGCTGTGGATTGCAAAGAGTCATTAGATTGCTAGCTCTTACTGGCTAATGATGTCCTTTAGCCTGAGGGTGATGCAGAGATCTGATTTTTTTTTCAGATCCTCGCAGTAGGAAAACATTTTTAATAACTTACTTTGAGCATCAGACTGATGAGACAGAAAAAAGTACCATCCCATGAATAGAGGGAGGAAAGTCAAAAGTTCAGTACTTTAAGAACTTAAAGGTTTGAGAACAGAAAATGTTTTAATGACTCTGAATCATGCAACAGCGTAAAGAAAACACAAATCTCAGTCCAATTGGATTTGATTTGAACACAAATGGCTGGAAATCAGCACAAATGACTTCTTCAAGATAACTGTACCTCTACCACGAATTTAGAGTAAATGTGCGGACACTTGCTGATGAAAACGCTAAAACAATTAAACTCCTTATAGCTTTGGATATTTCCTCATATTCCTCATTTTTTTGTCATTTTTCTTTAAGTAATTTAATGTTCATCGTTAAAGCTTATTTTAAAAGCTAATGCAGACAGACTTTTCTTCATGCACTTGTGGTAGACTTTGAATTAGAAGTCACTGTCAAGTGATCAAATGTATCTATCACATTTTAATTACAGTACATGTTTTCATTTTCCATTATTTTGCATTTCAATACATTTTTTTATGCCTTTATGTCTTAGTTTTGCCTTAAGCTAAGGAGGGTACTTTACTTGTTTGGATAGAAAACTGCTTTTATTTTGAAAGAAAATAAGGAAGTTGTGGCAGACCACAGGTTACAACAGCTCAATCAAAACAATAACAAAAGATTGTGTCGAGGATGGCGGGGAATCATGGGAGTGATTCTCTCTGCTACCCCAATATCAATTTAGATATTTGAATGTAATCAATCAATCTTTATTGTAAACATTCTAATACAATTCTACATATTATGTCTTTAACGTCTTGTCTAAGTATTTGTTTTAGCGTTTTCTTTCTCTCCACCAAGCTTTAAAGAGAAGTGCAAAAACCAGTTTCAATATGTTGCTGACAACTAAAATGAGCAGTTCATGTTGTTGTTATCAGAGGAAGATAGAAGGCTGCGTAGGTTCGGTGGAGAATTATATTTACAGGATTAAGTGGGAGGACTAATGTCTTCAAGAGTGTAATGAAAGCTTGTTCATGAGCTGGTGTGGTTACACTATATGACCTAGTTTTGTGTTGTGGTGTTCTGAACGGATCCATCCCTCTCTGATGACCGTAACACGGAGCCTCCAGCAGCTGTGAACGGATGTAAATGGCTTCAGGAGTTTGATGTATGACACAGAGTCAGATGACACATCCGCCAACGCAGCGCCCTACATACAAACTGTACCTCCGTGTGTCACATGTGTTTAGTGTGTTGTATGTTCTGTCGATGACACATATGAAGACAAGGTGGTAGACAGGTGGCACGGAGGCAGGCGTACACACAACCATTACTGTTGGTTAGGGAGATAATTTGTAACGCCGAATTAGCATCATTAGCCCGGTTTTACTCTCAACACACTTTTCTTTATTAGTGGAGACATTAGCTGATTTTGCTGCCGCCTTACAAGGAGAAATAACATATATTTGTCATAAGAACTGCATGTTCTGGCACTATGGCAGCAGAATCATTTCTTACCAATTTCTTACACCTTTATAGCATCTGTTTCTTGTGCCAAATGTGGGCAACATTTTGTTAATATCCCTGCACAGGTGACATTTTGTAATGAGCTTCTGCATCTAGCTACCACAGTATTAGCGTGATCTTTGGGACAAATAATCACGCCACATGCAAGCAGCTTTACAACTAAAACCATTGTCATAACCTAGCTCAAGGGCCATGACAAATATGGGAAGGACATGAGGGCAATGATTATTTATTGTACAAAGGTAAACCATTGAACGTATAATTGCAAACATGGAGTGTGTCCGTCGGTAAAGTCAGTAGTGTAAATGTGGATGTATGGCATAATGAAGTGTGGGATGAGTCCATGTGGCATGAGAGAGAGCCACACTGGGGTCTGGCTTTCATGCCCTGAGAGCAGCAGGCCCAGGTGCTCTGAATTGGACTATCTGAGTCCTCTAGGAATAAGGGAGACAGAACTAATTTAATAGCCTGTTTATAAAGCTAAGGCAGTGACCGTCACTTTGTAAAACCAAGTCCATTGTGAAAGTGGTGCGATGATACTTCAGTCAGGTCACACAGATTTGATGTAACATTGTTGTGTGGCGAATGCACAGATGGTTTGAAGATCATGATTATCACATTCTCATCTGTTTAATTGGAGCCTTTAATTTCCAAAAGTATTACATCACAGGTACGACAGAGTATCACTGCATGTTTGCCTCTGTTCATCAGCATTAACAATCACATCATCCTTGTACTGTATGTGTTCATTACCACGATAACGTTTATTTTTTATACTGCTTACCAAAACCAACGTCAGACGATGCATATGATGCAAAAAGAAAATCATGGTAAATGTATTAGTGTTCATTGTTGTTGTTTTTCTGTAAAACTTTTGATCAAGTAATTACTGCATGCACTTTTAATGCACCATCGTTGATACATATTTACAGTATTAATGCAGATGCAGAAGGACCTGTCTTTCCACCTGGACTCTGGTTGAATACAAGTTGTATTATAAGCACAGAGATTTAGGCTGCAGCAGCTGTATCTAAAATGGATCTTTCTTCAGTTTGGCCACCCTCAGATTCTATTTCGTTCACCTACAAAAAGTGCAGATTGAATTATTATCAGAGGTGTTTGGAGCAAAGTATTCTGGGAAGGTTTCAGTTCTGCAAACAAAAATCACAGTCAGAGTCATAAATATAATCTTTCTTTCTTGATTTCATCTTCAAAAATTGTTATCAAATCACAATCTTTGATGCATATTTTACAATTACTGTGAACACAGAGCCTTTTCATGTAAACCTATGATATGGATGTAATCTAAAGTAATGTTTAATTCCCTGTAATTTAAAGGGTAACGTTTTAATGTACACTACATTTCTGTCATTGTTGCAGTGTATGTGTACACCTATGATGGATGTGAACTTTAAGTGATACAAAAGTAAAACACAGTCATTTCTTCAATCAGTGTAGCTAGCTTTGACAACAACACATGATAATTGAAGGAGGTTTTGATGTGCACAGAGAACAAAGGGAGAGCCTTTGGAAAATAGCTCGAAGAGTCTGATTGGCAGCAAAAGTCAACAGTCTGCTTCTTGTTTGATAAATGTCAAACATGCAGATTGTTTCAGAAACTTCAAGACATTTTCCGGTATTTCCACTTTTTGATGGAAAAATAATTTGCGACATTCACATGTTTCAGTAGCGAGAGCCATCATGAGAGAAGACCCTGCAACTCTGAAAGAAACGTGTCCTATACAGAGACTCAATCGCCCACAATTGGCAATCTTAAACCAACAACTAATATTTCGCCTGTCAAACACATCCTGCAGTGCAATAGCTCATATCAGAGGTTTTCATGTGACCACCGAGTGGGATCATCCCGGAACAGGCTGCCGTGTTTGAGCCATATGTCAATACGAAGCATTCAGTCAGAGATCAGATAGCAGACAGCATCTCTCTCTCTCTCCTCCTCCCTTTCGCTCTGCTGCTCTCCCTCCCCCTCCTCAGCACCTCAGGTGTCCTGTGACAGATCCTGTTTTCTGGATGATTTCCTTCAACAGGGAAGTTTGGCCCCCACGGCAGCATGAAGCCAAACACAGAGATGGAGAGCGGCAGGTCGTCCCTGCCCGCTCGTGTTGTTTCAGTACATTTGTCAATTGTTTGCTCATTCATTCTTTTGTTAGCTCATTTGTTCAGCTCCTTCAGTCCTTATTTTAATCTCTGTATCCTTTCATGAATGATGCATGACAGTGATGAGGGATGTAAACTATTTCCTCCAGGTGAAGATAGTGATGTAAACAGTTCGTAGCTTTCACGTGACATCATATATTTACAGATTGGAACCGTCTACCTGGTTGGCAAAAAAGACTTAAGGACAGCACGCTATGGAGAACTTATCTGTCTCAGTTGCCATCTACGTTTTGAACCAGTTTTCTTTTTCTTTATTTAAACGAAAGACTGTTGAGATCAGAATAATTACAGGACTGATCTTTATTTAACCTTGTTGATATACCCTAAAAACGAAGGGATCATCTATTCTATGAGGAGAAAAAAAAAGGCTGGTGTTTTTTCTTTCAAATCCATTCAAAATCGTGAGGAGGTGAGGAGTTATTGGAAAACAGTGTAGTAAATACTGAAGCCTCCGTAGGACCTAAAACAGCAAATCAAGCCAACAAGAACGAGATGAATCATCAACATAGTTATTTGTATTGACTGTTTCCACAGGTCGGTGTCAGCACCACTGACAGTGTCTTCGTTGTTGTATGTTTGACAGTTAAAAGACAGAAGGATGAGATCTTTCTTTCAACATCAGCAAAGAGATACGACGTACTTTATTGTCCCCAGGGGTTGCCAATATCAAAACAGATTCCCTCATAGGAGCTTAAAGGTGTTCTTAATACCTCAAAAAATGGCGATGCCAGTTTAGCTCAGTTAGTAGATGTGTCCCATGAATACAGATCACAGTCCTCGTTGCTCTGGTTGTTGGTTTGCTTCCCGATCCTGACACGGTTTGATGCATGTCATCCCCTACTTTCTCTCTACACATGTCCCGTCTACCTACATCTATCAATCAAATAATGGCAAAAAAATCCCCCAAAATATATAGGCTACCCCCGGAGTTAAAGATCTCTTTCATGCTAAACGATGGGGGGAAAGTATTTCTTGGCCTCTGTGTTATATGTGTCGGGGTTTATTCCCAGCCCCCCTGCAAAATCTCACAATGGAATAAGATTCATGGATCCATTTATTATCTGTCACCTGAAGCAGCCTGTAAATAATTCTGACACATTGATTCTGCAGTGCAGTGTTCACAGCAGCTCCGGGCACAATCTCTGAGTACTTTTTCTATCCCTCCATTCAAGACCTACTTATGCCGTTTGGTGACTGTGTTACAGCGTGCAGACTTGGTTGCCCACACAATACAGCGTCTTTTCTACATCCCAGACTAAATATTTCATTCAGCAGCTGCTTACGTAATCTCAAAAAGGAATCCTCCATTCGTAGAAAAAAACACGTTGACAGAGGAGCTGAACATGCACACACATAATCTGAGACAGTGCAGAGAAAGATGCAGGGTCATGTCTGTATCAAAACATGCTAAAGATGCTTTCAAATCCTCAAGCGATGAATGTGACATCTGCCAACCCTCTGAATCTGTCATTCTCCCAGAAGGACAGGAGTCGGCAGGAGGTGGAAAATGTGTGCGAGTCTGTTGTTTTGAGACCTCCATCATACAGTGTTTCAAGTAATGCCTGACAAGGTGATTTATCCCACCTGTCAGAGATAGCACTTCCACATATACCTGCATGGCAGCTCAGCCCTCAGAGCCTCTCTCAGCTCTTTGATCGTCTACTATTAGAAAAAAAACATCCTGACAAGATCTGACAAGATCCTCAATCAGACTATTCTTTATGGATTTCATGGCATCTTCCTCAAAAAGATTCTGTGTGGGTGCAGCGTTAAGAAAGCGTAGATTTCGAGGGTCACAAAGTAAAAAAAGAACGTTTTGAGGCTGGAAGTTTTCTAACGTGGATGACCAGTTGTTTCAGACTCTTTTGTGTTCAACAAATTTACCCTGTATTCTCTGTATTCTATCAGAATTTTCCTACAACACTTAACTCTTTGGAAATCATTTTTGTGCTTCTCAAACTAAATGTTTGGTTTCTTGAACATCAACTATAGCTAGAGGAAGCTGTGTTTAAAAACCTGCCAACTACTCAACAGCATCTTGATGACCCTGATGAAGGCAACAAGCCAAAACCTGCAGCCTAATTTGTTAATAAAGTTGATCTTCTGGAGCTTGTTGACCTCTTCAAGCCTCTTCATGCACCTTGTGGTAAAGTTGTGCAAGAAAATCCAACTCAACTACTTAACAGCAGACAGGAAAAGTTGGAGACTAGATGGTTTAAGAAAGTAAAGAGCATTTTAGGGTTGTGACGATATCAGACTTTTAAAGTAGAAGGAATCTCTTGCGCTCCAGCTCCTCCACAGATGGAGGCAGTGCTCTCAGAGAAAGGACCTTAGACGTTTAAAAGACGATTCAATGGACTTCATTACAAGGGTAGATTCCTGAAGAAAATACTGGAGCACACATATCACTTAAGGCAATATATTAAGGTGCAAAAGACTTATGTTTCAATGTGCAGTGGGTCTTCCTTTGAGTCAAAACACGTTGAAACATGGAAGAAATTGCCCGTCTAAAAATCTGGAATTATAATGTTTTTTGCTCATGCAGGTAAGCATTTAAAACGGACTCTTCAAAATAAACTTGGGGGGTTGCAGTGAATATGTTTAACTTCCCTGTTTCCCACTTTCATCCCTCACCAAGCTCAAGACTCTCAAACCATTTATCACTTGAAAAACTGAATATACATCACGCAGCAGTAATACAGCACAGAATCGGGATAAATGAAGCAAGGTACCTTACCTTACCTACTTCCTGCTTTGGATGCAGAGTAGATTCCCCTTCAATCTTCATGATTTTTTTTTAACACTGAGGCAGAAGAATTAAAAAGGGTATGATTCTTTTCCAGCCATGTGTTGAAACAATTAAGTCACATTTCATCTTGAGCTGAACAATTAGCTAATTTGTGCTGACAAGCAGCGCTGAGCTAAAGTCTGTCCAGTGTTTTCACACAGCGCTGTTCTCTTTGATACACACACAGTCAGGACTGCTGCAAAGAGTGTTTGTGATCTCAATGTTATGCACAGTCAGGCTGTGAAACACAAAGACATTACAGTAAGATCAGAAGACGGTATTCTCTGTACAAACGTGTACAAACATTCACATACAGGTAGTGCATTTTAATGATGTGAAGGGAAAATAAAGGGGAAACGTTGCTATTTGCTTTATATTCCTGTGTTAGGATTTTAGTGTCTCTCAGGGTTAAATCCACAGCAGCAGGTTGTCTTCATAGGGATGCATAGACACAAAGATAATTCACTTTATGAAGAATAAACGTAAGCAATCTCACCTGAATTTGAAGATAAAAGTAGAGGAACAACATTAGAGACACTCTATATCTCTGCAGGAGTGGTGCTAAAAGATGATTCTGAAAAGATGCATGAAAACATAACTCAAGTTTTACTGTTAGAGATAGTAATGAGCTTTTATTAAACAAAGGTGAACAACTAAATCACTTAGTAATTCCCAACCCATTTTCAGTCCAAACTGGTCAAAATGGCAGCTTGATTAGTGTCTGACTTGTTTCTAGATGCAGTTTAATGTTTTGATGTGATGTTGAAGTCATTTGATGTCGTACAAGGATTAGAAATTCAGCCTGGCGTGGTGGTGGGCAGCATTGGATGTGTCACACAACAAATGACTTTCCAGAATCGACGTTGTTTCTTGCACTTTGCACATTGCAGTGTTCAAATGTTGTTCGTTCTAGTTTTAGAGGAGATGAGATTCCTGGATTATTTTATTTTAATGCTCCCCAGAGATCCAATCCAATCCAACTTTATTTGTTAAGCACTTTAAAACAACCACAGTTGACCAAAGTGCTGTACAGAAGAATAAATAAAATACATAACAGCTCACATGAGATAAAAAACGATATAAAATACAAAAACTAAGTTAAAAGACATAAAACATGGGTCACATTAATAGGCACGCAGGAAAATAAATAAAATCGACGTCTCACTGTGTGTCGAAGGCCAAGGAAAAGAGATGTGTCTTAAGACCAGATTTAAAAACAGACAGAGAAGAGGCCTGTTTAAGGTGCTGAGGCAGATCGTTCCAAAGTTTTGGAGCTGCAACAGCAAACGCACGGTCCCCTCTGAGCTTCCGCCTGGTTTTAGGCCCCCTCAGGAGCAGCTGATCAGCTGACCTGAGAGTGCGGGCGGGCGTATAAGGGTGTAGAAGCTCAGAGAGGTAGGGCGGGGCAAGACCATTGAGAGATTTAAAAGCAAATAAAAGAATTTTAAAATGGATCCTAAAATGAATAGGCAACCAGTGGAGTGAGGCTAAACTGGGGGAAATCAGAGATCAGAAAATAAGCATGCTGATCAGAGACGGTTCTTCCTGATCATTATCAGGTAGATGTGACATGTTCAGTCTACCCAAATCCCATCAGTTACATGCAGACAGAGCAGAGAAGACGGTACAATCCTGAGGGGCAGATGTGTTGAATGTTAATGAGGTGTGTGTTAAAGATAAGAATGAGCAGCACGGAAAATCCCCCCGCTGGAACCTGTAAGCTGTCAAAACAAGTCGAATATTTAATTGAAATTTCACACAGCTGCTTCCCAACATTTTCCTGCAGCAGTATGAACTCAAGTATTTCTACGTTATTCTGATTCTGTTTAAAAGCCTATACACAGAATACAAAGAAATACGTGTAAAGTTTCCTGTAAATATTCCATTCAGAAAACAGACACCCGCTCTTAAATAACAGGAACTGTGATGAAACTTTAGACTGGCGCCATAGTTTATTTAAAACCAGCTACTCATTGATCATATGACGCTGCTAAATGGATCCTTTTCTTGACCTGAGCTGTGTTAGTATTTTTATTTTCAGTCATCCATCTTCTGCAAAAAATCTTGTTTCAAAACATTTTTTCTTTGAGCTCTTATTTCCATTTTAAGTTTTGATGCTTCACTTGTCTTGAGGGCGGCTGTGGCTCAGTGGGAGTCGGTCTCTCAACCAGAAGGTCGGGGGTTAAATCCCCAGCTCCTGCAGTCACATGTCCGATGTGTCCTTGGGCAAGACACTTAACTCCAAGTTGCTCCTGCTGCTTTGTCGGTGGCGTATGAATGTGTATGAATGGGATCACTTAATACTGATGGTTACTTTACACAGCAGCCTCTGCCATCAGTGTGTGGATGTGTAGGTGTGACCTGTGGTGTGAAAGCGCTTTGAGTAGTCGGAAGACTAGAAATGCTCTATACAAGCTCTGCTATAGACCAAAAGTTATCTTATATTACTAGTCCTGTTTTTTGGGGGGGACATATTGCACTCCAGATGTGTTACCTAAAGGCATTTTTGTGCCTCCTGCATGAATAATGCTGCTGGCAATTCAGGCAATGCAGTTTAATGAACAAATGAGAACAGATTTCAAAGGGAAAAATCTCATATTACTGTTGAAATTGTGGCAGCCAAGTCTGAAAAAACAAACAAAAAAAACGAAGATGGAAGCATATAGGATGCTCTCCTGAAAAAAAGAAGCTTGGTACACCTAAAAAAAAAGTTTAAATGAACATCAACTACTTAAAAAAAATGTTAACCGCATGAACTTTGTTCAATATTTAAATTGTGCACCATGAACGTGAACGTGTCCCATTTATTCTGTGTGAACTGAATGTTGAGATGGAGAAGTGCCTATAGGAAGAAACCCCCCTTTGTAATCGCACCATTGCCTTTTTTTAATGTGCCCATATATGGATTTTTATTCTAGCTGTAAACATTACTTTGCTTTGCATTACCTTGTGCATGTGGGAATAATTTCAATATAAAATGTACATCTTGTGTGCATCACAATCATTCAACACTGACCTACATCAAACTCCTGTTAATAGAAATACAAACTTTCAGATTTGGTGCAGGTAGAAAATACTGTATATTAATTTCTGTGTTTATAGCAAGGGTCTCAGGAGGACTCACAGTAATTTGTCTCAAAGTTAAATTGTCATGGCCTTTGCCTGAAAGCACTTTGCAACAGAACGTGTCAGTTTTATAAACTGACAAATCTAAAAGGCAAATTTCATCTCTTCTTTTGGGAAAAGAGCCGCCCGGTTATTGACCCCAAATTAAGGCTCATTTTCCAAAATCTATTTAAAATTGGCTGCAGGGAGGAATAGAAAATAGGCTGGCTGTCCTTCAACTACAGGACCAGCTTGTAAGCATCTGCTGAAGTGTCCTTAAGAAAGAAACTGAGGTCTTATACAGTCTCAAAGTGCGCTGCTTTGCTCTGACACCTTCCTCCGAATACATTAGCACGAGCTGCTAAAGCACTAATATTAGTTTGCAAGAGGCGTCCTGAGAATGATTTGTGAAATGACTCGGAACAGATTAGTGAATTTAATAAGTAATATTTGATGGGTTTTCTGTCAGTCAGAATATGAAGTGTCTGCTACCTACCTTTACAGTATGACGGCGTACTCATCTGACTTAGAGTTACTGCAGAGCTCTCGCATCGGTGGAAGAGATGGCCGCCTGTTACGGCCAATGAATGGGCTGATAACAATCCAAATGGCTCGTTAAGGTCGAGTGATGAAGAGTTTTGTTGGGATGAAATGTGTGTTTACAATTCTTTGGGCCCACATGAAAACAGCAGGCAGGGATTATAGATTTAATGGAACTCCAATTTGGGATTTTATTTCACTTAAGGATTTAAATAAAGAATAAAAGTTTATGCTAATGTTAAAGTTCATTTGATTATTTTATGTGCAGTTATTCATGAATTGGGAATAATTGCAGAGCCTCATTAGGAAGTCCATTAGAGCGATTGAAGCCAAAAGAATACAAATGTAATGAAGGAGACTGAAATGGGAAAGTCGGCCTCACCAAACACACACACACACACACACACACACACACACACACACACACACACACACACACACACACACACACACACACACACACACACATATTTATCCCCTTTTCATACGTACATCAAAACATCTCACACATCATGTTTGTGTCTCCTTTTACACAGATGAAAAACTGTGTCTCTCTTGATCTTGGCACATTGATAATCAAACATTCAGCTCTGAATGAGGACGGCTGTTCGTGCTAGTTTACCAGTTTGTTCTCCTCACGACTCACAGCGAGGCTCTGAGCCAGCAGAGTGGCAATTCGGTCTGGCATACAAATTCCAGGTTTGTTTCTCGCCTACATCTGTTTGGCTTTTTGGTGACTCGCTGTCAGCTCGCCTGGTAATGAGTGGGAGCTGCAGTGAGGGGTGTGTTTTTCTGTGTGTATGTATGGGGGGCAGGGGATTGTGACAGAGGGAATACGGCTGTAAAAAGCTGCTCGGCTGTCATGTTTGTTCTGCTAAGACCAGATCAAGATGCAGGGTGCAAAGTGCAGGTATATTCTGTTTTTGGTTTTGGTTTTATGTCTCTACCAAGTGACACACATGAAGCGCTAGGCAAAAAAATATGATCCCCACAAGTTTATTTTCTGTACTGATAAGAAATCAGTATAAATAAAGATGATTGGAATCAGCAACAACAACACTAAATTAAGCTGCGTGCACCTTTGAGCTATTTTACCAAAGTCGTGTGCAAGAACCAATATGAAATGTAGATTTTTAGTCACTAGTGATTTGTGTCATGAGCTTCATATTTGTGTAATCTAATCTCTTTCTGTCAATGGAAAAGATTTAACAGTGCATATGAGGTCCGTCTGTCAGTTTCCACAAAAGATGGCAGCCTATTTTTATCTATGTGAATAATCTAACTCCTTCAGCCCCAAACTGATATCCAACCAAACAGTGGAAGTAAAACAAAACTGCGGTTCCTTGAGTGTCCACTTCAAGCTGGCTGCAAAAGCCCTGGAAGTCACATACACAACCATTTAAAAAAGAGGATTTACACGCTAGCAATAAACGTGTTCACACCCTGATTAAAAACAAACACTTTGGTATGACTAGTATATTAATTGGAACATCCGTTTTGATTTTATGAGAGTTATTTAAGGACTGATAGGAGGCCTCTTGCCGGTGTTTGTCAGGAGGCTTAAGGCCCACCTCAGCTCCTCCTCTTCATCAGGTTGACCAAAAGTTAGAATGAGACAGCATTTCCAACATGGAGACCGCCTCTGATTGGCTTAAAAATTCAGCTTCAGAAACCAATAGATATATATATATATAGTTTATTGTGCAATGATGTTCCAGTTGAATCAGCTCTGACCCGTTCTCTCCGTCTCCAACTTGTTTGAGGGTTAGATCAAAGGAAAGAAACGGCATCAAATGCATTTGGTGTATCACATTTCATTGACCCATTTTGATGGTGAGTGTGTTTTGTTCTTTTTTAAAAGCTTGGCTCATGTTTAAATGTTTTTTCCAACATCTCATCCAGCTAAGAAGTGATCATAAACATCACAGAGATTTGGGTTACAGCTTCAAGTTCTATTCTATAATCCATGATTTAAAACAAATCAAATCAAATGTACAACAAGGCTTTTTTATGTATTGGTTTTGGAGTCGCTGTGCAACAATCAAAGAGTCAAAAAGTTCAAATATACCATCCACAACGAGAAAACTACCATGTTTATGACTTTTTAACTCAACTTTTCAGGTGTTTCCTGATATAAACTTTAATATAGTGTTATTTTATTATTCTAGTATCTATTATTTTATTCAGGCAAAGTCCATGTAAGGATAATTTGGGTTTTAAAAAGTGTTCATTTTAATGTAAATCCGGCTTCTGAGCATTTTTGATAACATAAGAAAAAGCTGAACTGATGATACCAACTGTACAAGCAGTGATATTCACATTGTATGAATGAGTCATGTTTTGCACGGCAGCCAAACAAACACAAGTGACTTCTTGAATGAATCATCACATAGAGATAATAAATGGAACAGTTCAAGGAGGTGTGAGGGAGGCTTACAGCATTACAGATTAGTTCACTGCGTCAGATGAGACTTGAGATGTTTATGAATGTGCATTTCATCTAACAGCAGGAGAAACACAACGACATAAATCAACGTGAAAGCTCACATAAAAACACACACACTATCTCGCTCTTACCTGACGATGTCTACAGTCTGGGACTACAAAGTAAAAGACCACAGATGAACATTTCACCTGCTTCACCATGAACGTGTACTGCAGCTTCTTCACTGACTGGAACCACGTAACAGACAGGAAATATCTAATCAGCTGCATAGAGAGAAGCAGAGTGCTATCCTAATTCGGAGAAATCACATATTGGAAAAGAACATAACAGAAATATGCCGTAGCCTGCATTACATTTGAGACTTTTTTTATTCAAACAACAGATTATCAATGACCTAAAAAAGGAAAAAAGACCTCAAGCAAACAACCGTATCAAAGCTTGGAGATTAATGAAGACCTTCACAAGTGTTTGATATAAAACAGTGGGTATTTATTTGTGTATTTTGCTCACGCTCCATGTCGATTCTGCAGATCTCTGCAGAGGTCCAGCTGGTCAAAAACCTGGAGTTTCTTTTAATGCAATACAATTAAAATCATGCAGCGAATTAATTAAGGATTAAACTCCAAGACTCTTTCTTGCGTTTGTATGTGTGTGTTTGCCAAGTGTGAATGTGTGAAATGTTATTTGTTCCCTCTGACACAGTATATTTCACACTTGAATAAAGACAGCAGGTAAGGAGGGGCAGCCGGAGTGAATCTGAATCAAAGTGGCTGTTTGGAGAATATTAAAGTCCTTGGAAAGCAATTAAATATATGTTTTTTAATTTTGTTTTACAACTTAGGACTTTGTTATTTACCACCCAGGGACATTTGAATAATACAAATAACATAAGATACAGTGTAAAAAATAAAACTGGTTTGCACTAGGTTCAAAGTCAGTCACAGTCAGTTTGAGCAGAAGGTCTGAGCGGTGTATATGGGAAGGAGAATTGTAACACTAGTTTGACCTTAATACTTTCTGCCTAAAGTGAAATTTGAGGGCCTGTCTGTGCAAATGTAATGACAGAGAGTGATGGATTAATGTGGGTCATTCACACCAAGGTGAGGTCTGGACAAAGTGTGCAGATACCCTCCACCTCCTCTTCTCTGTATTCATCTCATTTTGCTGTGTTTCTTACACTGCTTTATCAGTGTCACGATCATTTTTTAAAATCCTGATTAATCTCTGAATTTCTGTATTTAATAGGGCTCATCACATTTTTAATGGCATGTTTGAAACTCCATTATTTTGCATTTAAACAGATCTGTTATGCTTTTAGTTTGTTTTTTGGACTGTCGGGGGGTAAGGGTACTTCACTTTAAGTTTTGATAGAAACCTGATTTTAGTTTGAAAGAAAATAAGGAACCTCTGGTAGATTGAAGGTTACATAATTGAAGGTCTATTTTAGTTTAGATAAGTCTCAGAGCTTCCCAAAACATGTGTGTGAAGTGTCTTGTTCTAAATCCACTCTGATCCTGTATTTGATCATGCCTATAAACCCCTCTATTTCAGCCCTGCTCAGAACAGGCTGTTTCTGTGTCTGTAGCTTTAAATGTAAATGAGCTGTGTCTGACCACGCCCCTCTCTGGAAGGGCTTGGGTGGCTCGGGCTTTCTCGCTCCATGCCCTATTGTTGACGGTGAGAATGCAGACTCAGAGGGCAGAACAAACACCTAGCTGTTGGAGTGTCACCCACCTGGGGGAAGGGTTACTGCCCTTTGTAATGTCACACATAATACAGTGTTACAAATAAATAAAAAATGACAGCCATTGAGGAGCTGTTGTACTCGTTTTGTCAGTATAACTGCATAATTTGTAGAACAGAAAGTTATAGGACTCTACAGATAAGAGAGGTGGGAAAACGGTAAGCAAGTCATAATATCTGAAGGCAGTCAAAGTCTTCTTTCTCTTTTTGGATGACAACATTTGTATCGCCACCTGCTGGTATGACAATTATTGCCTTATGCAAATACTTTTTGTCATGCTCAAGTGAAAAAAATACTTGCCTGGACAAAAGCATTGTATAAAGACACAACACTTTGGTAATCGTGCCTTGGTGTTGTTTTGGTGTGTCGTGGGCTATAACATCTTGACCGAGGAAGTTACTATTCTGACATTTAACTCAAGGCGTTTTAACATCCATGAGCAGCCTCGCAGAGCAATTATCATGGCTGTGGACTCTCTTACAATTGTTTAATTGATGTAATTTGACACAATTCCCCCTGCGACTTTGACTCAGTGGGAGCGTTTCTTCTGCAATGAATTTGGCAAAGCATGAACACTGAACACGCGTGATGACTCGTAGGAAACGGACACTTCTGACTCATGAAGTGCCGCCAGTTGGTTTGATATTGAGCTGCCTAGACAAAATGCTCATTAAACTTGAATTTGGATTTTCATAAAATGATGATTATCATGCAAAGATAAGTGAATCATTACTTTCAAAGTTGGCACTTATTTAGCAATTGAAGCCTATGTCTGTGTAATATAGCTGTGGGTGAAAATGAGGATTGGGTGGTGTGTTGGGTCAAGCAGTCAATCTTGGCCCCCCATGTGAAACCAATTTCCAGATTTCCCCTGTTGCATTAGAGGTAAAGCCAACATCAGGATGTGGCCAATAAATGATTGATGGCTGGAGCGGAAACTGAACTACCAGAGAAGCTGATGTTATGCAATTAAATGAGCTTGAGCTCAGAGCTAGAGGCCTGTAGCATGTTTCTTTAACTTAAGGACGTGTGTTCATGTGTGTTTTTGTACGTGTGGGAGGCTTGCAGGATCACGCCTTGTGCCTCTGGGAAATTGTTATGAAGACAATTAGGGTGAAATGACTCGCAGCTCTTCTTGCTCCAAATTAACACAAACGGTCGTTTGATGCCTCACGCTGCTCTGACACTAATTTGAATCTGCATCATACGAGGAATTTGAGACGATTCTGGTAAAACAAGTAATTAGCTTCTACATTCAGGACAGTGACTCACGCATATTTGTTTTCACCTGCTCTGAAATCACAGAAGGCAAGACAGAGGTGGAGAGTAGGACACGGTGTTGAGGGGGAAACAGCCTGAGCCTCATTATTTCGTATGTATTTAAAGGTACATGAAGTCATCTGTGGCCTTTGCTGACCTCTTTGAGCGAGCAGTATTTATAGAAGTCACAGCATGGCTTCCTCCACTAGTTTGTGTGTCAATTACAGTTGTTTTCACAGCTTCAAGGAGCATGTGGGTTAATTAGAGATCAATGAAATAGATAGGATTAGACCCGGGGATAAGGTTTTATTACATCACCATGTCAGATGGTAAACCCAGGCTTTCTCATTTGCTTTTTTTTTTTAGCTTCAAACTGGCTTTTTGAGGATAAAAGTTGTTCTCACATTAACCCCCAGCTGAGCAATTGACTCCAAGATAATTATCACACATATTTGCTTCCACTACTTACTTACAATTTGATATGATTAAGTAATAATATTGAAACATTACACACAAGTGGAGCTCTTGATGCACAAGTTTACTACACAAATTTCACAGGGTATTGCTTGAAGTACCGTAAAATCCAGAATATAAGTCCCACGGGTAAATAATACTTGGGCTGTTTTAGGGGTTGCTTTGAGGGGAAAAAGGTTTTTCACTGTCTCCCTCCCTGTGATGATTTTCATTGCTTTTAGAAAAGTCCAAAACTTGCAGTTTCTGTGCAGCTGTGTAGCTCTTTTAGTACCATCTGTTTTCACCATGTGCATTTTTTTCAATCCTGCTAGCTACCGGTACAGTATGAGTTCTCAGCCTACAGTAGCATTTGTGAAAACAGACCCACAGCCCGAGAGTCAATCTGCCCACCTCCGCTGGTCACGTGTTGTCTTTAATTTAGGAGTCTTTTCAATCAAACCAGAACTTCACAATTTCTTTACTTACTAGGATTTGGCATGGTTGTCTTTAAATGCAGGATTATGAATAAGTAGCTGCTTGTAATACACAATGCGACCACATTTTTCAATAGAGTCAGGTTGCGTGCAATGTGTGCTGGTGGCAATGTTGATGGCACATATCTAAGCATTTTCTGCTGTGTATTAGTTGCAGCAGTGTATAGGACACAGTCCACTTTTAGATTGAGAAAATAGGTGTTAAAATGATGTCTTGCACACCGGATTTAACGGAACATGTTACACAAAGAACTCAACTTAAGGTACTCTTTTCTTTTTTCATATTTCACAGTGAACAACAGACAAATGAGTCCGTCTTTGTACTCATCACTTTGGAGCTTGTTGCCCTTCTTCTTGCAAAGGTGTACACGCTTATGTCCTGCCGCCCCAAAACAAGTGGTGAGGTCAAGTAAGCGCAATCCATCGTCAGACTGGACAAGATAAGACACAGGTTCAATTTTACCTTAACTTCTACATTGTTATTTTTTAATCGCTCATTTTCCACACTGCCCAAAAGTATTTTGACTGCCCAAAAAAACATCACAGTAACGAAACTTTAGATTCAGTTTGACTTTCCCTCTAAAACTTTGCTTCAGTTGTGCTTTGGCCACATGAATGTTGAATGCTAAAAAGGAAACATTAAGTAAACTGTATGTATTTTCATCCTAACCTTACCTAACCCCACCAGCTGCATGTCCTAGACTTTAGTGACTCCTATCTCAGGATGAAAGTCACACTGACATACACACATGACTCGGAGGTGCGTTTCTATTCCGAACACTCTCCGGTGCATTCAGTGTCAGGACAGTTAGTGGACATTTATCGTCCTCACCCTCCTACACCATTGGTCACACATCATTAGCCGTCTCGTACAGGAAGACAGGGTTGTCACATTATGTTCATCTCAGGAGTTTTGATGGCCTGAATGTGCTCAGCTATTAAAATCTGTCAGTACATTACTCAATCAGGAAACAGGAAGTCTGCATTTTGTAAGCAGTGATAATACAAACCAAAAACAAAACAATGTTGTAATTCCAGAACTTTATAGAACAGTTATTTCCAGCCAAGCAACCTGATTGGACTTTTCACTCTGTGTAGTCCTCCAGACGGGCCGCCCGGGTTCTAATCGGACCTGTGGCTCCTTTCCCTCATGTCGTTCCCCACTCTCTCTCCCTGGTTTCTGACCCTATCCAATGACCTATCTCTCCAATAAAGGCTCAAAAAGCCCCCAAATAAATCTTTAAAAAAAAGCTTCAATGCACAAAGCCTGCATGTAGGCCTGATTAAAACTTTTCATATGAATATCCCCCCAGAACACAATGACAATGGACTTTCCTGGTCATGTCAGGTGAACACTGACAGTTCAGCTTTTACCATCACAGTAGCTGTTCATAACACAGTTTTTACATTTTACCCAGAGTTTTGAATACTCTTGAATAGAATAAACCTTTGACACATGTGTGGAAAAGGAGTTGTTTAAAGTTCATGTGAATGAACTACTGATGCAGGAACATTATGGAAGTTTTCATCTGAGTTCGATGTGTGTGTTTGTGTGTGAGTGATGATTGTTGGAAGGGCTGCATCATCAAGAGAAAACCCAAAATAGAGCGAGTGAATGGGATCTGATTGATATGCAAATGAATCTGCATAAGGCTGCATGTTTAAGTAAGTTTGAGGAGTCTGAATCTATTATGTAACACTGTGTGTGTGTCTGTGTGTCTGTGTACGTGTCTGATTGCAATTGTGGCATGTTGATGATAATGATTGCGTCTCTTGTTTTGCAGTTCATCGTGTGCAGGTGGTGTTTCCTTTTTTTCAGGAGGTCTCTGCAGATTTTGTCAAATTGTGTCTGCTTAGTTTGTGCTTATTTTGGTGTCACAGTGTTGCCTAAAATACAACTCTTTTCTCTGATAACATTGCATCTGCACAAGCAGTGTCAGCTTAGTTTTGGAAGAGAAAATGATGAAGTTATGTTTTGGAAAGTTGATGGTGTGAAGTGATCTGAATGTTGCATACACAATCATACACTCCAGGACCTGACTGATCAGGTTTTTCTTTTGGACAACAAACAAACTTCCCTTGTGGTCTGTAGGGACGTTGAGGGAGTTACACAAACTTGACATTTACATTAATAACGATCGGGTGCACAGAGCAGGATTTAACAGGCATCATTTAGCAGAGTAAACAATCGGATGAACGCTCTGCTTGAATGAATGCTCTTTGCAACCAAAAAAACATCCTGTTAATGAATGCTGGTAAATGTCAGGTCAGGTCATCTGAGCTTTTTTTTTTTCTGAATCATTTTGCTTTGGGATTGATTCTGGATCGATTATATCTGTGAAACTATTAAACATCTTGATTGATTCTGCGATGGCGTAAATATTGGTGTTCCAGTCTGTGAATTCACATTGCGTTTGGCATTGTGGAAGCATGGCACAGTGCGAGCTCCACAGACACACAGTCAGACATGCACGCACACACAGCGCTGCACTCCCCTGCTGGCTCTGCTGAAACCGTCTCACCTCTGTAACTCTTCTGTTACTACCTCTGAAGACGATACAGAGGTGGGCCAGTCTCACAGATGACTGGAGTAGATCCTGAAGTATGTGCTAATTCATAAATAGACCTTGAATCCATGGATCAATGAATCTAGAATCGTTTTGAATCGAAAATGGATTCTGAATCGAATCGTGACCCCAAGAAGAGAAATTGAATCGTGAGACACTCAAAGATTCCCAGCCCTATTCTGCGAAATTCAGATTTAAGGCAAAACGTCGCAAGGGCGTAAATATCACGGCTTGAAACGGCAATCAGAAAGAGCTGTCGGCTCTGGATGCTGCTTAAAATGTAATGTGTTCATACTGGCCAATGCAAAAGCCCCTCATCAAGTGTCATAAAAATTCTGCTGCACTGCTTCTGTATTTCTGCTGCAGAGAAATACTGTCTCTAACATAACCTCCTGTAAATAGATAATAATACTAAAACTATGAAGCCAAAATGTTTTATATTTTGTCTTTTCCAGTACAAATGACCATCAGGCAATAAAAGAGTAATAAAGCAATTTGTTTCTTTCACACCAGACCATCTGTCACTTGCAGTGGTAATCACACTACAAGCTATAAAAGCCTGGTTTAAATTACATATCCTCAACCTGTCACAAACACTCAAATGTTCTTTCCAGCTAGCTCTCTCTCCAACACTTTCAAACCAGATTCTGTTTCACACTTTTTTTTTCTGCTTCTCTCTTGTGTTACTTGACGCTTTAAACCTCATTTTCTGACTTGAGGTAAAGATAACAGAGTGTAATTGGAACAAAACTCCCGGTCAACCCTTCAGCTCTGTTCAGAAACAGAAACCCGTCATTCAGAGGTGAACCTCAGCTGCAGCAGCTGCTTAAAGAGCTCTTGTCATTGAAAGAAAAATAAGCTCCTGGGACTGGAAAATATAACTCAGGTGTTAGAGCAAATCACAGAGCAACAGTTAACAAGTGGTCACTTTTACTGAGACTAAAACAAAATGTCAGAAGTTGATTGGCTTTTTTATACATCTACAAAGGAGTTTGATTGCAAATTTGAAACTAAAAGTCTTTAAGTGATGTTTAATTTATTGATCCTGGAGCTGGGAGGAATTTTTGGTTGAATGTTTATTTTAAAAGATTACATTCAGGTGTGACGCTAAACGATTTCCATGCATCCCCTGAAGGTTTATTTTGAGGTCTTTGTCAGAAAAATATGCATGGATTTCCAAAATGTGAGGTTTTCAGATGCATACGGTGTGCTGAAACTTTTACTGAAGTTATGAAGGTGTGAAATCAATATGACTAATCTAAGCTGTTGATCTAAAAATGAGAATAAATTACAAAGAGACCTCCTTAGCATGCTTGTGGGGATAATGCTAATTTCTGCTCATTCCCACTAAATAAAAAATCTCATCAATAAAGCAGCTAACTCTAATGCACTGATTTATCATCCGTTGTGAACATTTTCCAGCTGAGTGAACCACCTGCTTTCATAATTTAGTTTCACTCCCGAGCTTTCAACCGTAATTATTCCCTCTCTTTTTGGCCTCTGTTTCTCTCCGTCTCGGTTCCAGACAGCGGGGGGAGAATCTGTCATGACCCGGCACTCTGTTCTGACACATATTTCCCTGTTTGTGATGCTGAGAAGCAGCGTTTGATGAGACTTTGGACAGCACCCATTGCCTCTGGTGCCACTCGGCATAATAGCAGGCTTGTCTTTGCCTGCTGAGAGGGAACGTCAGTGTCCAGACAGCTATTGTTTGTAATTAGGGATTCCAACTGAGGCCTTCAGCAGCAGCTTGAACTGTTTTTGTAGGAGACAATGTAAAGTTGGAGGTCCCCCTTGTTGATACGATGTTTATCCACAGACGGGGGTCTACTGACCCCATGTTTGGGTGAGCAGCAGGAGAGAAAGCAAGCTTGATGATGGAATATAGAGAGAATGGGAGAGTGTGAGATCAGGTCATAGGGGTTATGTCCTTCAGTACAGGAATTTGAAATTTTTGAATTGTGATGAATAGATAATCAGAAGTTTTTTTTATTTTGCAACGAGCTATTTTGAGTTGAATCCAAATGGAAATTGGTAACAAAAAATGTTTAAAGTGTGGAATACCTTACAGTACATGCTGTTAACGTTTACTATTTCTTTGTTTCTTCATATACACCAACAAATAAGGCATACAGGAAGTTTGTCAATCTGGTAGCAAGATCAACATCATGAACTTTAAGATGATTTTGTTGGGCTCTTTGGCCTTTTTTAGACTGAACAGATACAGAGAGACAGGAGATGTAGCGGGAGAGAGAGTGAGGATAACATGCACCAAACAGCGTCAGAATCGAAAGTCAAACCTGTGACCAGTGCGCCGATGGCTGTAACCTCTGTGCACAGGATGCCCATGCTGTTCCAACTAAGCTTAACTTGTGGCCCCAACACGGTGTACTTTGGTGACTGTCAGAGTTGATTGATAGGTCAAACTATTCATGCCTTTCACACAGGGAACCAAAGTTTGATTCCATTAAAAGTTAAGACGTATTTAGATATTATTTGACTTGCTCATAATATGTTTTCTAACCGTCCAAGGTAGTTTTTGTGCCTTAACACAACCAAGAGGACCAAAACAGACATTTAAATGCATGCCAAATGATACCTTGAAACAAGCACCCAATAGAGGCAGACTGAAGGGGGGGAGGGGTTGACGTCTTTATATGACAAAAAAAAGAAATGATGGGGCTGGATATTTGCAGGATCACAAAAAAAATGTGCATAACTTTTCTGAAGAGATCAGAGCAAACTATAAACCTAGACTCTCTAAAGTGTGATAAGGATTAAATATACTTCTTTTTTTACAGCTCCCCATTTTGAAGTTGCAGGGCAACCATACCTTACAAACTTTCAACTTAATTAACGCTGACAGTAAGTTAACAAAGAAAACTCATAACTATTGAATTTCAAGACTTCCTCAATGACTGCTCCTGGGAACCACTATGTGTTTCTCTATCCACTTAATATGAGGGGGAGGGAAGTGTCACTCTCTGTGATTGATTTTGGTAAAATAGGTCCTCAATCTAGAAAATCACTGATCATCCATCCTACTCCTCCCTTAAAACGCCCACAAATAATGGACAACTAATCCACCTTCTTTAAAATTCTCACCTCTTGTAAAACTCTATTGTTCTGCCTGGTTGGGTAATCTTCTACCTTTCCCACTTTGTAATATTACTTTTTTTTTTGAAAGCATGTCCTTTTGTCAGTGCCCTGTAGTGCCCTTTTTTTTGTCCCTGGGTCCTAAACAGCTAGTCTGCAGCTAAAGCATTTCACACAAGAATTTATAGAGAAAGTAAAATAGTAAACGTGCAGAAAATACAAAGTGACATTTGTTGAAAAAGCTTCCTGTTATTTTTCAGACTATAGTAGCTGCAGTCCATTGTTGAGAAATGAACCAACTAAAGCAACATGTATAAGACTACCTTTCAGTTCTGACTTGCATTTTGCAGCTTTAAACTTGGATGCAATTGCACACATTTTCACCATTCACCACATTTTTTTGTGGAGGCAGATCTAACACCCTAAAGAGGGTCATGTCTATGCAACCATCTAACCTCAGCTGACTCAATGGCTCGTGCAGAATGACTCGAGTGTGCTGGCGGACCTGTGATTTATCACTCTGCCTCACACGGTGAGCTCTCTGCCTGCAGCATCAACTCTTTCAGGAGGGCTGCGCAGACCACCGAGGCTCTGGGCTGCCAGTCATTAGGGCTGGAAAAAAAAAAGCTCCTTCTCTTTAGATCCAATCAGCAGCACTTCAGCAGCCCATTCAGCGCTGACACCTGATACGGAGCCACTCAAAAGGCTAAAGGCATGCCACAGAATAGCTGCAAAAGCACTGATATGGAGGCTATTCTGAGCCAGCATATGTGATCTGTCTTTTTCCGTCGCCTGACACAGCTGAGGAATTTTCTTCAAACATTTTCACATTGGTTTAGAAAGATTTATTTCTGTTTTCATGTGGCCATAATGAGAACAACCTTTCCAGAGATATATTGGAGCTTTTCAGCTAATGTCTGGAGGATGTTTTTCCCCAGTCACTCCCCATCTGTCTCTGAACTTCTAACTGAAGCTGCTGCTCGCTGATTGCACACCAGAAGTTCAGATTAGCTGCAGGTCAAAGTTCGTCTGTGTCAAATGTCGACAAAGTTTCCAGTTTCAGTCAGTCTTCTACCTTTACCTCTAGCTTTTAACTTCTGCATAATCTCTTTTTCTGGTTCTTCCACATGCTCACAGTTATAGAAAGTAGAATTTAAGTGCAAGTGGCAGTGTGCAGGAGTTCTTTATACATCTGGAAAGTTAATTTTGAACACGTGGTTGCCATGCAAAGAAGAAGTCATTTGAAAGGAGAAGATTGGGAGAACATACCAGGTAATGCAAACGCCACGCACACTGCTGTCTGTTTTTATGCACGTCTGCCTCAGCTCTCAGAAGTTATGGGCCAATATTTCTGCACAGATGTGTTTTTAAAGATTCATTTTTTTGGCTTTTTTATGCCTCTATTTTAGAGATAGGATAGTGGATAGAGTGGGAAATCAGTAAGAGAGAGAGCGGGGAATCACATGCGACAAAGGAGCCACAGGTAGAATTCGAACCTGAGCCACCCACTTGGAGATCTACAGCCTCCATACATGGGGTAGCGCACTATAACCACTGCGCTTCCGGCGCCCCAGATGTGTTTTTAAAGGATGAAATGGAATGGATCTTTTGGTCAATTTATTGAGGAAGTTTCTAGATCCTTTAGGCTGCTGCTTCATGAAAGATTCTGGCCTACATTAGAGAACTCACCTTTACATATTTGTGTCATCACTGAACCCCACTGACTTTGTGCTCTAAGGTTAAACTCTTTTAGGCTTTTTTTCCCAGCCTAAATATTTCTGGAAACTTCACAAGAGACAGCTTTACTGTCATGCCTACATGTAGGAACTATTTATTGCAATAGCTTTTTTTAAATATTCTGTATGGGTCTGATGTACCTGTTTTCTCTCTACTTACTATTTTTTCTACAACCTGAAAACTGTTTTTACACATGAGTGCCCATTCAGAGTGACAATAAACATCTTAAGAGACTGAATGTTTGTTTGTGAAGAGAAATGTAAAGTGAAGAAAATCAAATCAACCAGTGCCACACACAACAGCACTTGCCTGTCTGTCCTTCATAGACAGTAAAAAAATGATCTCGGCAATTAAACAGAAAGAACAAACTGCAGCTGTTTAAAGGTGAGGCAATGTTAAGGTTTCTCATTTTTCTCTCATGCTCTTTTTTGATCATTTCTGCATTCTTTTTATATCACGTCTTGCCTCTGAGACTCCCCCCCCATTTCCAGTCTAACAGGTAAAGTCTCCCATTATAAGGTGCATGTGTAAACAACTAAATCAGGAAGATTTCAGGGGCAGCCTGCCTGAAATGTGTAGTTGTGTGTATGTGAAAATGACTTAAGTGAATGTGAGCATCAATAGAGAACAGTTGTTGTACTGTGCAGCATCCAGGTGTGTTGTTGTACTGTGCAGCATCCAGTTGTTGTACTGTGCAGCATCCAGTTGTTGTACTGTGCAGCATCCAGGTGTGTTGTTGTACTGTGCAGCATCCAGTTGTTGTACTGTGCAGCATCCAGTTGTTGTACTGTGCAGCATCCAGGTGTGTTGTTGTACTGTGCAGCATCCAGGTGTGTTGTTGTACTGTGCAGCATCCAGTTGTTGTACTGTGCAGTATCCAACATTGTTGCTGAGTAAGAGTTTCGAGAGTAATCAATCTTTTTTAACAGAACCTTTAACACTGGACAGCTGGGTGCTGAGCTTCATTGTTCTTTCAGGAAGCATATGCCAGCATCTTTGGAAACTGAAGCTGAGAGGCAACTAATGATCAGCGAGTGTTTTCAGAACTTAGAGATATAGATACTCATTCTGTTTGCACTGTCGGATCCAAAAGCAGGGGATACTGTAGTTCAAATATGGACATTTGTATGCTGAAGAACACTGCGGCTGCTTTGTTAAAGGGAGTTACAACAATAACATGCATATCAATGTCTCATTTAGGGGAAAGGGCAGACTGTGTAGCCGACAAATTCGATATGAAAGAAGATTAGTGGTGCTACTGAGGCCTTTCTACCTTTGGTATGGATGCTCATGTTGAGAAGCTGTCAGAGTTCCCATTTGATCTGATTAGAGAGTTGGCACCACTGATCAAAGAACAAGCCTCATTTTGCACACTATCACTTTTCCTTTGAACCTTGCACGGTGTGAGTAAAATAATTTGGCAGATAGGGACTGTGTGTACACCTCCTGACTTGAGAAGTGAATCATACAGTAAAGCCGTGTATTAGCATATTACAGATAATTTGGACAGAAAGTAAATTAAATAAGCCGCACATTAATCGCCAATGTGCTTGATTTTATGGAGACGTGCAGGAAACATTCTCACTCCTGCTGTTAGAAAAAGTGTGTCTCTGTGCCTCCTCACTACCTGTCAATCCTTCAGGTACGAGAGACCACAAGCCTCAGAGGGATTACTGTAATGCATTACCAATGTCAAACAAATCTCAGATTAAACAAGTCACTTTCAGAGCGCTTTTGAACCACAACAACTCACTCTGAGAGCTTTGATTCATAACTCATGTTGGCTACTTCCTTGAGACGTTTTGTTGAGGCCTTGCCAAGGTTATATGTAGAGGATCGAAACTGCAGAGTCTGCAGATTCATGCCATAATATATATCCTGCTCCCCGTGGTGAATGGTGAATTAGCAAACCGCATCCGGCCTTGTTAACTCTTTTTATTTTAAATCCTTAATAAGAGGAACGATGACCTTTGCATTTTTCTTCACACTGAACAAAGAGGTGTCCTATCAAGAAGTCCTTGAAAAAGTATCTACTTTTTAAAAATCACTGCAAGAAAGTTTTGTTGAAAAGCCATTGCAGATGACAGTAGAGAAAGTGTACATTTGGTTTTGTGTCAAAGAAGTTGCGTTTCATTTCAGAGAGGATAAAAAGTTACAAAAATAGTGAGAGCTGAGGGGTGATCACTGCATCTCTACAAGATGTGTAAGTCAACTTACAAATTCACTGCTACAACTCCTGTGACAATTATAAATCAAACACATTCTCCTCACCAGTCAGTGTTAATGACAATCAATCAGTATCTGCTAGGATTTTGTATTGCAAAAACTATTTTCCCCCAGCAATGCAGATACGACTGCACAATCCCTGAACATACATTCACCTGCATGCTGCAGGATTTACAGTAGGCTATCCTACAGGAACATTTACAGCCTGCAGAACAACAACTAGAAATAAATTCAACTGTATCTCGACACCACCGGATTAAAAGGACAGGCACATTAAATTCAACCATCAGTGCAATAAAAAAACTCTCTTAGCCTCCTAAATACTGTGGCTTCATGAATCTCCTGCTGGGAGGGCTTCAGCAGCCGCACTATTTTAACCCTGCCCACCACATGACTTTATTCATTCCTCCACCTCTTTACTGCCCGAGGGAAAAGTAAAGTTACTGCTGGTGGACTTTAATAGCACTTAGTTCAATCACTGCTGCAGCTAGCAGGGCTTTGCATTGAATTAGCATTATCGACGTTAATGTTATTTTGCATAATAATTATGTAGAGTAGGAGATGATGATTTGTACCACTGCAACTGCCTTACAGTACAAGAAGCATATTGACATCTTTGATAGTTGACCAAGTGGCAACCTCCGATGTTGAAAACTGAAGAAGTGCAACAAACTGCAGTTCCTCGAGTGTCCACTTGAGGCTGGCTGAAGAAGTCAAAGAATCCCCATAACGTTCTATATTAAAATGTTTAAAGGTTAACAACAGAAATAAAAACGTTTACCGGTTCAAAAAATGACTATGGTCTGAATTGGTCGTGTCTTTTTGTCGAACTCGGGGACTTTTAATTCATCACCCATTTCTATCAGGCTTAGAGTTGTGCTTAATCAGGGGGTGTAGTTGACAGTTGGGCATGCTGTAGCTGTTAGCCAGAAAAATAGACTGTATATTAAGATGAACTGAGCGATAGCACCCTGGGAGTGACGCCAGGCTATCTAGAGCGCCCTCTGCTGAATGGCTACAGTATAGGTCATAAATCCCACCTCCTCAATGGTTTCAGATGGGACGTGTCAAACTATAAACCTAAAATACACTGAGACGACATCCTTTTTTTTATACAGTCAGTGGTGTTGACCTCTTTGCACTTCCAGCTTCAAGAGACTGCACCCTCCCTCCCCCCCCCCAATATTGCTGCATGTGGAAAGGCCTATAGACTTTGTATAACTTTCCAATAAAGGCCGTCACTTAGTATGCAGATCAATCTTAAAGCCTTTTTCTTTTCTCTCTTTTTCCCTCAAAAAAGAGAGAAAACATAATTTTCCAGAAATGTGAAATGTATTACTTCGGATTTTTAAACGTTAAACCCTGAAAGTGCGTGTTATTCAAGTGGATCAAAACAGACATATACAGATATTAAAATGTTTATCTGGTTGAATAAAGTTCAAGTCCTGCATCATCTCTTTTTTTTTTTGCACAGCCTATTAAATTAATGTTTTCTGCTCGGCTGATTGCTCTGATCAAAGAGGCTGCCTTGGAGAGGGAGGAGATATAAATCAATCTTAATGACACCTGAATGTTTTCATGATAGCAACATTCAGACAACCAATGCTACCAAATCTCTGTTTGTATTCTGTCACTGTGGATGTAGAGTTAATGTGAAAATTATCACTCTATTATCATAGTCAGTAAACTGACCATTGAAAGTTAATAGCGTAATTGTATGTCTGATTTCTGGTAGATGACCTGTAGAGACTTTATTGCAGATGCATCCAGCTTTCCCTCGATGACGCGCTCAGTCTCATTAAAAGTTTTCACCAATGACTGCACCAATACCTACCCGAACGTAACTTGGAAAAGTTGAGTCAAGCAATTAGAGAGACAGAATTACTTTCTCCTGATGGAGCCTCACGTCACGAAAAAGGCTCACAAAAGGACGGATTGATTCTGAACATAAACTGCCTGGGTTTTAATATCTTTTTAAAGAAACATACTGTTGTTTCACCCTGCATCTGACCTAATATGTTGTTTTGTCTGGTTTTTTTTTTTTTACTGTTTCCATAGTGACAGCATGCCAAAGCGGATAGCCCTAATCTGCTTCCTGTCTCTGGTCATGCTGATGAGCGTCCTGGGAAACCTGCTGGTCATGGTGGCCGTCTGCAAGGACAGACAACTCAGGTGAGACTATGCTCTCTCTGTTTTTCCTTACATACTTGTTATTTTCCTCTTTCAACACATACATTTCAAATAAATCCAAGCCACCAATTACCTCATTTATATCCATCCAGTCAGAATCATCATAGCTCACACATACAATGAATGTGACTGTGGTTAACTGTGCTCGCCATGTTCAGAAGTACAACATTAAATATTAAGAATAAACAATCAAATAGACAACGACAACATTGTACAAGCCTAAATAAGACAATAGTGCAGTGATGAAGAGTGTACAACATTCTGAAATGAACATAATTAATGATGTAAGTATTTATTACAAGCCAGTGTGCATACATGTATGATGGATGAGGATGATAACAATACAAGATTAAGTGACTGATTGGTTAATTCATTTACATTCACAGTGGGTGTTCTGTCACAGGGTTATTTCACAGTGACAGGTCTGATGCACTGTGACTGTTTAGTGTTCATCAGAGAGGAAGCCTGGGGGTAGAAAGTGTTCCCTAGTCGGGGTGTTCTTGCATGCAGTGTTCTGTATTGCCTACCCGAGAGGAGGAGATTAAACAGTTTGTGTCCGGGGTGTGAGGAGTCTGTTACCTGCCCATTTTCTGACCCTGGAATGATATAGGTCCTGGATGGAGGACAGGTGGGCCCTAATGATTTTCTCTGCAGACCTGACTATCCGTTGTAGTCTGTGTCTGTCCTGTTGGCAGATCCGAACCTAACAGTGATAGACGGGCAGAGGACAGACTGGACAGTAGCTCCTGAGGCAGGTTAAATTATTCCTGAGGGTTAGGGTGGAGGTGGCACTGTGAGTTTAGTGAGTTTCTGGTGGAGGATTTTCAGGATGATGGGGTTAACACCGAGCTGAAGTCCACAAGCAGGATCTTTGCGTTAGTCACCGGGGAGTCGAGGTGATGCAAGGTGTAGTGCAGTCCCATTTTGACTGCATCATCCACCGATCTGGTCAGGTGGTCCAGCAGGGTCTTCCATGTTATCCCTTGTTTTTTTTTTTTTTACATTGAGCCTTGTTAAACACTGTTTTGAAAGGTCTTCACAGCTACTTATGGCTCCTATGTAAGATGGAACGTATGCCCACGTAGAAACCATTTCTTCTTTTGCAATCGTTAAAATGTCACTAACACGCAAGTCCGACCTAAATTAGAAATAAGGTTCAAACTGGGCTATGTTTGAGGTTAAGTAAAGCTGATGCTGCTTTCAGAGTGTTTGTGTGTATCAACGTGTTAGAGTGAGACAAATATAGAAAGGGTTTTTGCAGGAGGGACCGACTCTAAAATAAGTAGAGCGAGAAAAACACAGTTAAGTAATACATCAAATCTAAAATGGGGACTTTTGGAAGTGGAGTCCCCAAACACTGAGCACAATAATGAATAATGTTTAAAGAGAAATATATGGATACACTGTATAGAAAGTTCTGTGCACTCTGAAGCTGGATGAGAAACAGCAGCAGTTCAGCCACACAGGCAGAGCGGGCAGGTCATAGTGAGGTGGGCTGGAGCTTTGGGAGACGCTGTCACCGCGAGGATTCATTCTTCTTCTGCTCCTCCTCTTCTCCACACTTTTTATTTCACGTCTTCCCCTGTGTCATGTCTCTCTTTCTTGTCCTTCTCTCTTTCCCTGTCGCTTAGTGTCTCGCAGATTGTCGGACCCACTCTCTTTCTCTCGTTGTCTTTTTCCATCTTGTGACACCTGAGAGCTCAAGGTGACCTCTCCTTGGTGTTGACGTGTATGCTTGTGTTTTGCTGGAGGACAAAATGAAAAGTTTTCCTAGACAGGTATTTGTGTGTGTATGTGTGTGTGTGTGAATGACAGTAATTGAAGTGAGGTCTCATTTCTTTGTATAATCACCTACATGCAGTGTGTGTGCATATGTGTGTGTATAAACTGAGTGTGTGTACTTAAGAACGTTGATGAGTGACAAAGTCACCGCTGTGATTCCTCGCCTCCCTGAGGAGAGAACGATGACAAAATCATGTTTGTTTCTCCGTGCCTCATTGTGTCTCTGTCCACTGGGAAATACACACACACAACCTTGCACACACACAGAACCACACACAGAAAGAGTGAGAAATCCATCTATTCAATTCCAGCAAATACGAAAAAGGACGCGCATGCAGAGTATAGGCACGCAAACTGTGAGACACAAACAGAAAGAGACAAACCTCCTCAGTGGGAGTGTCCCACGGGTGGCAGTATTTGTGCCAAAATAAAAAGTGAGAACATCGTAGCAAACCTGCTGCAAATTGGTTGAATGTTGGCAAAACAGCACACAAACATTCTGCTTGTTATTTCACAGCATCAGTCGGCCTGTCAACAGTTTTTACGCTAGTCGGTATTGTTCAAGTTCAATACTATTGTTAAAGAAGAAACCTACTTTTTTATCGCTGTCCTAAATCATTGTTGGACAAAATTGAACCAAAAAAAGTACAAAAATTGATACAAAGTCCCTTAAATATTGAATATATTTTTTATCTTTCAACCAACTTTTGCTGCTTCTCAGAATTGTTGGCATGCATTACCCACAAGGTACGTTGTGTTAGCAGCATCTACTGAGCCTTGCTAAGAAATGAGGAAGGGGCTCACTTCTTTAAAGGACACAAACAGGCTGTGTTCAAAAATCACACACCACTTCATTAATCCTGAGTTCTCTGTAAGCTTAATAGTGAGCTTGTCAGCACAATGTCACAGCCAGGCACTTAGACTATGACAAAGATTGGAGACACACGGGTATACTAATCAATAAAGTAATTTATTTACAAGGAAAATCATCAAAATGTACAAAACTCATACATTTAAAGAATCTGTAAAGTCAGTTGTTGTGTGAAAATCTGCTGTATGGGGTATTTGCTGTAAAACCAAAGACAAAGAATACAAAAAGCCAAGATGTGCGGTCAGACGTGTCTCTCTCAAGCTCCCTAAAAGACTGCCGCTCTGATTTAAGCATGAGGCACAACGGCCCATGCAGGTGGGTCTCATCTCCTGCTTGCCTGCTCCAAAACTTGGTTAAAATGCCACCAAATAGGAACTATTCTGTGCTTACGCCAGTAACACTCTGCAGGGCATTGAAATGTCACCTCCTGTTCGCCAAAGCTTTGCACTGCAATCGTATATATTGCTGGGTTGGTGACCATAGGGTATGAGAGTGCTCACTTATAATTCGTACAGCACAAAAAGGTTAATTCATAGTGCACTTTATAGTGAGTAGTGTGTGCTTTCGGACACAGCTCAATTTTTTCAACTGGCTAGCCAACAGCTAGCCACAAGATAGCTACAGTGCACAGTTGGTTATAATTTGGATGAATGACAAAACTTTGTACAAATGAAAGCAACATTTTGCTTTACATTCATTGCTTACAAGGAAAGTTGAAAGCCTTACATCTAGAAAGCCATCAGGAGATTTAGACATCAATGATTTAGCAAAATTGTTTTCATGTTAGGCTAAACTTTAGACTTTCATTGTAACAGTATTAAAAGATGTAATAATGGTTTAAAAACTGTGGCGCCAGAGAGGCCAGCGGTTCAAATAAGACCTCAGCCCTTTGCTGCATGTCATCCCCGACTCTCTCCTCCCCTCATGTCCTGTCTCTTAAGCTGTCCTATCCAAATAAGGCAAATAGTCCCAACAAATAACTTTTAAAAAAACAGCTTAAAAACTGTGCACCCTGCAGAAGAGGTAAGCTGCAAAACATACCTAGAGGCATTTCACACACCCGCACTCCAAACACAGAGTTTTCTACAGGGAGCTGACACCAGCAGAGGGTGGTGCAGAGGGTGCTAAACTCCTCATCAATAACTACCACACACACAAACACAACCACTGCTACCAATCACCTCCTGTTTCTCCTAGTGTGTCATGTCGTGAGAGTTAGTGGACCAAAAACCGCCACACACACTCTCACTCAAACACACACACACTTACACTCAGATACATGCTGCCACACAGTCTGCACACTGTTTATATATGACAGTAGGCAGATCTATAAGCACTTGAGGTGATAAATCTGTGGCCGTGCCAGCTTTCTTTGGTTCACTATTATTTAGGAGGCAAGACACGGATTCTTTTTCAATAATGATAAGCTGCATTTACTGCAGTGGCGTCTTCCTTTAACATCTGCTGGTTTGTATGTGAGCTGTCCAGAGAAGCTCTACTTTTAACATTACCTGTTTGTTGTCTCTTTTAACGGTCCCATAAAAAAACACAGCGATAGTATCAAAGAACAGTACACACTTCTAAACAAAAATATCTCATTGCCCCATCTGTGTACAGAAAACAACACGCTGGCTTTTAAGGAATTAAGGAAGTTTTGTATATTCACATTTCTGTTGCTCTAAATGTCGTCGTAATCTGCGGATTAAAGTGTTGTTGCAGAGAAAGACGCTGCCTCTGGAAATATTTAGCAAAATACAAAATTGCACAGCATGTTCTTTAAAGTGGAGTTGTTACTAGAATGAGGCTGTGACATTAAGCAAAGTTTCAAACACATTCCCGCCTCAGGTGGTGCATCCCCGTCTGTCGTTATTTTGTCATGCTGCGTACCTAATTTATAGTGAAAGTCTTAGTAATTAACTTCCCTGTTAAAGGTCCTCACCTCCTCTGCTTTCCATATTAAACACACCGTGTTCTTCAGGACTTTACACCAACCTCTCTGTAACACAATCCCTTTTAATAAAGTTTATTTATTCTTTGCACTTACAGCTAAACACCATATGTCACTCTGTCATAACACGAGGCCAACCTCTCTGGACACTTTAATGGCTGCTAAACTGTTCTGAGTTATAGCCGACTCTGATGTGAATGCATGTGTGTAAATTTAGGCTTGAACATCTATTTGTACTTGGTTATATACATCTGCTGGTGCTTATGTTTCAGATGTATATTAACACATGTGAGCCAACCTTGATTTAAGCCTGCCCCACATGCAGCGGTGCAGAGCTGACAGATGGTTGTTTCCAGCACTAACAGCCTGGTTTTAGGGGCTGTTTGGGTTACTGACAGGCTGATGGAAAACCCTCACGGCCATCCGCTCTTACTGGAGCTATTAATAGAGGGCAGACTGGAGAACAGGCCAGCTGACTGACCGACTCCCTCTCTGATTAGCTGTCTCACTGATGATTTGGTTCGTCTGTGATTGCAAAGGATTACCAACCTTTTTAGAGAAGAAATTGCTAAATCTCACCACTCACATTTTTTACTGCAGATCTGGATTTGTATTTTCTTATTTGCCTAGTAAATGAAGGTGTTGGTGAAAAAGTAAGTGAAAACTATTGTTGAGGATACATTTGTTTGTTTTCCAATCGATATGAAATCAATATTACAGATGGAATCATGTTTCACATAAATAAAATGAATATCTCTTGTGGTTTTGATGAAGACTGGTATCGATAATGGTCATCATCAATATCAATCAAAGTTAAAGACCCCCATCCCGAGTTGGCATGATGATTTATTCATACTCATACAATGGAAGCCGACAGCGATTTACATTATCCAGTACTTGTTACCAGTAAGTAGGTGTTGGTAGCACTTTTAAAATTTGACATTAATGTAAAGATTTAATTTATTAGATACTCTCTGTAATTAGGTGATTTGAGAAAAAGAGAGACAGAGAGAGAGTGTGTGTGTGTCTGTGTGTGTGTGTGTGTGTGTGTGTGTGTGTGTGTGTGCTTCTGCATGTGTGTTGGTGGTAGTCTGTGTCTGACAGCTTCATAATATGCCGTCAGGTAAATCAGATCTAACCTTGTTTTCAGTAGTTGGTAAGTTCACGCTGGTAAAACATGAACTACAGCGTGCATGAGAACATCTCTTCATTCTTAAAGGATTTATTAAAAGTACGATGTATAACAGAAATACTTGAGCTATACTCTTAACTGAATAAACATGAAAAATAGTCGACTATGACAACAATGAAAACAAAACTAAAAAACCTAATACATATATTTTTTTTTTTTCTGTCAGGCAGGCACTTTGGGCCTTTTTCACCAATATCAATATTCACCAGTGTTTTTCCTTAAACGAACAGTATGTAAAATCTGCTGCAAGGGGGCTCTCAATCAAAACAATAACAAAAGAGATGACGTCGCTCCTTGCAGGGTCTACCCCCCCCCCCCATGAAAACGAACGAACTCCGTGTTGAATCAATACGAACGGGCAAAACCGACCTGAGTAAGACAATATGTGTACTGACGATGTATCCAAGTATAATTTACATGACGTTTTTATCACAGCAGCACATACAGCGACAGAACGGCAGCTTTCAGTAGCAGCTAGCGCTAGCTTATGCAGCGGTCTTTGACGTAACATCCGGTGTTTCCTTGACAACGATCAACATTTCGTGTCTGTCATGGCGGCTCATCATGGCGGCCGCCTACAAGACACGTCCTGTTACAACTATTAAATTACGGATTTCTCTGGCTTTGATAACTTTTGGAAATATTTGAGGTGATGTAAGTACTCAACTAAAAAATATATATATCATGGGTTTAGTCCATTTTTAATTTAAGTTAGATATTTTAATGTAAACATTAGCACGCAATCTTACATACTGTACCTTTAAGAAGATCGTAAGAAAAGTCTTAGGCAGATTCATGAAGCTCTTCTAAAAAAAAAAAACATTAGCGCCCATATAAGGGCATGAGTCTCCTGAACAAATCCTGGATTAGAAAACTTTGGTGAATATCAGAATCTTCTTAGTTTAGTTTTAAGAAGAAAGTCCTTACAAACAGCTTGTGTTGTTATTAATGACTGTGACTGTATTAAAATGTTTGCTAATTTATGGAGACTATATTTACAACAAAAAACACTTCAGAAAATGTCATACTTGTCATTAAATGGTGTTAAACTTGCACAGATTGTGTGTGAAATTTACAGCAGGGTTGCATTGTGAGAGTTTGTTGCAGAAAGCACGACTGATTGTAAGAATGAATGATTGTGTGTGACTTAAAGTTTTCACCACCAGAATCAGGTCATAGTGACTCACTGCTCATTCACACAGCAGCTGTGATTACAATCTCGATATGCTCGCTCCAACACTAAAACCATTCTGCAGAATATGCTTTCATTCAATGGATACAGCCTGTGCATTATATTACAGACCTTATACTGATGCTGCAATATGAATTATTAAGGCTAAGGGAAAGAGCAAATAGGTTTGTGGTAACAAGAACTACAATCTTTCAACTTTGCCTCCCTAAGTTAAAAGAACAATGCAGTAAAACAGTCAAATATAACTTTTTTATTGTATCGTCTGTTCTTTTTTTATCGATGCAATACTTTGTAGGAACATTACAACCCTCACCTGAGACAGCCTGTATGTCTTCGACAAAGAAAATCACCTTTAATTACAGAGAAAGGAACAGAAAGGGATCAGGACTCTGCAGGGTTGTTAGTTACAGCAATCAATGTGGATTCAGTCCTCGAGCCTCTTCTGTATTCCTGAGTTTTACCTATTTGAAGAAAGAATCTACCTTAATCTCTTTGTCTCTCTGAGGTTTTATCTCATTTCAAGTTTGTGTGTTTGAGGAAAGTTTGGGGACTTTTTTCTCTACTTCTGCACTTTCACAGCTCAGCATCGCTTTGTCCCTTCCTGTACAAACACCATTTAGAGAAGATGGATGCTTCCCCCTTTCCTCTGATTTCTTGTTGTTTTTTTGTTCGCTGGAAATCTTCTAAGTTTCAAACGGTCTGTATTTGTTTGGACCAGAGAAAGTAGGGGGTTTCAAGGCACCCCCACACGGCTGTTTTGGACGCCCCTCAGTTTGTCAGATATGAGAGCAGTTATCACTGCAAACCAACAGTTGTTGCAATAATGAAAGATGTAAAGAGAACTGGTTCAGATATAACCTAAAAAGCCTCTGCATGTTTCTAATAAGCTCCACGAGCAGAAACACTGCAGGAAAGGATCAATATTGGAGATGCTTTTGAAAAATGGAGAGAGGTTAGAACGCAGAAAGGTTTACAGACCGATGCAGAGCTGGATAAACACTGAAGCTTCAGTGTCCACCACATGGTGACCTGCGGGAACATCGACTCTAGGGAGGAGGGGGCGGGGGGGAGACAGCTCTCTCTAATGTTTAGAATTTGGACTGCAGTACCCATTTTAAACACTAGGTGTCAGAGTTACATGTTGCTCCTTTAAGCAGTTGAAATAAGATAATCCTTAGTTTATCCCCAGTGGGGGAATAAGAAGGTGTTTGATCATGCTAACTTTATTTTTTTTTTTAAATGGATATTCAAAGAGAAACATGATTTGTTTAAAATAAATAACCGATGTAGATTGGCAAACAAGTGCTTATCAGCCTTACAACATAATGTTTTTCATTTTAAAAGTTAATTAAAAAGCTCCATTTAGCTTTTCCTTTAAAATAAGTCAATACTCAAATAACAGGACTTTAATGAAAACAAACGTGCAGCTGCTATGTTCTTGTTTTGTTTTCATAATCACAAGGACATGTTCAGAGCTGTTTCATCAAGTATGGATCTTTGAATTGACGAAAAAAAATTAATTAAAACCTTTTGGTTTACAAAAAAACAGCATCTGTTGTTTGATATCGCTGTTTCCTATATAATTCATATTTTTAAAAGGCTTTGAATCTAACGCTCTCTAATTATTCGACACGTAAACATCTCTGCACAACAGAAATGCCATGGAAACCTTTTATTCATATACTGTATATATATAAAATGTAAGGTAAATCTTTACACGTTCTAATCACGTGCAGCTTGATTCATATATCTAAACGTCTTTTTCTGCTTTTATTGTCTCCAAATGATTAAACCCCCCCACTCCCCCCCCTTTCAGGAAAATCAAGACCAACTACTTCATCGTGTCCCTGGCGTTTGCCGACCTACTCGTGTCGGTGCTGGTGATGCCGTTTGGTGCCATCGAGCTGGTCCACCAGCACTGGATCTACGGGGAGACCTTCTGTCTGGTCCGGACGTCGCTGGACGTCCTGCTGACCACAGCGTCCATACTGCACCTGTGCTGCATCGCCCTGGACAGGTAAGACCTTTTGAAAATGTGCATACTTCAAACACCTCAAATGTTGTGTATGTAAATATGTGGAAAAAAACACATTTCTTTAACAGGAAAACTATTTGATCATACTTTGTCTGCTGTTTAATGCTCAAAAACCCTACAGACAACATTTAGCCTTTTTCATTAAGATTTCACCGTAGTGCAGTGAAGTGGCAAGAACTGGTGATACTGTACACATTTTGATACAAGAGTCACACCTGAATATTTTGCAATATTTATCAGTGACACAGTAAAGTCTTTGCATGTGAACTTTCAATTAAAAATGGATCGTTTCTTCTGGAATCCAAAGCATAATATTGCAATGATCAAGTGCAGCGATATTTTCCTATATAAAAGGTGTTTCCAGTGTCGTGTTCATTTTATAACCCAGCTGAATGAAATACTGTTTATATGCAGCATAACATCTGACATCTGTGAGGCCTTGACACACATACAGGCTCTTTGTGTGTGATACAGTGATGTCACAGGTCAGGTGACTGAATCAGATTTACCACAGGGTTATTTACTACAGATGTGAAGTATCTCACAGTAGTGTTGAGGATCTACAATATATCAAGGCTTACCGTGCAAGCAAACCTATTTCACAAGAAGCGGACAACTGTTCTCTTGCCTTCTTAGAAGTTTTGTATTTTGAAGGGTATAAAAGACTGAAAATGTGCCCAAAAACTTGGCAAACTCTAAAAATTAAAAGTCAAAACAAGTCGTTAAATTGTAAATTGTAACAGCATGTTTTTCATATTAGCACTACAAAAAGGTAGATCCTGTAGTAAAACATTGGTGTGAGAATCTCTTATAAGGCTTGGTATGGGCAGAGTGCGATATGATTTCTTCTTTTTTAAGCAATGCCCTTCATTTTGACAGCTCTGATATTAACTCGAGGGAGAGGACTTCCAGACCGATAGCACAGATTGTGTGAGAAAGCAGACTGGATAAATTCTTATTATTGCTCCTGCAGCCAGTCTGATGGAATTTATTTTAGCACAGAGGACAAAAAAAAAAACACTTTGGCATTTACAGCACCTGACAAAACTCAGCTCTGCAGCAGACATAAACAACGCAGACAATTCAAACTGCAAGAGAGCAAAGTGAAAGTTATTCCTGCAGGCTCCCTAAAGCGCATAAATATGCTGTTTATGTGTCTGATTAAATCATACTTATTGCGAATCCAAGTTTCTGATTGCATTACTGTATTCCCATTGTGCTGGTATGCAGCCTAGTGAGCAAGAAGGTGAAGTAACCATCTACAACAGTGGTTCTCAACTGGTGGGTCGGTCCCTTTATCTATGATGTTGATTTGCAAACTGCTGCTTCAGTTAGCTCAAGGCTAACTATGCAAAGAGGCCTGGACACTGCTTCCCAGAGTTAGAAAACCAGCTCTAGTCTAGTTGAGTTTGTTTAATTTCCACATACAAAGTCCAGTTGGTGACCATATTCATATTTGTTGATTTTAGCAAAAGTTTATTGAATTAGAATCTCGTTCCACAGCTTAAAGGGTCCTGGTCTGTGAGGTCAAAAATAGAGTCTCCCAGTTTTGGTCAGTAAACAAATAACTGTAACTTGTTGGGAAGTTTCTGTGATTATTTTATGTTGCTTACCTCATTCTGTGGGTATCTGTTGTGTATTGAGGCTGCAGCCGGGGATGTGAGAATATCTGAACCAGACACAGTAAGGCTTATCATGCAGACTGCTGGATTTCTTCAGATCCACAATGCTCAAATCAAAAGAGGTGCGTGCAAAAGTCACAGTCTTATCACCGTTTTTACACTTCCAAAGATGATTTGTGCTCAAAGACTTTTGCAGTAAATGTGCTGGATTTTTGTTAAGCCCTAAAAAAACAAATATCTTGTGTTGGAGTAAATGAAAAATGTATTAGTACATTGTGGCTATGCACCCTGAACGTAATCTCAGGACCTCGTCTGGCTGGATGCAGAGGGAATATTGGTCTGTGGTCTTATTATTCTTGTTTATCATGCCTTAAGGATTTGTCTGCAAACACAATACAGTGAAAAATCCTAAAGAATGCACAGTTGACCTCTACAACCTCACCTTGAAGCATTTATAATAATAGTAAAGCTAGGAAGAATCTAATTTGCACAGCCATTAAAGTGAGCTACATCTCACACATATTGTTTGTGTTTTTAATGAAGACACAAACACAAGATAATCTTCCAAATGAGACAATCAAAGATGCAAAGCTCAGCAGCAGTGAAGGAGGAAATGGTTGCCTCATGCAATTATCAGACCGGAGACGCTTCTATACATACAGCTGCCTCTGCATCCTGGAGCTTCATTTTCAGCCTTCATTACCCCAAATTCACTCTTGTCCCCAGTGAATGGCATCACATATCCTGTGTTCCTCATCTAATTTCTCCGCTCGCTTCTTTGGTTGTTCTTGTTAAATTTCTCTCAAGAACTATATGGAACATGCCAGTGACCTTACCCTTTGTAAGCTGCTTCCTGATTAAGAAAGTGTAGTATATTCAGATGCTCCATGTCGCACCATGAGAAAAAGATTCCCCTCCCCTCCTCGCTCATCATCTTTATGTGGGCAAAACAGCTCCATCAGATTAGAGTGCAGCTCTGCACAGAAGAGCAAAGGTGTGGATGGCTTTTCTTCATACTAATACGCAAAACATGAGCAAACTGCGTGGAACAGGAGCACTTTGTGGGTGTATTAATGCCTGCATATAATTATTGTGAATTGTTTTGTGGATAGGGTCCTAAAACGAGGCAGATTGCAGGTGTTATTTTTGCGCAATTCATGGCGCTATTAGCAAGTGCAGTCCATTCATCGTGGATCTGGCTCCAAGTTGTTGAATCCCTTGTTAGTGTAAACGTACTTGTCTGCAAACCAATTCGGATTCTGGAATCTGATAAAGTGTTCAAGGTCTGCTATCTAAGTAAACATGCATTATATAGCAAAACATCATCTTATAAAGTGTTGTGCTGTACCAAGCTGCCAAATCATTGACTTGTGATTTAGCATGAGCTGCTATCATCATCTCAAGAGTTTCACTTTAACGCGTCAAATAACTCGTAAACTGTCAGAGTGTAATTAAAGGTTTTCAGGCCATTAGAGATGAAGTTTGTGTTTGTATTAAAAGCACCACACAGACTGACAGAAAGAGAGGGAGGGTAAGTTTGTCCTCATGGAAAACTGCAGGATGAGACGGAGAATTAATGAAACTGTCACTCAAGACAGTCGCACCAAGAGAGAGTCTGGAGCCCTGAATGGCACAAAGCCCAGATTAAGTGTGTGTATGTTTGTGTTCTGCTGGATATTTAAAAATGTCAACAAACACGTGAAAACACACACGTTCTGCAAATAAATAAATAAAAAAAGGCGCCAAGCTCCCAGCTTTTGGCAGGTGTTACACTGGATTTGTCTGTAACACTCCTTCATTACCAAAACTTGGAATCAAAAACACTTCTCAGGTTAGGAGTTCATCTGAGAGGGTGAAAAAATGCAATCACAGAGAAACACAAACAAAAGAGTGAAGGATTTAGAGATGAGAGAAAGAAAGTCATTTATTAGTGCTACTTACAGGGATTTTATGCCCATCATTTTACCTTAACCCTACCTTTCTGAGGGTCTGATTCACAAAAGGATTGCGCGGCTTTTGCGTCCGCTTAAACTCCCAGAAAGTTGTATTTGCTTGCTCCATGAAGATAGGAACTGTTTTAAATGGTGAAATTCAAATTACATTTTTCATATCTGACAATAATCGTCTTTATGTGGACAAAATTGAGCTCCGTCAGCGTGAGAGAGCAGCTCCGTGCAGAGTGAAGATGCAAAAACCTTTTCTCCACATTCAGTCACAGAACAACAGCAAACTGCACAGAACAGGAAGACTTTTTGGGCGTGTTTGCGCCTGACTTTTATCAGCGCTATATGCTTTGTGAATTAGACCTTGACACGGAGCAGATAACAGGATAGAACAAATGATGCACAATTTTTGAAGCTTATAGTGGCAGCGATCCGGTCTCAGTGAATCAGGGCTTGAGTTAGGTATGGAAAAACAAAATACTGTAAATATTAATGGACGAAGCTTGAGTGATGTCACCTATCTGTTACGGCAAGGGGCTCTGGAGGCTCATTGGCAGCAGCTGCCGTGCTGGATATCGACAAACTGCAGGATTTTGCACTTCCGCATTGGCTTAATTTTTCAACACCGGAGGTTGCAGCTCAGGAAAAACATGTAACTTAGTGTCCCCTCTGTCATTGAGGAGCAGCATGTTGTCTCTCTGACCATCAAGGTCTTTATGCCATGTAGTTACATCCATATAGCAACGTCCTTTATTACCTTAAAGACATTGCCTTGCTTGCAAAAAGAAACTCTTCTTTACTGCGTTACTTTTGTGTTATTTTATGAATACAATCCTTAAGAGGAAGATAACTGCAGACTGTCCTCTGTAAATTGAAGTTCAGATTTCTGCTTTTTTCTGGAAAAACATGCAGAGGAGTTCAGGTTGTTTTTTCACCTCTGGGTAGTTCCTGCACATCTGTCCTTCAGTCTCAAACAAGTTTCACCAACCTGAGGGGAAGGCCAACCTCTAAGTCACCTTAGTGGTAACACCCGGGGGAAAAACACACAGACAGCTCTAGCTTCAGCACAGTGTACTGCTGTAAGGTTACAGTAGTAATTAAAAGTGACTGGGTTGAGAATATTATCGTTTCTGTCAACTCAAAGCTTCCCATCACGATACACATGGTTAAAAGTGAGACTGGAGTTTGACAGGGACATTTTCGGGACAGGCCCTAAAGACTGTTTTATATTTGTGAGGTTTTTAGAAGCCTTGCAAATTCTGTAAGACTGATAACTATTTTCACATCACAGAAATGAATGGAGAGAAAATTAAACAGTAGGTGCTCGTAGGAAAAAGACATCACTAAGTGTAGAGCTGTGTTTCATGGGTTTGTAATACTCAGCAAAATTGTAAAGTTTCAATGATTAGGAGGTGGAAGAGCTTTCACCTGGATCCACGCTGTTAATTTGATGGACCCTTATGTTAGGTCATGGTGTTGGGTCTTAGCTCTGCCAGTGGAAGTCAAAGAGGCCTGTAAGCAGTTCTGCTCCTGAGACCCGAGTCAGAGTAAAACACACTAATTAGAGTTATTGAGTTTCTATGCAGGGACATCAAGGGTTAAGTGCCTTGGGGGGGAGCGCACCTTAATGGTACAAGGAGTGAAACAGGTCTTGATGACTCCAGAGAGTTTAAGAGTTAGGGTCAACAACATTCTTGTTGAGGTGCAAGATAATTGTGCATGTTAGCTCTGTAAATGTTGAAAGAGTAGTAAGTTATTTAAAGTCATTTTTATTTAGAGGATATTCTTCTTGATTGCCTACTTGGACAGTGCACGGTAATTCAAAATCTAGGATCCCCTCCAGACGTATCTTTAGACGCGGTCCTCTGGCTCTTTGTTTTAACACGCTTGTAAGAATGAAGAACTCCTTAGTCCACTTGGTGTCATGATTGTAAGCGACTGACAAACACAGGACAATTATTCATGACTTTGGAGTTAAACAAATAGTCAGTGTTGATGTATTTTGAGAAGGTGACTTCTTTTAGGTTATGTAACATGCATGTATTTTTGTAAAGTGATTTATTGACCCATACCAACTGGAACCACCGTCTTTTTCCTAACATAATCATCCAGTTTTGGTGCCGGATCACGACCAAACTGAGACCTTCTTGGATAGTCAACAACATTCAAATTATTTTTGCACGTCTAAAATGTATTAAATGTGAAATATTTCTTAGCAAGCTTTATTTTAAAATCGATTTTGACTTTGCATGAGTTTTATTTTGAGTCTAATCACTGCTTTCATATTTATGATTGCAAACTGGACCAAGCTGCACTACTTAAACTATCTTATTACAAAGTGTAGAACCACCGACCACTCTGCCATATTTGACGGTTTCGGAGTGAAAACTTGCTGACGATAAACACTCCCACGTTACAGACAATAAGACTTTGACAATAAGGCTGTTGCAAAAGCTGTCAGGAGCTGTTTCGAGAAACATTGAAACAGTCAGAAGCAGAGTCACATTATACTTCTCTTTCCTTCTGCTGTAAGATCCTTAACATCCATCACAAAGCATGGTCTGTCTTTTTCATTGGCATAAAAAAAACCAGCTGATGGACAAAAGGATGTAAAGAAGACAAAGCAAAAGATTGGCGGCTGTATAAAAATAGCTCTACGTATGATTTAGATCAGAAACAGTGAGGCTCGAGAGACGTGGATTGAAAAAAAATGTTGGTTGGAAGATGTTTGAAAGAAGAAAGAGAGAGTCAGATGCCTGGATGAAAGACAGTTCAGATCATGCAGAAAAACTGAACCAAAACAATGATAGAAATCACGTTAAGATTGGAGCACTGTGTGGACGCACTAAGAGTTTATTTGAGGTGCTCTTGAGATAGGGAAAGTTGTAGACATCACATCATAGGGAAAATGACGCATGAAAGAGGGCTTGATGTGGATATGCATTAGAGTTTGTCTTAAGCTCTTTATGACCATGCCATGACAATATTGACATTTACATTTTTCAAAAAGGTCTTGGAGTTTTCTTGTGATATGTAAGATACAAATGTGTTAACACTTTTCTAGTTGTGTGATGTTTCCAAAGAGTAGACTGATGCTCATAGCCGCTATTCTAATATAATAGACTGTATTTATTTTAAATTACCATTTCCTCATCTTTTCTATAAAAGAAGACATCCTTGGTGGACCAATGCATGTTGAATAAAAACCTCCAGTATGTGACCTACCATCAGTATTCATGAAACCTTTATGAAGGTGTTCCTTGAGGGTTCCACTTTTTGTTGCACACTTCAAATGCATTTCCCCTGAATCTCCCGCATGAAAGGACTCTTTTAAGAACTTTACTTTGTGCTCCATGTGGTTCCTCAAAGTGTTTTCAACTCATTTGTCAATGGAGTGTCTGCATTTATTTGCAGCCTCGAGGTTAGAGGAGCTGTGGCTGCAACACAAAATATGACAGGAGGTCAAGAAAAAGAGACCCTGTCTTCGCCCTTACCTTGAAGAAATCTTTAAATTTTAATGCTTGACTTTTATGGGAAGAAAGGTTGATGGTGAGGAACAAAAAAAGGCTTTCTCCCTGTTTTTCTTTCTCCCCTCAAGATGCCCTAAATCAAGGCAGAGAACCCCTGCTTCCATCAGTGAAACAGATTTATCATCCTGCTGATCAGCTCCCTTTGGGAATGTTGGAAAATATTTTCATCTTAAGGAGGATGTCTCTTTAAAGCAGCTTGGAGTCCAGTTTATGCTAAGTGGTTGAGACAGAAGTGGAATGAGAAATTTAGTTATTAAGCATGGTCAGAAAAGCTGTTTTTTTTTCTCTGTTCAGCTCTGAGGTTCAGACAGGACTGCAGTTCAAAGCCTTGGCCTGCAGAGAGCTTTTGGCATTTTACATTATGGCTGCTGATGGCCTCTGGTTCACAGAGAAAAGAAGGCTGACCTCTGCTGCTATCTGTGCTCGAAAGAGAAACTAAAGTGCATGGATTCAAACTCAAAGAAGCACATGCAGACAAACAAACCAGATATCTGCAAGAACAAACACCTAATGTGAAGGATCTTAACACTGTTCAAACAGGTGACAAAATGTTCTGCTTTTATCTGTAATGTTGAATTTGAAAGGTTATAAATATTATTTAGTCGGGCTGTGCAAAAACAATACAGCAAAGTATCTTAATATTTGTTTCCACGATAGTATAAAGGAAAACTTTCTGAAGGAATGCCACTACAGGCCCAATTCTTTTTATTGTCATTGTCAAAATGAACCTCTACCAAAGGGTACATACCAAAGTGCTTCAGAACTTCTGCTGACGACTGACTGCAAGAATGAAGGAAAGGTCCATTCCAACATTTTTTGGTCTCCAGGAGGAGAAAAGGGGCCCTGAAAGAATCCTGTTTCAGTTATTTGTAGCTTCCAGCATCCTTAAAAACAAAAACAGTTTCAATGAGATCATAGCAAAATGAAAATAATACATTTCAAGTATTTTTTCTATGACAAGGAGCATCTGCTGAGCAAATCCCTGGAGGTGAAAGAGTGTAAACACAGAAGGAAACAGTCAGAAACGTCTGGATTCATTAATAAAAGAATTTAGAAGAAAAAGAAATTCTCCAACACAAAACATTTCTTGCACGTTTTTACCGTTGCGTTAAACACTGTCATCTCAAACTGTGGTATTTTAACTCTCTCTGTAACGCTGTCAAACACTGTCACTGAATTCAAATATCTCGTGACCCAAAGCAAATGTACTGTCGAGCTGTTGACGGAGCTTTACAGAAACACAACATGGAGTAAACAAAAAAGAAAAAAGATCAGACTGCTTGTAGGGGGACACTCCCCCCCCCGCCTTCAACTCGATCAACCGTTTCAGCCAGAGTTTGAATATTTTCTGCCAAAAATCTGATCACTAACTCTAATCTAATGTTTCTGTCTTTTTCATTTTCATTTTTATTTCTTCCCCGACAGTTTTGATAAAATGCTTCTGATTCTGTCCTTGGCGCAAAATGGAACAACATGACAAATATATTGTATTGTTTATTTTTTAAAGCAACTGGCCTAGGATTTTTTCATGAAATACTCACACTATGAGAGAAATGTAATGGTCCAGGGTCTCTTGCAAGAAATAGCTAAAGCTAGGTTTAAAAACCTTGTATTGTGACAGCACGTAACGCTGGTCAGAGGTCTATAACAGCTCAGAATCACAGGAAAGACTGAAGAGAAAAAGAAACAATCTGAAAGCAGGAGCAAAGAGGCAGCTCCAAACATCACTTGATGCACATAGTGCCATAAAAAGAAACATCTGTTGCCTCTGGTAAATTTCTGCTTGAGGAACTTGGCATATAGACAACACAAGCTTGTGTACGTGACGGAGAAAGAGACAGAAACCAGAGAAGAACTGAGAGAATAGAAGGGGAAACGCAGAATGAAGCCAAGAGACAACCTAAAGAAACAAGTGAACAGCTGCAGGAGAAAGCTTCTCATTCATTCTCTGTTAGCCGAAGATGCTGACAAAAGCTGAATGGAAATCAATTAAGGCTAGAAATACCAATACAGCTAAAAGAAGGATGCTACAACTGCAGTCAGTGAAGAGGCATTAAGGCTGAGACAGAAACACAGGAAAACTCAATGAGCTAGATGAAGCGTTAGTCAGGGAGAGGAAAATATGTCGATCAAAGACAAATAATAGAAATGCATGTCAAAGTTTGAATATGCATGGTCCCATATCCTGAATTGTTGCTTAACAGATGTTAATGTTGTTGATTTAAGTGCCTGACATCAAACCAAATAACCATTGACTTTAGTTTATTGAGCCTGTGAACTGTTTGTTTACTGGAAGAATACAGCACTATAGTAAATATGATGAAGCTTTTACACCACGTTATGACCACCCATTTTAAAATATTCTCAGTATAAAAAACAGGTCTTGTACAAAGTACCATACACTTTTTATTTTGTACTTCAAAGTTAGATATTTACACATTTAAGTTGGGCGACAGCCAATGTGAAGGTTTGACAACCTTACATGTTGCTGCATCTGATTTGTAACTTCCAGAAGCTCTACTGTATAGATGTGAGATGTTACAAAGTTTAAGGAGCTATAAAAGGTCATATGAGTTTGCATTAGATTACATGTAACCTTATTGTCACGTCACAAGTCCAAGTACTGTACAACGTAATGCACATTACACAGACCTGGAAAAATGCAGGATGAATTCTGCTGTCAGAGAATTTTACAGAATTATGCAAAATAAAAAAAGAGAAGATGAGAAGTGATAGAGAATAAAATGTCACATTATGTCGGGATGTGTGACGTGTTCAGAGTTATTTACCGACAAAGTAAATGCATGCAAAGCTCCAGTAAAGATCAATGGAGTGCAGAGTGACAACAAAGAGAAAAAAGACTAAAAAACAGCGAGTCACTCAATCCGCCTCGTGTTTCCACTGAGAGGAAAAACTGTTCCTTGACCTTCACAGCACATCTGTTAGAAAACCTCTAACATCATGACGGCTAGTTTACTTCATGGCTCCTCGCTTTAATTCTGTCCCTGATCTTTATTCAGATGTGTTGTTTGTGTCACTTTGCTGCATGATACTACCCCCCGCCCCCATATGCAATTAAAATGTCCAAACCTGCCAACATGAATTAAGTTCCTCCGAAAGAACGGCAGCAGATGCTGATGACTGACCCGATAGGGGAAAGCTGTTTGGCAAGTGTTGTTGAGTTTTGACATGTGTCACTAGAGATCACATTCTGACACAGTTTCTTTAGGCTAAAGATGCAGTTATTTATACCAAACAGTGAGACCAGGAGCAGGAGACCAGACCAGGAGAGATTCGAGTTTTGCGTTGTTGCATTTCCTGTAAATTCAGACTTGCTTTAAAACAGTGCTTTGTAGTTCTACTCCTTTTCACCTTTCTTATTAGCTTTTCTCATTGATGTGAATCCAGTGTGCCTTTTCTGCAATGCTGTGTCCTGGTGAATGACGAAACTTGACATATTCAGGTTGGAAGATTTGACATTTTGTCATTTTCTATTAGGATAAAAAAAATGCCAATATCTGTAAAAGCAAATGAGATAAACAAGCAAGGACGTAGAAGAGTCGTGCAAAAGCAAAACATAACTGTGTGCTGTGAGAGAGCTCACAAAAACACATTTTGTGCTCCTGGCTATTTGATTTACGAGCGCATCCTCGCTCATTCATCTCATTTGCACTGGCAGATTTTGGCATTATTTTTCCGTCCATGATATTCTCTCATATTTGGGGTTAAAATGAAATCAAATGTCCTGCAGTGGTGTGTGAACAAGGAATGTAATATGATGCTTTGTGTGTCTCAGAAAACCAGCGTTCACATAAATAAAACTATATCAAAATGATCCAAGTAAATAGAGAGAGACGTTGAGTAGATCAAAAGAAAAGGCGCTTTTTAAAGGGCTTGTAGTCGGGACTTGCTGCCATTCAACCATGCTCCATCTGCTTCCAATCTATCCCAGGTTAATGTGAGGCTATGCATGCTATAGGTTCCCTGTATGTGTCATACTGTGCTTTTGTGCATGTGTGTTTGTGTATGGACGTTTGTATTCACTCAGTGCAGCAATTCTTACTTGTATTACACAGTGGGGGGTTGTCCTTCAGACTTCCTCATCCACACTTGAAGAACCCATTTGCAACCTTTCAACATGACTATTTTGGCTATTCAAATAGAAAGGCTCTCGTGACCTTTCTTAATGCCACGACATATGCAGACCACACACAGAATACACAAGCACTCCAAATTACTGATGCCTGTGAAATGCCACGCACCGCAAACAGGTAATGAGGTGGGACCGAAGCAGGGGAGGCAGCAAAATACCAACAGTGACAGGCGCTGGGATAAAGTGGATTAGCTTTAATACTGCTGCTGCAGAGCTCAGTGTTCAGTCATCCCTGTGAGGATCAGAAAAGGTTATAAAAATGTGTAAATTCAGCTGCTGTGGTGAGGATGAGTGTGGGAGTTAGACACTTAATCAGTAAAAAGAAAGCTGCAACAACATTATTGATTATTATAAAGTCATTCTTAGGATGGAACTAACAAAAAACTTGTTATCACCAGTAGTTATCTTTTAGCTGTTTGGTTCTCCGATATAATCCAACCTGCCCTACTGTACAGTAATTGGCTTGTAAACAGTGGGGCAAAAATAGGACTGTCAGCCAGACGCTGTGTTCATATCCCATGTACACCAAATTTCAAAGTTAAAATGACTGCTGGGGGGAATTTTTTTTTTAAAAAAGACAGAAAGGCAGCATGCAGTGTGTTTCATACAGCATGTAGGCTGAAAAGAAAGGCCAACTTCTGCAGAAAAAAATGTGTTGTTGATTGTGTAAAGTCTGAACCACAGTGTTCTTGAAGCTTAGAACAGGTAGAGAAAAAACGTCAGTATTACAGTATTGAAATCATTATGCTCCATATCCACAGTAACACTGCTTTCTGCCATGTTCCTCCGACGTGTGTTCTCCCAAGCTGATCAAGGACGTGATATTTTGAGTCTGGCGACTTTCTACACCTTCAAAATACATAAATGTACTAGATGTTATAATATTTACTCTGAGAAACTGAAATTCACAGAGCAGGGAGCGTTTGATGCTTCACAATGCAAAGCAACGAGACATCTAACGCTCGCATGATGTGAGGACATGCTGTTAAACAAAAACTGTAAAAATGAGAGAAAATAATCATTGTTGTCTTTTAATTAGCATGTAGCCTCGTCATTTCTTTGTATAAAACCAATTATTTTGGTCCCATATGTAAGGAACGTTTACTTTTCCTTTTCCTATTTAATACACAGAGGTTATACAGAGTGCATTAAAACACTGGGGGACAAACAGCAAAGGAACCATTAATAGCAAATTAAACGAAAACTTTTAAAGGAAATGAGAATGATGACAATTGTTATGCATGTCACTCTTCTTTTTTTATTTTCCAATATTAATTAGCCACACAAATTGTTTGCCGCAAACCTTTTTCAACTCTGTGTCCAACACAAAAAACAGGAAATCATAAACACAGTGAAGCATGACATGGATGCTCGCAGATACGCTGCAAGGGCTCACATACACATTGCACACACACACACACGCACACACACACACACACACACACACACACACACAAACACATTATACACACAGAAACACACACGTAAACATACGTAGACCCATTTGGTTAGAGGGTAATGGAGGTCTGAGTGGCTCGGTTGGTCGACTTCATCTGTTTCCTATCACACTGCAACAGACCTGAGTGCTCAGAGCATGCACGCACGCACACACGCACGCACACACACACACACACACACACACACACACACACACACAGTCATTGACCCAGGTGAAATTGCAGTTCTGGAGGATTTGTTACAGTAAGCGATGCATCTGTCATCTGAGCTTTTCTATACATAGAACATCTTTTTCTCTCCCTCCTTTCTTATTTTCGCTTTGTTTATTAACCTCCTTTCCTGCTTGTTTCCTTTCCTATTTCTCTTCCTTTGCATCCTTTATTCCTCCTTTATTCCCCCCCCCCCCTTGCTTGGCCTCTTCTTCTTCTCCTAATTTCCTTCTCTATCCTTTTCTTATCTCTCCTTCCTCTCTTTTCAGCCCCCATCTCTGCGCACTCATTCATCCTTTTCCTCTATCACCCGTGTGATTTCATTCATGCAGTTTAGTGCCAGCATCATCGTAGTGATATCACTCCCTGACAGCATGCTGGGAGTTCCTGCTGTAGTGTGTGATATCATGCTCGCGTGCACACACTCAGACACACACTTACACTCCCTCTTTGGAGTCAGAGTGAATGTGTGACTCAGGAGGTGAGGAAGTTATGAATGAAGTTAGACTGATACAGATAGAAAGAGAAAAACATAAACTCAAGAACTTGTTCCAGTGTGATTTTTGTACAGCATGACTGGAAACAAGCTAAATCCTGTTTGTTTCACTGTTTGAAAAGACGATGGCTGTTGACTTTTTGGTGTAAAAGACAGAAAAAATCACAGTAAAAATAAAGGCAGACTGTGAAAGAAGAGAGACAGATCTGGGTCAGATATTTAGACGTGTTTTTCTGTCAATCTATTTTTTCAATGAAAGGAGATGTGGCAAAAAGCTAGATATTGTCCAGAGTCTGGATAAACAGAAGCAAAGTGAAGCCAAATGTGTGTGATTTATTGTGTTAGTCTGACAAAGGACTTGTGTCAATTGAAGGCTGATTTTGCACCACTCCTTACCAGTACAAAACAAGGGCAGTTCAGCATTTTCAGCCCTCGGGATCCTTAGCACTAATAAGCCTTCTGCGTCAGCTGATTTATGCCCCCTGCCAACAGCACTCTCAGTTGAAATTAGTTTGACTTTTGAAACAGCAACATTGCTCGTCAATGTTACTTCTCCCTCACCGACCAATCACAATTAAGAAGGGGCGGGACTTCTGAGATCAGCTTTGTCAACAGCAATTACGGAGAAGGGAACTTATCTGTTTCAGTCTTTTTAAAAAGACAATATCCAGGTCCACAGCTGCTGCTGATGTCAGGACACGATTCATTTACGTTGTTTTCATGTGTTCTTGGTCATATTTATTCATTGAATAAAGGAAAATACTAAGCATACAGAGCTGTGCCAGTGAGTGCCAGTGAGAGGTGCTCTGCAACTGAGGTCTTGGGATGTTGCTAGTGCAATAAGCGCTGTCACTGGACAGAGGCCCTAAAACTAGACTTTTAAAAATACACTTAAACATGTTAGTTTGACTTAAAATCATACAAAGTCTTTTGATTTGTACCTTTACCTAAAAAATGTAAAAGTTGTCCTCAAAGTTTGTGGCTTATCCAGATGTATCTGTAGTCCTCTTTTTACAATGTCTTTTATTTCTACCGTCCTCTTTGTGACCTCAAAGCACTGATGACATCCAGAGAAGGACAAATCCAACTTGTCATACCTGGTAAATCATGTGTTTGTGACTTTAAAAGGATGAGCTGCCATCAGATGCATCACATGACAGAACACATTTGTAGCCAGCTTCTCCATCAGTCTGTTGTCGGACTAATAACTGTCATCAAGGACAAGTAATGAGACGCTGCAGCTGAACATCCGGTCTCCTGCAGACATGCAGCAGCCAAGGCCAACCCACAATTTACTGACCAACAGAGGAGGAAATGAGCGTGATGCAGCAGATGGACTGAGATAATGTCAAAGCAGTTATTTATGCCATGGTCATTCTGTAATTTCGGATGTGTTTGAGACTTGTTGAGGTTTTGAAGCACTCATGGTTTTTAAAAAAGATGATAAAAGTTTTATCTTTGAAGGTTAAAGCAGAGAGAATGAAGAAAAAAAGCAGAAAAGGGACATTAATACAAAGATATGAGTAAGGTTTGAAGGCACAAAGAAGCAATAATAATAGGGAGTGAGTTCTTGAGGGTTGGAGCGGCAAAGGAGAAGGCCTTGTCCCCCCAGGACAGATGGTTGGTCCTGCAGGGGGGGACAGGGGGTTTGCGTCAGCAGACCTGAGAGTGCGGGTGGAAGTGTCCCGGTGGAGCAGCTCAGACAGGTAGGGGGGAGCCAGGTTATGGGTGGCCTTATAGGTGATAATAAGGAGTTTGAAGTGGATATGCTGGGGGATGGGGAGCCAGTGGAGGTTATGAAGGATGGGGGTGAGTGATGTGGTCACAGATGCGGGAGTGTGTAAGAAGATGAGCAGCAGAGTTCTGGATATATTGTAGTTTTTTGAGTGTTTTGGATGATGAACAGTAGATAAGACTAATGATGTAGTCTAGTCTAGAAGTGATGAATGCATGGGTGAGGGTCTCAGCAGCTAAAAAGGAGAGGGATAGGCGAAGGCGGGCGAGGTTTCTCAGATGGGAAAAGGCTGTTTTGGTGATGTGTTTGATATGTTGGTCGAAGGAGAGGGTTTGATCGAAGAGAAAGTTGGTTTGAAGCCAGGATTCTGTGGAACTGAATGTCATCTATGTAAGCTGAAAGTCATCAAGTCCATGGCGTGGATGATTTGACCAATGGGGGGCATGTACAGGATGAAGAGTAGTGGTCAGAGAACTGAACCTTGGGGAACACCTTGTGAGAGAGGAGCAGTGGGGGATTTGCAGTGGTTTATGCTGATTAACTGATATCTGTCAGAGAGGTATGATTTGAGCCAGGAGAATGCAGTGCTGGTGGTGTTGAAAGTGGTTTCAAGGTGGGAGAGAGTAATAATAAACTGAGTACAAAAGAGGCAGAAATAGACAATGAGAGAGAGGTTTAGACGTAAAACAGAGAAAGTGGAAAGAGGAGAACATTTTTGAAAATGTTCTAGTGCTTAATTATTGTTGGTAAGCCTATTTTTGCGAATGTATTGCAGTAACAACTCTCATGTTTTGCCAAAGAGGTTGTTTAAGTGGAAAGGAGAGGCAAAAACAGAGGCACTGAAAAGACTTGAAATAAACAAGCATTCTGATTTAGTCCCATTCTGCAATCGCTCCTCTTTTATTTGTGTGGTTGTATTTGGTTGTGATGTTGGAGTTTTAATAAGTAGGAATTCCTATTAAATGCAAATTTGTAAATCAAATAGAACAGTTAACCATCCCAGAATAAAAAGGGAGGTGTCACTGCTGGATTCAAGTTAAAAAGTCATATACAGTATGAGATATTTTTGTTTTTATGTGATATGCTGTGAGGGGTTGATCAGTGTTTCTGTCATTTGTCTGCAGGTACTACGCTATCTGCTGCCAGCCTCTGGTCTACAGGAACAAGATGACTCCGATGCGAGTGGCTCTGATGATAGGAGGCTGCTGGGTTATTCCCACCTTCATCTCTTTCCTGCCCATCATGCAGGGCTGGAACAGCATTGGCATCAACCACCTGGTGAGCGCTGTAGTTTATTTGCACTGCACTGTATACATGATGTGGGTACATCCACCTTTTGTTTTCCTGACTAGCATTCAGAGGCCTCAAGCTCAAAAAGGTTTGTTGTCTATCTTGCTTTTTGAAGCCAGACATGAGCATACCTGGACAAAAAGGTCTATGGATATTCTTTCCTGCTCTCACAAGGTAGCAGCTCACTAAAGCAAAACAAGCTTTAGGAACAATTTTCCTCTAACTGGGAACGTATATAACAAAACTATTATCCTGTATTAAAGAAGAAAGAAGAAATACAACTCAATATGTTTAACATAAACACACAGAAAAACATCAGTTACTGTCCATCATGTGCAAAGAGAGAAATCCAAGTCCTTAAGAGCATGGTTTAAAACAAAGAGGAAATGCTTCATGTGTAACCATGGCAACAACATCAACATGTCAGACACAGAGACAGAAGGACAAGGCCGCTGACACCACAGACATGAAGTCAAGCTGTGAAAATGTAAAGTATTTTACGTGTGGTTCAGTGTCGTTAAGAGTCCCATATGTGCAGCGAGGTTTGTTTAATGAGAATAAGATGCAGAGGATCACAAGGAGAGAGAATGAGAAATATGCTGGTGTTTTTGAGGCGATTTGAGACATTTTGAGGCGATTTAGAGGTATTATGAGAGAGGAACCTTGGGTTAGGATGAAAGCGAATGGGGAAACAAGCTGGATTAATGTAAAAGAAGGAAAAATATTGCGTTTGGAGGGTCGTTCATGACCTTCTTGACCTTGGAAATTGCAATTTAACAGAAGATCAAATATTTGTTTCTGAACAGATGCCCTGCTGGAATTCGATCCTGTGAGAAAGATGAAAAGAAAACTATCAAAGGAAATTCAGTTCAACCTTTTACACTGAATCTAGACTTTTATTTGCACGATAGTGGAAACTTAATTCCCCGCTAAGACCTCAAAATGCTTTCAAATTAAAAAATACAACTTTACTCTTTACTGTCCCAAGTCCCTAACTCCCCCTGTTAAATCAGAACTTTTGCAAAGGGGCCATAAGAAGTGCTCACAAATCATAAAACGTTTAAAAAGACTGAAACACAAAACAAGCAACTGTCTATTTTCTTCCGTCATGCTGTCAATATAAAGCTTATACAAGATCATGCAGATAACAAAAGGATGAATCACGAGAAAGATGTCCAGAGGTCCTTATTGTTGTCCTTGTAAAATCATTTTTAAGATTGATTTTTTGTGCCGTTATTGTAGAGATAGGACAGTGGAGAGAGTTGGAAATCAGGGAGAGAGAGAGAGTGGGGAATGACATGCAAGAAAGGAGCCAAAGGTTGGATTTGAACCCGGCCGCTGGCTTGGAGGACTAAAAGCCTCTGTACATGGGATGCAAGCACTATGCTACCGGCACCCTGATCTTTGACTTTAAACCTCAAATCCCCAGCTATACACAATTCAGCTGTGATCTGTTTCTTATCTGTAATGTTCTCTTCATATATTTGAACAAACACACTGTGCTTGCAAATATTTCTAAGATCACATGATTCGATTTTCTGAAAAATACACATTTGCTTTGAGTCAACTTTGATCCAAGCAGTCGTGGCACTAAAAAACGTGCAGCTTGATTTAAAACACAGAGAAATCACAAATAAGATACTGGCTATGAGCACTGAAACATACAGCGTCTTAAAGTCTCTGGTTTAAACTCATAATCACTTCGAAAGAAATCATTTTTTTTTCTCTTGAAACAAGCGTAAATATGTTTTTGATGATTTAAACACAAGAAAAAGATGTTAACAAATGCCCACGAAGTAGAGCTTTGAAGTGAAGTTGTCAAATCATACAAAACTGATGAGATGCAAACCAATGTAAGGTTCCAGCATGAATTCAGAGATGCTTGCTTATTGGAGATTACAGAGACATGGCCGTCAGAGAAATTTGGACACTGAGGTGGTTATTGATGGTTTTGCGCACCCGTGCTTGAGTCTCAACCGAGATGCTGGGTTGACTGGCATGTCACATGGCGAGGGAGTTTGTCTTTAAGTTGAAATATCCGCAGTATGTGATGCTGGAAGAGTTTGAACCATTACATGACTGGAATTTTGTGGCAAATTTCTAAACAATCAGTTGAAGGAAAGCTTTAAAAGTTTGAAGGAGAAAGAGACGATGTGCTCAAATACAAACTGTCTGTGTTTGGAGAGTGACAAGAGAATCAGCTAGCTCTTCTCAGGAAGTGCCCAACGCAACACACACACATCTTTGCCTTCCTCTCTTTTATAACGCACGAAAACAGAAGTTTATGGCACAACGGTGAATAGTAAGCACTGTGCAGCAGAGGTAGCAGCGTCTCTCTTTGGGTCCAATTAAAGCTGTTGAATATTCTGAACAGCGAGTCAGCTCTGGCACCAGCTGCAGCTCCAAAACCCAAACAAAACAACGTGAAGTCAGAGACCACAGAGATACACCAACGAATCAGCGTCTGTTTTTAATGGTTCCTTCTGTTTGTGTTGCCGTGAGGAATAAGCTGCCCTTCTTATTTAAGGAGGCTTGTCTGGAGTTTCACACTTAATCACAACAATTGAGTTATAAAGTCTCTTTCAGTTTTTCTTCCCATTTTCTATAAAATGTCTCAGTATGACTATGATTACACAAAATGTTCTCACTCCCATCACTTCAAATTTGGCAGCCAGGTCAGTGGGACCATTATTGAAACAGAAAAGGCATCACATACCTCAAATATTCCACGTGCAGATGTCAGCATACAAGTTAGTAGTTCAACAACTCTAAGATTACATAATACTGTCACATTAGCAATAAAAAAGTAACATCTGGTTAGACTTTCTAGGTTCAGCAGTGACTGAAAATAAAGAATGATGGTCCATATAGATTTTAAAATGAAGATATCAGAGAAACATTTTACATTTAAGTTTCGAGTGTGCAGGTTGACGGTCACTTTTTTGGCTTGGGTAGGTTTTAAAGAAGCACTGATGTGTCACAAAAACGTCACATTGATTTTTGCTAGAGGTTTAGATGTAATGTTCGGAGTAAGAATGTGCTGTTATGAGATGAAGTCTGCTGTCAGTGGAGTTGTATGATTTACTTTATTCTGAAACAGCACATTAAGCATAACAAGTACTTATTTTTGGTACTTTAAGTAAGCTCTGAAGCGTTTATGACGATTCATATTGTGCTGGAAATGCTTATATCACACTAAATCTGAGAGCCTCGGTTATGTCATTGGCACAAACTCTTTGTATGCTTGGATGAAGGGAATTATTTCAGTATTTTAATATCAAGACTTTGTTTATTCAAAAGATCAGTGGTTCCCAACCCTTTTCCTTGGATGCCCCTACTTGTAATTTATTTTAAAATGCTGAGCCTTCTCCGGGGAGGCGCACAAGAACAAAGTGAGACATTGCTTTCATAAATGAATAAGGATTTTGATTGATTTAATTAAAGCCTGAATTAAAGTGAGGTTGGTGGCTGACTAGCCTGCTAATTTTGAGAGAGGAAATTAAGATGCCCCCACCCCCCCCGGCCCAGACCCTCAGTGGAACCCAATGCACAAGATGTATACATAGAAAATGGCTTGACCTTTGCAAAGTGAATAGCACGATTAACTTTTTCTGACATTCAATCAAAAGTTGAGTTGAAAACCAAACAAATTAATTTTCTCACACAGAAACATGTTTATGCCTCATCGTTAAGAGAAACTCATTCTGAATATTGTTAGCGTTCAGAAAAGGTTCAAGAAACCAAAACTAGGCCTCCTCATTACGGGAGGTTATCAAAATGTTTCACTTAAATCTAGAAAGTTAGGATTTACAAAAGCAAAGAGATCATTAAATAACAACTTCAGCCATCAGCTCTTTGATGATAAGGACTCTTCATTATACTCATTTAACAGCAATCACTTGATGTTAATGAGGTGTAAAGATGGAAGATTTTTCCCCAATGCATGTATATATGTTTTGTACGGACCCCCTCGAAAATGAGATGATGCGTCTCACGGGGATATCCTTGAAATAAATCCTTAAATCCCAATGCAGGTGGAACAACATCTGTATCATTTTCATTAGAATTTGATTTAAAACAATCTTATTAAAGATAAGAGAGTGACAAAACCTGCTTTTATGAGGCGTGTTGACTCAAAAGTGTGAAAAAAATCAACATATCAGTGAAAAAGTACAAAATCACTCAGAATGAGCTTTTTCAACTGTTCCTGTCAGACCCATAGATGAATGCATTCATGCAGCAGAGCAGGTGACCTAACCACTCACATGGAAAACATCGTAAAACCCATTCATGAAGAGGACTTCAGCTCACAAACGTGAACGTGTGCCCGCAGCGATATGGATTGATCTCTGCATTATTCATCTCGTAGCCCTGAGCCGTAGTTTTCCTCAGATGAGATGATAGCAGAGGAAGAGGAGGGCTGGGACTTTGTCTGTGATTAATGAAGAGGTGCAGCGCCCCCACCCCCACCCTCAGGACCTCTGTTCCTCTTTGAGGGAAGCGTTGGCTTTTAAGTGGGTTGTTGTGAAGTCTTGAGGTGTTTCATGGCATAGTAAAGCAGACATTTCCAGCAGCTTAAACAAGTGGTTACACTGGGAATTCATTTCCAGAAACTGCATGTGCACTCTCAAAAATCCCACATTTTGTGCCAGCATGGTCATGTCCGAGGTGCGTGGGATTGAGTTGGCGCGTACTAATCTTTTTCAGGGTAGTTGCATTTTAATTTAATTCCATCAAAGCATGAAATAAAAAAAAATGTTATCCACTTCTGTCAGCAAAAAGATAATGTAACAGAAGCGGATACATCTGGTTGCAGCTGGAACTTAATGCATTATCATGTTTTACAAAAACGTAGACTTGAATTGACTAAACTGCATGGCTAAGCTTTGGTAATGTAAATCATAAACCAGTACACCAATCCAACAAGTCCTCACTGAAAATCTCACTCAAATTTTAACTGGGATCAGAGACCACTCTCCAGTAAAAGCAATTTAAGTTAATTAACCCATCCTAGGGAGGTTTTCTGGGCACCTCCAACTAGAAGGAGAATCCTGGGTAGACCCAGAAGTCACTGAAGCGATTACATATCTAACAAGACCTGGGAATATCTGAGGATCACCAACGAGGAGTGAAAAATGTTGCTCATTAGCGAGAACACCTTGATAAGTATCTCACCACTTTGACCCAACCCGAGATTTAAAAACAGATGCATTCACGACGGCCATTACATCATTACAGGGGCATTAAAACTGTATGGATCCTTTCACATAGCACTGCACTGAAAACGGCACACAACATTTCCCAGACATTGTCCATGTGGGCTAGTAAGTATGAACGCAAACAACTGAATCTGTTCCACTTAACTTTATGCAATCTTTTGTTGTTGTCATGTACAGTGTGTTTGTTCCTCCTGAGTAAAAAGCCCCCAAGAAGTCATGGGTGATCTGATTTGGATCAGTTTGGCGGTAGTAACTCAGTCTGAACCGCAACAGCTTGGACGCCCTTTCTTGTGCAGCCCCCTCACTCTGCCTCTCCACTAATTCATGTCCAGAGGATCCTGTTTGTGCTTGTGTGTGTGTTTGTGTTTGTGTATTTTCCTGCCCTTTGTGTGTACAGTATCATGTTCAATAACAGAGCGAAAAACAGAATTTCCCCTCGGGGATTAATCAAGTATGTCTTCTTCTTCTTCTATGTGTGAATGCAGCATGTACTAATCTGGAATATTCGCTGCAAGTGAGTGGGCAGGTTGATAACGTTTACTTTGAGCAGAGTTCCTCTGCTTGGTATTCTTTACCGCTCACAACAGTTGTCTTAATTATGTTTTATACTGTTGCTACTGTTATGTATAAATGTCCTTACACATGCTGGAGTCTCACCTAAACTAAGTGGAGCATTTCAAGTTGTAAGAGCACGGCTGACATTGACAATGTCTCGCTGTGAAGTTCATGTGTGAAAGGGAATTCTGTCAATTCTAAGGTCCCAAGAAAGTGAAAGTATAGGATATCACTTTTGACAATGTGATGTTAACAGCAGAGATTTATTTTTGTTTTGTGTGTGTTTTGCGTTGATGCAGGTAGTCAAGATGCTACAGCAAAGTTTCCTGCATGTCATGTTGTGCAATCCAAGTCCAGTTGCCTTTTTTTTTGTTTGTACCAAAGTTAATGTGGTCAAAACAAAACAGCAGTAATGACTATCTTGCTTCTGTAACTGTCCTGTCTGATGTAACTTCTTTTACCAGATCGAGCAGCGGCGTCACAGCGAGGGCAGTAACTCCACTTCCTGTGTCTTCATGGTCAACAAGCCATACGCACTCACCTGCTCTGTGGTGGCGTTCTACATCCCTCTGGTCCTCATGGTGCTGGCCTACCAGAGGATCTATGTCACAGCTCGGGCACACGCCCTGCAGATCAGCATGCTGCAGCGGGCGGGCGGAGCCGGTGCATCAGACTCTGCTGACCACCAGCGTAACCACAGAATGCGGACAGAGACTAAAGCAGCAAAGACTCTGTGCATTATCATGGGCTGTTTCTGCCTCTGCTGGGCGCCGTTCTTCGTCACGAATGTGGTGGACCCCTTTATAGACTATACAGTGCCAGACCAGCTGTGGGCCGCCTGCCTCTGGCTGGGCTACATCAACTCCATGCTGAACCCCATCCTCTACGCCTTCCTCAACAAGTCTTTTCGCCGTGCCTTCCTCATCATCCTGTGCTGTGGGAGGAAGAGGTACCGCAGACCGTCCATCCTGGGGTCCGGTGCTGCCTGCACAGCCACGCAGATCAACGGATCATCACATGTACTCAAGTAAGTTTCTCTTGAACATATGCTTCTAACTGGCATGGAACTTGTTTCAAAAAGATCCCAGTGATCCGCATCTCCACGATGTCATGTGATTACCCGAGCACTCATTGTGGACGTCATCATTGAAGTAACATTTCACTTCTTACGCACCTGTGCACGTGTTAGTCAGCGTTACATGCACCATGTAACAAGCAATATAGTTTTTTTCTTTAAATAAACCAAACTTTATTTCCTGTGCTTGTCTTTGAGCCCAAGCAGCTTAAGTTCTTACAAAAGAATACAAATGAGCCAATTATTTATCACAGTCACCCTTGCAGGTTTTGCTTGTCTTTAACCATGCTCTGCTGTTCGGTTTCTAATAATTACTGTGTATGGACGTCACAGTAGTATTCTCACAGGACGCAGAGGGAGAGTTTATCCTTCATCTGCCCTGCGTACAGTAATTGCTGCAGATATTTCCTGAATAATGTTTAGCCGTGTCAAAAGGCCAGTAGCAACAGCTCATTGTGATAGGAAATGATTCGTTTTCAGGTGTGTTAGAGGACTTTATCTCCCTAAATATCCTGCAGACCCCAGGCTTTCCAATGCACAGACTTGACTCATTACTCTCCTGGCCTATTACTGTTTCTAAACATAGAACACATGTTTCACAGAGATAAGAGATGATGTTGACATGTACTCCAATGCTGCATATTTCATCTTCGTTTTTTTCCTCCATCTCTGCGTCTGGTAGGACAATCTTATCTGTTTTCAATAATAATGGATGTCATGCAGCAGATTATTTTTTATGCACAGATTCCTGGTTTATGCTGAGGAGGCTGAATACGAATGCATGTATCTGACCACGTATGAATAATGATCCTACATTGCCCTGTGACCCCACTATGAATCTTAACAGCAGAGCTTGTCTTCACTTCGATGTGCCCCCCTTCTCCTCTGTGCTCTCTATTGGCCTGTTAATTACACAATGTATTTAATCACATTTATAAATTAGAGACAAAGAGGCCAGTTAAGGAGGAATTTCTGTGTTTTGAAACCTGAGGGTGTTGTTTGGGTCTAAATGACTTCAAGTTGCAAAGAGTTTGATAGCTCTCCAGAGGTCATTTAAACCAGAAGCTGCAAAACTTTGAGTTATTACTGCACCGAATTCTTTGAAGCAAATACACCTGATCCTAGTATTTCTTGCTGACTCTTTATGTCAGTCATATAAACATTCCCCAGTCCTTGCTAGGTGAATCTTTAGACAAACAGGTGAGATTTGCCGTTGAAGAAGACAGCATGGACCAATTGTTACGTCAGTCAACCAACGCACGTCTGTTATGGTTTGAAATGCAGAAGAACATATAACCCTTTGAATTTGGCGTCTAGGCTCCGGCCTCATTTCTCCTTGTAGATTGTTTTACATGCAAACATTTGAGGAGTGATGAGATAATATCTTAAACTTCAGTCAAACCTGCAGTTGGATGCTGGTCAGGGTCACGGTCGACTTTTTTTTATTAAAGCACTTTGAAAAAACAGGGTATGTACGAAAGTGCTTTACGGCAAGTATAAAAAACAGACTTCACAGAAATGAAGAACATATAAAAACACCAATTCAAACATTATCACATAGAAAGAATATTTGAAAAAAAAGATTGCATATCCGAACTGCTGATCTGATATGTAACAGCAGGATGTTCCACAGTCTTGGTGCGGCTAAACAGAAGGCCCTGTGTCCAAGAAGTTTCCGATGTGCTTGGAGCAAGGCCAGGAAGGGCTTTAAACACAAACAAGAGAATTCTTCACTAAACTGGGAGCCAGTGCAAGGATGCTTATAAAGGTGGTGTGTGATGCCTTTTTTTGAATCTGCAAAGGAGTCTGGCTGCAGCATTTTGAACAAGTTGTAGATGATGTACAGAGGCTTGATTAATACCAAACTCTAGTGATTGAGTAATTGATCCTGCTCGAGAATGCTGGGGTGGTGGTGGTGGGGTTAAAAGCAAGAGTGCAGTTCTGGTGTGAGGCTGAATTGGCAATAACAGAGCAGAGGAGGAGAGACTGGAAATCTTGCAGCTTACTGACAGAGTGGGATGATGTTTGTGGGGTGATTTTGGAGGAGGTCACATGTCAAGTGTGACTTAAGTGCAGCTCCAGTTGTCTGTCTGAACTAGCTTGGTGACATCACTTTGAATGAAAGGGAGTGAGTTGAAATCCTTAAAATAGCACGAACCAATTCACGTCTTTCCTTGAGTCTTTTTTGTAGAAATAAAGACTTTAAAAAATCACCTAGATTTTTCAAATAGGTTGTAAAAGTTACATCACATCTCCTGTGTCGGTATAAAGCTGTGACAGCTTAATTCATTGCCCCTCCCCATTGTATTTGAATTGCATTTCTCTATAATAGTCCTATTCCGAGTGTATCCAGCAGCTCTTCTCTTGAGTTCCCTTGCTGTGAAAAACGATCTGTAGCGATGATGTCATGAATGTAAATACAGAACGGAGACAGCCCTCCATGGCTGGAGACTGTTAAAGTGTTTAGACATTCATCTTGCACTAGAGACACTAATTTCATCATTGTTAAGGAATTCTGAGTTATTCCAAGATTGATTTAAAGTGTGGAAGCACTCTGTGTTTATTCAGGAGAATACTTAAGTGTGTCAAGTTGTTGAGTGCTGAAAGTCTGCTTCCTCTGACTGCAAGAGATCCCAAAACCCGGCACCCGGTACAGCACCTCTTCTCCCCCCTGTGCTTCTCTCTGGGCGTCCTTCATGCACATTTTAGACCAAAACAACAAAAAGGAAGTGCAGCACTGTTCATTGATTTCAATGGTTGACAGACGGTAATTGATCCCTGAGCTTTTGAATGAAAGCATTTAAAGCTCGTATTGCAATAAGAAAGAAATATTGCAAAATATTTATATTCCTACGGTTTGTTTTGCATAATGCTCGGGTGCCTTATAATTAAATGTTTACATAAAGCACCGCTGCTATAATGCTCATTTGCACATTGCATTGTGTGGCTTCATTGATCATTTTTTTAGGACTGTTTTAATGCCTTAAATTATTGATATCCATGGTTTAACTCAGGGAGCGCCGTTGGAGTTTCGTGGTGTTGTTGTGGTGTTCATCAGTAAAAAGACAATAAAGCTTCATATTATTTTCATACTCGAGATGAGACTGGTTGGGTCTCTGTCTTGGTTTTGGGTCTCTCTCTCCTTGAACATGCTACAACCTTCAGGGGGAAAGGTCTGGGTACGTGTATTTCTAGAAGAATTTGGATGTTTCAACAAATATCCTGGGTCCATATGGGTTCGTGTCAATCATTTTCTATCGATAGAGAACGTTAGTGACAGTATGAGAAGGTTTTTCTAACCTACATTTGTGCAACAGGTTCCATTTGACTTTTCATGTTAACTTTTACAGCAAACTAACACCGTGTAACATCACGCAGCAACGGACTGTCCACACTGCGTTCATCAAATATAAATGTTTCTGATCTGTGAATTTCAGTTTCCCCTTACAAACACTATAACATCTGGTGCTTTTGGTTTTAAAGATGGAGAAACAGAAGTGAGGTGCGTTGTAGTGACGAGCCTTTGATGGTGGTGAGCCAAACAAAGTTTCTCTCTGGTGTTGACACGAATCAAAGCACAACATTAAGGATATGGATATTACTAATGCACCACTATCTCTGCTTTGTAAAACAAGTTAACAAGCTCTGTTGAGCCAGAAAAGAAATAGAAAATCAAGTAAAGTTTTCCTGTCGGACAATCCCAGTGTCTTCTGGATCTCCCTCGTTGGCAAGGTGTCGGGGTCATAATGTTGCATTGTGTTGCTTGTGGGCACTCAGATGGGAAAAAGTGGAATCGAACTGATTTTGAAACTGACTCCCGCTTGCAATGTTAGGACATGGACTTTAACTCCAATTTCTAATAAAGTTTTAAGTGTCGGTATCCTTTGCAACACATACTCATTATGTTAGTCTTTACTGTGCGACCTTTTCACGCTGCAGTGTCTCTTTTTTTTTTTTTTTGCAAAGGTGCTTTTTCATCCAGCGCACCTGATAAAGGTCAGAGACGACTTAAGGTCTTTACTCCAGCTTCCACTAGTTCTACCATGAAGGACCTGAGTCTTTGAGACGTTCACACCTGCAAATATCTCACACAGACTGCAAAAATAACGCTGATATTATTCCTTTCATTGATCCTTCCCTTTATATTGTGTCTAAAGTAGTCAAGAAATTACAGATAGTCGTTTTTAAAAGGTCAAACGCCTGCCACACCATAGATTATATAACACAGTTATCTTTTTCTTTTTATTCTGCTTCTCACCAGAGAAATGAAATTGATTCAGCTAAAAGTCCCTCTAGACATAAAGTCAATATAAACACATATAAGAAAGGCTTGAAAGAAGACTTTTGAAGTGCACACATGAGTCACAAAGGTAGTGTGAAGTAAGAAACAGAATTCACAGACTGAACCTTTGAGATGTTAGTTTGAGCTCCAGAGACAGACTAGTTGAGTGATCACACTCAGTACAGATGACTGTAAGCTGTTTTTATACGAAGGCCACAAACACAACATTCATTTTGGCGTAGACAACCTGAGACAGGATGGATCTGAGGTCACTGTCAGCTGTATAGATAATTTATATACAAACACAGAATCCCTTATTCATCAAAGTCATTTTTCTGTCGGGTGGAGGAAATGTTCTTCCCCTCTCTTACATCTCTGACAGATCTTTACTTCCTGTTAATGAGGATTGAAAGCAGGTTATGAATGTGAGCCTGCAGATACAGTAAGTGAGTCATCATTATACCTCCTGCTGTGACACTGAAAGGAGCTCCACAGTCACAGAGACACCTCTGGACCTCAGAGGTCTGTGGCTGTACACTGAAGACATCCATTAGTCCCCTTTGGTCTCTCAGGAACATCAGATACCGGTTATGTGGGCTGTTTTAAAAGAAAGACAGGATGTTGTTAACATCATCACATTACCCTCCAGCTTCACTGTGTTTACAGCCTATCAGAAACACACCCCATAGACTCACACATCACGGTAGATTGGTGCACCGCGAGGGGTTGAAAGATCAGGGTTCAGACACTGTTGCAGCCTATTAAAAAAATAAAATTCAAGGCGTACATTGAGAAACAAAGACGGTTGTACAGTACAAGGGCATGATGTCAGCCGATCAAAGTGATGGATTACTCTGTCTAAATGTGTGGTGTGATTTATGTCTCTCCTCAGCTCCTCTTTGCCCTTGTGTCACAGTGACGGTAAAAGCACATCTCTTGCCTGGAAGAGAGAGATTTTAAGTTGCAGCGGGGACAATAATGATCATCAGTGGGAGGCTGATAGGATTGTTAATCAATAGCGAAAGTCTTATCATCACCAGGAGAGTTTATAATTTGCCATGCTGGACTTAGCGATAGCTTCTCATCTGTGTGTGTAGATACACAACTTATGTAAGAGCATACGATTTACACTTTGTTGTTGCTTTTTCTATTAGTTGTCAATTGAATTTAAAAAGGTTAAAGATAGCAGGAAGAAAAGAAGGTTAGAAGAATACAGTGTTGGATATATAGTACCACATTATGTAATCTACTTTGCTCTACTGAAAAACATGAATCCACCTCTGATGACTTGTTTATGACATTCAGTATTTTCATATCTCTCTGAGGAGATTTTTTAAGATGATTGTGCAGAGAGGAGAGGATGATGCCGAAACAAAACCTTGAGTTAAATGATAATGAGCTGATGATGAGCAGGTACTAACGAAGCATGTTGATTTGTGAATCCACTGTTCAACAACAAGGCAATTTAAAGTGCTTCACATCATTACTACATAAAAAGAAATAAGTAATGTGGCAAAAAAAGAGAGGCATTTGACAACAAAAACAGTAAATATAGGATTAGTTAATTTAATTAAAAGAATGAAGTGTGAGTAAGTGAGAAGTGATTGAATTTATGGGAATGCAAATATCAATACAAATAGTTTTAAGTCCTGTTTTAAAAGAGCCTACAGGTTCTCTGGGAGCTGACTGAGGAGCACTGAAACTAAAAGCTATATTGATGATGAGATGATGAGGAGAAGGAGAGCTGGGCAGGGCCGTAGAAGGGCATCGACACCAGCTGAGTATGATATCTGCTCCTTTGTGAAAGGAGAAACAGGAGGAGCACTGCCAGAGCCCTACTGTACAAATCAGCTGATATGTGTTGCTGGAACGACAGGAAGCAGCAAACATAGAAAGTATTCAAGTCAGGACATTAGTTTTGCAGGATGAAAATACTCGTACACGCCAAATTGTCGAAGCTGATGACAATTATTTATTTTTATGGCCAGAATGATTTGAGCCAAAAGGCCTACCTGAGTTCATTTTCTCAATTTCCTCTTTTCAACTGACAGCTGAACCAGGAAGTAGCGCAGTAATCAGGTTGTGTTAATCAGCTGTCACTTATTGTATTTCTGTCTCCGTTAAGGACTGTTAAGTCTCTGCAGAGATCACGTCAATCAAACAGTGTGGGCGGGGCTATGGTACCCTCTATTAACTTTATTTATTTGACTGTGTTTTTTTATCTAGTCCATGGTGTGAACACATTTTACTTATTTTCACAAACTGGATAAATGTTAATTCCCCTATTGAATTACATCTTGAAGACATAATCAGACATTTTAGCATTCATTATCTTAAAACACCTTCCAGAGATTATATTAAGGTTACACTCCACTTGATGTGATCCCCACCTTCTTTGGAAGTGTTGCAAAACTACACAACATAAATAGACGTGACTGAAGGTCACATACACATTATACAGCGTCTCATTTGTGAGCAGGATGTCCGCCTCAATCCTATCAGATTAATTTGAATCAGCAATGGTGGCTGTTAGACAATGTAGACAACATCTCCCATGATCCCATGCTACCTTATGACATCATAACATATTTACATGTATTCTTTAAATTCATCAGATGTGTACAGAGGAACTGAACAGGTTCAAATGCCACTGCCAGCTGTCCTCACCCTGTCTTTGTGTTCAGTGAGTTCACGTTTTCTCACGTCTGTTAGTACTGTAATGGATGTAAGCTGTATATTGAATGTTGTGTATATGAATGAGTGTTATGTTGGTTTTTGAGTTGTAAGACGACACAGTCACACTGGTAATGGTTGTTGCGGACCCCAGGAAGAATAAGCTAAGATAAGAGCTTCCTCTGTACAACCAAAAAATATTTTCCTTTGTGTTATTGATCTTGCCAGCCCTCTGATATTTCTTACAACTTCTTGCATCACTGCTTTACAATAAAGCCATGGACATACTGTAAACACAACCGAATATCTGAAGTGGATCTAAAGACACGACAAATACAATCACCAGCACACACTCCCCTCACAGCATGTGGGCTGTTCAAACAAAAAGGGGAAATTTGTGAAGCAAAAAGATCAGTAGTTGTACAATTGGTTTGTGTAAATAAATACTAGTGCATCCCTGACTCAACCCTGAGGAGGTTAATTAAGAGCAGACAGTCTGCTGGTTTTAGAGATTAACATGATGAAACTAAAATATTCGTTGCAGACTCAGAGCGGCAGGATTAATGTTTCGGTTGTGTGAAAGATGCAGTAATCCTGACACTGAATTGATCTTTGGCCCTTACAGCACCCCTCCAAGGGATCGTAATCTGTCTTTAACCCGTCTGACCTTTATATATCCAAGAGGGGTTATTGCAGGATACACAACATTTAATGGTTCTCCACTGCAGTGCTTTGAGATTTTTGTGTTAAGCAACAAAGGAGCAAAAAAGCTCTTGGGAGGAGTTTTAAGCAGGTTATGAAACAGACTTGAATGAATAGTAATACAAAAAAAACATCATGCGGATAGCTTGTATAATGCAGTTTTTATTGTCCTTCTCTGCCGCCAACAGGTCAGTTTCAACCGACGCAGTTTACATTTCAACCGAAAAGATTCACAGAAAATGATAAGTTTGAAAGTTTAAAAAAACAGGATGAGATTTTTCATCAGAAACGACTTCTATTGCATGTACAGAAGAGGATCAAAAAAGAGTCTGCAGGGGTCTCCAAGCCGGAGAAGAAACCAAAAGTTCCAGACAGAAGCTCTAAAGGAAAAATGTCTTTGTTTTATTTCACACCTTCAAAATAAAGCCCCTTTCACATATGCACTGCTGACAATTTCTAGAAAATGTCAGAATATACTGAAACCCTCCTGAGTTGTTTTTTACACACATGTACATCACAGCAGGAAGATTTCCCTGTCGGACGGGAGAGGGAGGTTTCAGGAGGCACGGAAAGACATCCAAGGACTCAGGCAGAAATCACTGTGTGATTTTTTTAAAGTAAATCCAATATGGGGGATGACACCACCTTTATATCAATGCTACATGTAATAAAGACAAATGAAGGAAAGAATTGGCTGACGAGCAGAAAGCAGTATGAAGCAGTTTAGTGACTTTAGTGCATGAAGATTGAATGGGCCTTACAGCAGCTGCTTGATATAAATGTCGTCGTTCACTCCTACTCACTCAATGGGGATTTTTCCTGGATATTACCTGCTGCATTCACACATTGACTCACCCCAACTTCACGCAGAATGAGATTACAGAATCTGGGTGAAACAATCACACTTGCAGCTCACACAAAAATGTGGGAACATTTCCAGGAGTTTTGTGCATGTGTAAAAAGGCTACAAGACCATTGTTTTAGGATTAATTTTAAAATGTAAAACCTATCCTTCCTGTCTTATCCTTTTCTGTGTGAAGTATTATTTTTATGGGAGAAGGAAGTGATGCCACTTTTTTCATTGGACTCCTTCATGAAAGCTGCAGAGGTTGAGGTGCCTTGCTCAGGGACGGACGGTCATGACAGCCTTAAAAGGTCATTTCAATTTTATCCACCTATTCGGCCTCTCCACCTGCATCCCACCGGGAATTTTATTGGTATGACCCTGCTTCATATAACCTTTATCCTACAGTCCATTACAGCAGGGCCTGACTGAGGCAGTGAAGGGTTTAGCATTAGCACAGCTGAGTTAATGGCTTTTAAAATGCCAGGAGTGTGTCAGCTCAGCTCCAGACTCTACTCCTATGACTGCTACATTACAGGAAAAGATCAGGAGTGAGACCCAAGGTGGGATGCATGCACGTCTGAGTCACACAGAGAGTTAAATTCAAGTTATCACAGGACTCTTTTTATATCCAAGGGGAAGTGGTGGCTTATATTCCTCTTCGCTCTTTGTCTCGAAGTCAAACTGAAAACTCTCACAGGTTTGATTCCTGAACTTTAAGGTCAGGGTGATCTTCGACATGATGCATCAGTGTGTGGGCAACCAGGCAGGCACAAAAATACAACTGCAACACTCAATTTAGTTATGCAATGGCTGTACAAGCACATACGCTACCATGTCTGCTGTATTCTGGGAAACACTCCAGATAGAGAGCAGTTTTGCTGCTCTTTCAATTGATAGGAGTTTGTTCCAGTTTGAACCTCTGTGGCCTCAGTTTCACAACTCATCACTGGCTGTAGAAAAGATCATGACTCAATTATCATGAACACTTTCTCCTACAAATAATAATGAGGCCTATTGTTGTTGTTCTTAGAAATCCTGTGAATATGATTGAAACAGTCGCAGAGACAGTAAACAAAATGAAATACCTGGAATCCCCCCACCACAAAAATACTGCGCATGAATTCTAAAACAATTTCTAAATAAAAGGAAATAATTGGGATTGTAGATGATGATGAGGAGAGCTGGGCAGGGTCATAGAAGGGCATGGACCCAGCAGCAGTATGGTATCTGCTCCTTTGTGCAAGGAGAAACAGGAGGAGCACTGCCAGAGCCCTACAAAAGGACCTCCAGCAGGATACTGGTGTGCATGTTTGTGACCAAACTGTCAGAGACAGACTCCATGAGGGAGGCATTACGGCACAATGTCCTCTAGTGGAACTTGCGCTTACAGCCCAGTGCTGTGCACAACTATATGCATTGACCAGAGAATACCAAAATTGGCAGGTCTGCAATTGGCGCCCTGCTCTTTTCAAAGATGAGAGCAGGTTCACACTGAGCACATGTGAAAGGCGTTTAAGAGTCTGGAGACACCTTGGCCATGGAGGATGAAATCCTCAGAGTGATGGTTAGATGTTACACTAGTGTAGTGAGCCCTGGGTTTCTCCTGGTGCAGGACAATGCCCAGCCTCATGTGAACAGTGTGAGTGTATAGACAGTTCCTGGATTGCGAAGGCATTGATACTCATTCCTCTGACAAAAATCCAATTGAGCACCTATGGGACGTTATGTATCGGTGCATCTGAAGCTGCCAAATACCTCAACAGACTGTTCGGGAGCTCACTGTTGCCCTGAACCTGGTCTGGGAGGAGATCCCCCAGGTCACCATCCGCTTACTTATCAGCAGCATGCCCAGAAGTTGTCGGGAGTGTATACAGGCATGCAGGGGCCATACACACTTACTCTTCACTGTGCTGCATAATGGCAACTTGACAATAAGAGCTTTACTCACAACTCAAAGTGGAGTTTTCTTAAACTTATCTTTTACAGAACTTTATTTACACACAGAAACTCTCCTGCTGTTTTATTGCTGGTATGCAAATTAAAGTTTCCCTCTCAGCAGAGGTTCTTGTAGTTAGGATAGTAGTGTTTCTGATTGGATGGTTTAAAATCTGCAATATAAAAACAGCATGGTGTGTGTGTGTGCATGCATGTGTGCGTGTTTTTATGTGAGTGTGACGTAGAGAGAGAAGGGGCTCTTAAGTTTATCATTTCTGGAGAAAAATGTTTTAAATGAAGTTCTTTTTGCATGGGCATGATGAATATTTTAACACAGGACAGAGGCTCGCAAACCTTTTTTTGTTTGTCTATATGTTGGCTGGCAACACAGAAGACAGAATTTCTGAGGCATAGGAATAATATTTTATGACACTACAACAGGAAAGAAATGGAATAATTAGACATTTAGATAAAACAATGATTGATGATTCACATTTGATTGATACATGCAGAATTATACCCACCAAGCTGTGCAACTCCTCAGGTATTGCATCCTTTTGAACGCAAAACCTCAAAAATGTGTGAACAGTTTAACCACAGCTGTAGATCAGTGAGCAGGTTTCAAACTGTGGGTTTCTGCACCAACAGAAGATCTAATTGACACTATGCATAGAGTGAGCAAATTAATTATATTAACATTTCCAATATTAAGTGCAAGATGGCAGCGGGGCTCGGCGCCAGCCTCCCGTCACCCCGAACAGGAAAAAACGGTATAGACAATGGATGGATGGATGGAAGTGCAACAATGATTTTTAACCTAAAAATTACATATTGAAATTGGGAAAACGTGGAGGAGGAAATGACGCTGCTCCTGTGGCTTGAAATCTCCTGCAAGAGAATTTGAGTCTAGTCTCTTGAAATCTTCTTAAAAGTAGATTGAAGGTATTGGCGGGGCTAGCATCAGGTTATAGGTGCTGTGTCTAACGACCTGCTGCTTTGACCCAGGATTGGTTTGAGCTGTGTGTTGTAATTGTTTTGTGTTTTAAGTCTGTAATTGTTGAAATGTGCTGGTCTTTTTCAGACTATGGTGTTCCTGGTTAAACAAAATAATGGATGGATGGATGAAATTAGTTTTTAATTCAATGATCAAATAAAACATTAACAAGAGGACAGTGTCAAGAAGTTCTCAAATATCACAGTCTGCTGCAGTGGCCGTCACATCAGTATTACTTAACACTTGTTCTTCATTCTCTGAATCTTTTCTTGCTATTAACCTCTGAAGCATTTTACGTAACCAGAGGTCAATGATGTCCACACATTCACTCCTCCCTTTTTTATTTTGAAACATAGACCCATAAGCCTTGACCTTAACTTCAGGTCGCTGAGCCTGTTACACAATTGATGGGATCTGTCCTTATCAATGTTGCATCACACCTACATTCATTTTTAATGCAGTACTTCCAAATAAAAAACCCTCACCCTGTGAATGAATGGTAAATCTTTTGCATGCAAGAAAACATGATTGCATGCAGCCAAGGACACATATGGACACTGAAGGGCACAAACTGAAAAAATGTCTGCAAATACAATGCAAAGGATTCAAATATAAGACACATTATTATTTCATAATAGTGAAATATTAAAAATGCAGATAGGATTTTAATGATCGGCCTACTTACACTTACTGCAAAAACACAAGAAACTAAAGATCTAACAGCGGTGCAAAAGCCTCGTCTGCAAAGTTTGATTGGCTGAGGATTTCTGGGAAGTGACGTGCAAATTTTACTATGCTGCATTTGTGAACCGAAGATGGAGGCTTGGCTGCAGAGACATCTAGGTGAAAGTGTCATAAATCAGTTTTCAGACACAGAGTGTGAAAAGCAGCTGTTTGGTTAATACACAGGTTGAATTTGATGTATCAGCCGGTTAACAGTGGCCAAGAAAAGCACGCACGTAATACTTTAATCCTCCCGGGGAATATTAACACACTCCATTATACACACACACTCACACAGACACACACATTTACTGCAAGTCTGCAGAGTGTTTATAGTCTCACAGGAGTCATATATCTGAAGGATGTCCATGAAGAGAGAACAAACTGTCTTCAAGACGCAGTTCTTCACTGCCGGAGAGGAGAGGAGAGAAACAGAGGAATGGGAAATGAGAGGATATAGTTGAAGACTACAGAGAGGAGAGCAATAAAGTAAAGAGAGAGAAGAACAGAGAGGAGAGGAGAGAAGTAAGGAAAGACAAGGAGAGGAAGGAGGGACACATGGTAGGATTAGGGAAAGAAAAAAGCTCAGAAGTAGAAGAAGATGAGAGGATTGAAAAGAAGAAGAGAAGAGACGCTGAGGTATATAAAGGGACATGAGGGAAAAGGTCAGAATGTCTGGAAAGTAATAGGGAGATGAGAGCAACAACAAAGGTTTAAAAAAGGAAAGGGAGAGGAGGAAAAGTAGGGGAAGGGAATAGTAATCGAGGTTCAACTGAGAAAAAGGAGAGAACGTTAAAAAGACAAAAGCACTTAAGAGGAAATGTGCGCATGCAGGCAAAGAAAGAAGCACAAAAGAAGAAGAAAAGGCAAAGAGATTAAAGACATTTTATAGGTAGACATAAAGAAAAACAAAAGTTAAGAAGTAGAGCAGCAGGGATAAAAGAAACAAGGAACAAATTAAAACAGAAGAGAGAAAGGAAATGAAATAGAGTTAAGACAACAAAAAGTAAAGCAGTGTTTCAGAGTGTAATGTCAGAACCTCTCTTTATTCTGGACCTTTCTTCAGTCCTGTATCTGACAGCCAACATGATTTATGTCAGCAAGCTTTAAAGCTTTGACTTAATAGGCAGTTTCCATCATGTTTGACGTGCTGCTGCACCGTTTGAAGCCTCCCACCACCTGCAGCGAGCAGAGAAAACACACAGAGCTGAAGTTTTCTCAGCGCACTCATGGAGATGGTATGCATGTATACTGAAGTTTTTGTTCCAGCTGCTCTGCAAGTCAACACTGAGGTGGTTAAACACACACGGCAATACAGTGATTTCAACCATGCTGAACATAGAGACCAATATTTAAAAATGGTTGAAAGAAAAGCTCAAATTTTACCTTTCGTAATGTTTGTTTTAGGAAATGGAAATCTTTATGGTCCTACGATTTTGTGAACGTTTTACAAGAGAAACACTCCTGAGACGTTCTTGTGAAATCAGCCACTTAGCTTGAAACCTCGTCGTCGTCTGTCGTCCAAGATCAAAAATGTTGAGACCAGAAAAGTGTCAAAAAGGCGTCAACCTGGTCTTATGGCAGTTTGTGAAGAAGTTAAAAAATGTAGCTTATGAATCCTGTCCCAATGACTTCTGGGTAAATGTTTATTTTAGGGCAGCATTGTGATTAAGGTCTAAAATTAATGCATTCATTTTTTTAAATTGGATTAATTGAGTGATACTTTGTCCCTTTAGGTGCACCTAAGCCACCACAGTATCTCCCTGTAGTCACAGTGATGCAAAAGAACTCAGTCTCATTTCACTGAAACGAAACTCCCATCTCAGTTGATGAGTCAAAAGTAATATGCACCATGTGACATCAAATATTAACTTTGTACCATTCCCTCTAGCTATTTTAATTCATTGTTCGATACGTAAAGAGATCCTTTTTCTGTGGTTAAGTTAATGTCGAAACCTTTGATATACCTCAAGGTCCATATTTTATTTCCAAATAAAGCGGGTTTGTATCAAAACAGGAAGTAAAGTACCCCTAGCTATGGACATTACAAATTCAAAATAAAAGCATAACAAAAACTGTTTCGACATGTTATTAAAAATGCGATTAATCATGATGAACTATTGGACTGAAGGGATTAATCCCCATTAAAATAAAGATAATTGTTTGACAGCCCTAGTTCATTTGATCATATTTTGATCACTTTTTTCCTGCCTGCACCAAGAAAGCTTTTTGGACGTAAGGTTACATAACTTAAACACCGTATTTACCTGAACATAAGACGACCCTGATTATAAGACGACCCCCCCTTTCAAGATTTGATTTTTAGCCAAAATTACTTTTGAACAGCACAAAATGTTTTATAAAGAAAACTGTTTAATGTGAAAGTAATGATTCATAAACACATTCATTAAAAAAGTTTTGTTGTTTTTAGCAGCTGTTTAAAAATTCATGCTTTGGTGCGCTGGCGGGCTTTATTGGACGCCTCATGTACAGAGGCTGTAGTCCTCAAAGTGGGTGGCCTGGGATCAAACCTGACCTGTTTCTCCTTTCCTGCATGTCACTCCCCGACTCTCTCTCTCGCCCCGATTTTGGACTCCTGTCTCCCACATAAAGGCATAAAAAAGCCCCCCAGAATATCGAAAATTAAAAATATTTTTTTCAATATCTTTAAGGTTAAATGTGCACATATTGGTTTTACCCACAGAATGATGATACCTTTGGTGGTGCAGCCTAAGTTGCTTGTAAGGAGTTAAACTGGCTGCAAGTTCAGCAAGCGAAAGTTACTGATTAAGCTGCGTGAAAAGGGACATGACATCTTATTTCAAGAAACGCGTCAAGTACATTTTCAGTGCCTCCCATGGTTTGGTGTTGATAATACTATTAGCCAAACACTCAGGTACTACTGTTATAAATGATTAATGGCCCGAGTTTGGACTGCAAAATATATGACTACATTTACGAAGGCTCTTTATTCATTTTTTCTTTGAAAGGTGACAAAGAAATAAGCAAGAATTGCATCTCCAGGTGTCCATAACAAGGAATTAATGGGTGAGGTGATGGCTATTGATTCTTGATAATAGACACCTTGTAAGGAATCATCTCTAACATGGACATACATCCAGCCTGGGCCTGCATTTAATCTGCCATTTTGTACCGATTTTTAGCAATTACACAAGAAGAAATCCATCATTGAAGTGGTAGAGAGACAATTTGCTTCTCCCACAGGAGCAGAACAATGACCAGAACTCGATACAGCCACAGAACACTAAGTTTTAAGTAAATTGGCATGTTCCTGTTGTGAGACTAAAGGCGTGTTAGATGAGGCAGGCTGATTGGAAGCCGTTTCACCAAAGACTAAATTATACGTTCCATCCAAAAATGGGAAGACAACCTCTGAAGTGCGTTGAAAATCAGTGGTTGATGATCTTTCTCTCTCAAAGTTTTGAGCCCTCAGACAGTCGGAGGTTTGAAAATGTTATCACACTCAACGGGTTGGGCTCATACTGGCGGAACAAATAGCAGCCTCTCTTCATTATTCACTGAGGTCTCTCCAGCTGAGAATATTACCTTTGGCTGAAAATATACGGCTGCTGCTCAGCCTCCTGCTGCTCTGTTTGTTCTGAATGCAGGAGGCTGGAGGAGAGTGGGAACAAAGGGTCAGACAAACATATAGTATACACTCATACAGACATACGTGTATAGATCATGTGGACACACGCATACAGAAAATATTTAGCATTGCCGGTTTGTTAGCCTGTCCAAAAAATCACACAAAGACTGCAGCTTTATGCGTCTGTTTTAGGACCTCTGAGAAGGCACTGGAGGCCATATAAATAAATGAGCATGCATGAGCATCAAATTATCATTGAAGCTTAAATGAATATGGTGTGACCTCTGGCTGCTGAGAAAAATACACATACAATGACACTGTATCATTTGGAGTAAGAACAAAGTTTAATTTCATGGCTGTTTAATGGGTTGGCACTCTTCATCACTCTTGTTGCATGGTCAAAAGAGGAGTCTTGTTGGGGTTTTTCCACACTCTGCTATTGCGAGGTTGTAGCAATAAGCTGTGAAAAGCAAACAGCCATTAATGATTTCAACTTTGTTCCTACATTAATGTCTATGTCACAAGATAGGATGGTAAGACATATAAACAGGTAACATGTATGCATGAGTTGATTTGCAATAAATTATGGCAAATTGATTCATTTTTTCTTTTTGGATTTCTTTTTGAGTATTTTTTTTAGAGAGCCATGACAGTGTATATAGCAATTGGGGATATGGAGAGTGGGAAAAGGAGCCACAGGTCAGATTTGAACCCAGGCTGCCCCCCTACAGCCTCTGTACATTACATCGGGTGGGCAAGCTAACCCCTAGGCCACCGGAGCACCACTAATTATTCTTTAACCAGATTTACACTTGTTTTTTATTCATCCAACAAGCTGCAAGCAACCATGATGTCAGATGTCAAGATTGCAAAAAAGCACCTTTAACCTTTCGGGCTGTACACGTCCCACAATGTCTGATCTATCTGTTTGATATGACTTGCTGATGACTATCAGCCGACATGAGTCTGGTGTTGTGACCTTTTACCAAAACTAAGACATCAGAAAACCTTACAGAAAGAGTGCGTAAAAGTGAGAATCACTTTGAAGCTGTTCTGTTGGTTGCTCACCTTTAAAATGAGCACTTCTCATCCAAAATTTAAAAAATGTAAACGTTTATTTGTGCAATAATCCCAACTTTTTACATTTACCAGAAGATGTTGTCTCTTGTATTTGATATATTTTCGATTGTTCCAGCTTCTTCCTCCATCTTTCTATTCTCTCTCTGTTCCACCTTCTCTCTTCCCTCATATTCTTTCTCCTCTCCAACCCTCTGTCATTATCCCTTTTCATTGTCTTTCTAGCACTCCTTTTTCTCCCTGTCTGCGTCTCTTTCCATAAATATATGTGTCTTCACCACTTCCCAGCAGTGTTCAGGGTGTGTGGCATCTCTTTGTTGACTTGAAGCGATACCACACACACTGTCCCCGCTTGCAAGTATGTCAGGGAGTTTGTCAGATTGTGTATATTTTCATATGTGCACTGCATGTGTTGTTGTGCGACAGATAAAAAGAGAAGAAGATAACAGGTGTTTGTCTGCGAGGAAGACGAGAGAATGTGTGTATGTATTTGCCTTTTTATTCCAAAGTCTATATTTGTTTCTGCATCAGCTTCTATGTCTGCATGTGAGCATACATCTGCATATATGTGCTGTGTGTGTGTGTGTGTGTGTGTGTGTGTGTGTGTGTGTGTGTGTGTGTGTGTGTGTGTGTGTGTGTGTGTGTGTGTGTGTGTGTGTGTGTGTGTGTGTGTGTGTGTGTGTGTGTGTGTGTGTGTGTGTGTGTGTGTGTGTGTGTGTGTGTGTGTGTGTGTGTGTGTGTGTGTGTGTGTGTGTGTGTGTGTGTCTGGACTGTATTGTACTGCGGATATAAACAAAATCAAAGAGTGAAAATCCTAACAGGAAGCCGTGCTCTCAGGCTGTCGGGTTATGATGCTGTCAGCTGCATCAAACCACAAGCTCACAACAAACAACTGCAGCTAACACTGCACACATGCTCACTATCTGGAGCTGCTTCAAATTATGTTGTAGTAGATTATGATAAACTGAGCTGAGAGGGAACAGAAAAAACGTCTCTCAAACTCAAGTTTTGAAGTAGATAAAGGCCACTCATTGTCCTCTTATTTGAAAGAAAGAAAGAAACAGATTCGTAACGGAGAACTTCCAACAGTAACTGGAGTCAAGCCGATAAACCTCAAAAGATCTAACTCCAAAACTAAGTTTAGCTAAATGTTCATTTCCCAAGCCCAACTTTAATTTGTTATTCATCTACAATTACTGCAAATATTTTTGGTTTCATTTCATTATACACTGGTTTTATATTTCTGTATTTCTTTGAAAATGTTTCCATTGTTTTTGTCTGTTTAGACAGTTCGTCTGCTCAGATATTTCCTTCAACTCTGGTGACCTAAACTGAACCAGGAGGCAAAAGTCAGGAAACTGTTCAGGCTCAACCCTGTCTTGAGGCAGATTTAGAAATCTAGCGGATGAAAAGTAATTTTCCTAAACCCTACCGACCCATGAATGATGAGAAATATGAGCCATGTGTTTGATATTTTAAGATGTTTGTCAATGTTTGTTGTCTCAAAAGGTAGTTTCTGTTTAGGGCTCCTTTCGAGACTAAGAAACGAATCAGTTCAGGTAAAAAAGCATTCTTGTTTGAGTGAAAGTAATTCCGCTGACTTTTTATTGCACAGTACTGAAATTCAAGTCTCCTTGGTGAAGGTCTTGCATTATTTGACCCATCCATCTTCCCCCAAATGCCTCTCAAAGTGGACTTAATTGATCTTTTTGCTATACCTCAGCTGACTTCCTACATGCTAAACGGCTTGCTGATAGCTCGGGGCATGTAATATTTCTCCAGCTGGGTTCAAATTAATTTATTATTAATCCATTAAAGTGCATTACTGTTTGAATTTCTTTAAGAAAACAGCCTGGTAGGAAAAGGCTTTTGTGATACAAAAAAATAAAAGAATGCCATGAGGGTGAATCCTACAGCAGGCAAGGCAGGTAACTTGAAAGTGCTGTTAAATATAGGTTTGTATTGTTTCCATGGCAGCAGTCACTAGGTGCAAAGTAAGGCTGTGTTCACACTGCAAGCCTTAATGCTCAATTCAGATTTGTTTCCTCAGATGGCTTTCTCACATTGCTTTTTAAATTTGGCCCGCATCAGCCTTTAGTAGAAATCCATAAATGAACGTGGCCAACATTGGATTTGGACAGATCAGATTCCATGTGTCTGTTTTTCTCCTCACTGTCCGATCTGAGTCACAAAGAAGCAAAACAAAATCTGATTGAGGTCCCTTTGCAGTGTGAATGCAGCCTTAGTGAGCTGTACAAACCACAGAGCTGCACAAAAGTTTGCTCAAAGACTTGCATGGTCTTACGTACACAAGAAAGTGTTCATAAAACGATGGTCTACAAGTTCTTGTTTGTTGTACACTTGAATTAACTCAGATTTCTGAAGTCTCAGGTGAATTTTGGGTCTTAAGACAGTCCATTGTTATGTTAAACAGCAGCTACCTTAGTGGCCATATGAATGATGGTGATAACAGAGGAGAAAGAGATTTTGTAGACCGAACAGAGAGAAGGTCTGCATTGGAAGAAGGACGGGGTGGGAACTAAATACAACATAGTGTCCTGGTTTAAGCTGGGCATGAAGTCAAAGCTCAGGTGATTGGAGCCAGGTGTGTGTTTGGAAGCAAATAGTTTTTTAGTGTTACTATGAGTTTATTGGTTTACTCGTTTGGCTTTTTGTTATTGGTATTGATTATTGGAATCCTTATAGTGTGGACTCACAGTATTGGAAACTGTGAATAAATTGATGGAAGACGGTACTAGAAAAGATTATTGGACATTTGTTGTGTTTATTCGCCAAAGTACACATTTGGAAATAGTTCCCCACCTCACACCTCAGGGGCTTTGTGGACAAAGTTGGGTTTGTTTAAAATAGTCACTGTGGCTCCTTAGTTTTGGGGTTTATATGTCTGTTTGGTAAGCATTAATGGTCCTATATAACGCGGGTTTCCAAAGATTTGACACAACACATTTTGTTGTAGGGAAGTTGTAAGCACATCACATAAGTTTAGGACGTTTCAAGAGAAAGAATAGAAGAATACCGTTGCAAGAATACATTTTAAGCTGATTTTTTTCCTTGACATTGAACTGTTTTGACATTTATTCAATGTAAAAAAATGGCAAAGAAAATCAATTTAAAGTTTAGTTGGCGATTGGACAGGATGAACAATCATAGTGATACCATTTTCTTCATAAGAAAGGGAGTCTAAAACATTTACCAAAGGAGTCCTCGGCCAACCAACAGTGAAATATGTCAAATATTCAACAGAAATACATTTGAAGTAGCTTGTTATTGAAGAAACCTACAACTGAATCCCAACAGAGACTTTTCTCTCCATGTCAAAGAAAATACATTATACTATAGAAACGTAGAGACTGTACAGTATAGCGATGCCGCATTGTCATTTTTATTTTTAGTGGCTGAAATCACCGCCTGCTTCTCTTCTCTGTGACAGCTTCTCTTGACTCGTGGTCACTATGTGGTCTCTAAATTGTCAGCTCATCTCTCATGTTCTCTTTCTTTCCACCACATGTAGGTCTCTGGTCTTGTTACGTCTACACGGTTAAATCTGTGTTCAAATCAAAACCTGACAGATTTGGGTAGAGCTCATTAAACGTCACAGTTGGCACCAAGACGCTGTCTGATGTGGAGAAGATCAGAGTTTCTGTGTGACTGAAAATACAGTTTGATCAGTGGGGGAGTAGATGTATTGTTTATGGTGATTTGACTAAAGCGTGTGCTACATAAGGATGCATACAAATCTTTTTCATTAGCTGAGTTATCCCATTGTTTTTCTTTGCTGTCTGCCATTTACGTTGTGTTTTGATAGAACGGTCAGATCATCTAAAACTGCAGCTCTTTATTTCTTTATAGGATTGTCCTGAATTTCCCAAAGAGTATCTCTCATCCCGAGAGGCTGATTTTGATCCTTGACACAAAAAATCTCAACTACTGTCCAGGTTGAGATTAAATTGTTATCAGCCCTCCAGGGAAGGAAACCTCCACCTTTTGGTTCTCCTTGAGCTTTCATGCTTCCAATACAACAAACCATTGTGATAAGAATGACCCTCATGACCTTTTCCTGTCACGCCACCCTGGAGAGAAATACTACTTTTACAATGAAAATCAGTAACAGTCCAAAAGATGTAACTCAGCCCGGGATACAAATCTGACAGAAAAATGACTTTGGACGTCGTCAAACTGCCCTCGGCTGGTCTCAGGGATTGTGTTTGTCCCTAACCTGAGCCCTTCCTCCGCCTCAGGCCTCAAAACCATGTCCTGACAGTGGCCAGAAGCTTTATTGTAAATAATTTACTCCTTACTCTTACTGAAATCAAGTTTTATAGAACTTTTTTTTTAAAGTGTGTAAAAATATCAGGTACTTGACAACATGAAACTAAAAAAATGATTGTGTTGGAAGACAGCTGCAGAATACTCAGACATAATCTCAGCAAGACAAACAAATTAACAAAGAAAAGAAGAAAGAGGGGGTGCCGGATAGCCTGGGGGTTGTGGCGCGCTGCGTGTTGCAAGGCTGCGGTCCTCGTTGTAGCCGCTGTGGGTTCGAATCTGACTTCGGCCCTTTGCTGCATGTCATCCTCCACTCTCTCCTCCCACCGTTTCCTGTCTCTCTTCAGCTGACCTATCCAATAAAGGCAAAAAAGACAGAAGTAGAACATGTTGTTTGATGGGTTTGAAAAGAGAAAAGAGAGTTATGATATATGAATCTTGTACATTCTGTATACTGATGACTGCAGCACTTGGACCAGTGGTAGAGGATTTCATTGAGTGGTGTGATAACTCATTTTTACATTTAAATGTCAGTAAAACCAAGATGCATAGACTTTGGAAGGCAGTCTAAGCTCGATGGGATGGTGTCTTTATGGTCAACCCTAAGAGAATTCAATTCCTGAAGAGCAGAAAAGCATGCTGCAAAATACAACCCAGTATAGAAGGACGACCTGGGGTCTCTGGCATCTTGCATTCATTTAATATACATGTGTAAAGGCGTGTGTTGTTTTCTACACATGTATGGGTGTATGAAAATAGTTTGAACGCAGCCACAGTTTGAAAAACAGATCCTATAGAATAGAAACAATGACTCACATTAAAACACAAACTAGAACAAGCACTGGCACACACTACTTTGAACACACACACAAACCTTGGTGAAGACAGAGCCTGTCACTTGACGTCTTTGTGTGCATGTCCTGCTTTGTTTTATAATGTAACCCATACGACAGAAATGTAATTAGATTGTGATTAATGTTGATGCTCGCAGTTTGTTTCCTAATTATAATGCAAACATGTACAGATAGCTCACACACACACACACACACACACACACACACACACACACACACACACACAGTCTTTGTCTGGCTTGCTGTCTGTCTGATGGGGTCGTCTGGGTGTGAACTAACCTTGTTTTTCCCCTTTTCTCTCCCTCCCTCTTTCTCCCTTCCTACCTCCTCCCTCGGGCTCTTCTAACTTATTACTCCCCCACTTTCTTTTCCCCATTGTTCTCCTGTTTTATCATCTGTGCATTAATCCTTTTGTTTTCTGCTATCTTTTATACCATATTCCTCCAATTTTTCTTTTCTTTATTTCAACTTTTTTCCTGCTTCCTCTCCTTAAATAATCACTCACTAATTTGTTTTGCTTTTTTCCTGATTTTCATTTTGCCTTGTCATCGTATTTTATCCCTCCATTTTCCCCTAATTTCATTTCATTCACCTTTAACTATTTCCTATATTTACGGCATGTCATTTTTTCTTCTCCATCATTACTCTACATTTCTTCCTTATTTTCTCCTCCTCATTTGTTCCCCTCTTTTCTGAATGATCTTTTTTCTCTCCTCATTTCCTCTTCTGTCATCTCTCCCGTCTCTTCCGTTTTCTTTCTATTCATGATCCTTCCCGTCTTTAATTTAACCAATGCTTCCACCCTTGTTCATTCATTATTCCTTCCTTTTTTGTCATTCCTTTCTTTACCCTTCTGCCTCCCTCTCCCCCTCTCCCTCCTCCTCGTCCTCCTGTCTCTCCAGCGGCTGCTCCTCTGCCTCCAAACTGCTCCTCTGGTTCTGCAACACCAGGCCAGTGCCTGTCTAGCTGCTGTATGTGTGGAGCCTCTCAAGGCTCTATCAAGTGAGTCTGCAGCCTCACACACATGTACACACACACACACACACACTGGCAGGAAAACCTGCAGGTTTGCATAAACACACTGAGGGCAGGTATTTAAGCTTTAAGCAGGTGTGAATATTAAGGAAGTTTAACCTGCATGCGTAAATGTGGAAAATGGATGCCTCAACAACTTCCTTTTGTTCCAAACAAGACAAGTGCCTAAATGATGCTAATGCATTGTGAAATTAAGAATCCGACCAGTATTTAGTTTCTTAAAATGTTTTTTTACATCTGTAGTTTTTCCAGCTTGTGTCTCGTACAAACGCAGCCGTGTGTGGAGTAAACATTTCGCCAGAGAGTCTGCAATTAGTGGTTTTAAATCACGATGTTCTGATAACTGACATCCGAGATCTTGACCTTTTACATTTGTGTACAAGTCCAGTTTCAAAACCAAACACAATTAAAAACTGGAAAACTGGGGGTTTTATTCAACAGTTACACCAAACCCTCTTTGGGATATTTTTAGACTTCTACTCGTCTTTTTCCTATCCTCGTAAAGTTACTACTTTTACTGTACAGTATACAATATCTGCTGTGAAATACCTTTTATCAGGGCTGTCAAAATAATGCATATATTTTGACAATTAACTTACAGAAAAAATAACACCTTAAAAACTATAGCTAATTAATTGCACTCTGACGTCGTAGGTCTCAAACAACCTGCCACAGCTGCTTTGTAAACTATTTCATCGCCTTTAGATTTGATTATTTTATCAACATCAACACAGAATCAAGTAATAGGACATTCTACCCTCAATGTGTCCACCGTGCCTGTGTGTCTCTACCGAGAAAACACACACACTCGCACTCACACACATACACGCACTCACACACACACACGCATACACACACCCTCATACAAAAACGTGCTGAGGTAGGTTTCGTCCAATACATCAATTGTTGTGTAATCTTTTCCATTGAATAGAAATCTACTCCTGTCGTGTCAAAAGCTTGTGCAAAGGTCCGATGCTGTTTAGAGGCACGTTCTTTTCCATCATTTCGTTATGTCATTGACAAGAAGCTTCCTCCACGTGCAGCTCATGTGCTGTGAAAACTTTTCCACTAGGAAAAAACTAAACTTTTAAGACTGACCAAACAACTTCAACTTTATTTGTTGAAGTTAATGAAAAGTGAGAGAGACAACTGAATAGGGGGCCTGTGCATCACACATTGTGAATGCAACTTGTTTGCAGCTGTGGAAGCATGTCTGTTTGTGCACTTCAAGGTAAAGCTTTTCTAATTTCATTGTACAATTGTAAAATGACAATAAAGGCTTCCTATTCTGTTTTTTACTTCTTTAATACTTTAGAGTTATGGACATGTTGAAATTGCACAGCCGATGCTTCGTGGGTGTCTCCTGTGAGTGCAGCATTCATCACTATAGGCAATAATTTGAATTTGTGTGTCTCTCTGTGTGGTTTTGAGATAAGTGGAGGAGCTGTTTAGATCACTCCATCTTCTTTAGCTACTTTTCCATTGTGCGTGCGTGTGTGTGTGTGTGTGTGTTTGGCGTGTGTGTTTCCACCTTTGCTTTTCTCTTCATTTCTATTTTTATTTTCTCTGGCTGTGGCTTTTACTTTCCTCTTTCTGATCTTCTCTACTTACTGTCCTTGTGTTTGTGTCTGTGTGCTTTTGTGAGTATGTCACCTGAATGCTGTCCTCAAAGCAACATGAATGTGTTACCGTGGTATGTTTAGCCTCAAGCTTTCAATGTCTTTAACCTTTATGGTAACATACTCTGCACAGCTAACCTGCTACAGAGGAAGATATCAAATCACCTACAAAAAGCACCATCCTTTCTCTTTTCCCGGCGATATACACACTGTTATTTTTGCAGACTCGATGAGCCAGAATGTGCAACTGAGGCCAGTCTTGGCAAACAGCTACAACTCGACCACCTGTCTGTTAGATTAGCCATGTCCCTAATCATGCACATATATGCATAACTCTTAAAAACAGGAATCCTGAATCCCCCGTACAGTTTTATGAGAAAAATATTGAGCCATTAAGACAAAAAAATGTTTTTGAACCAGACTGTTAACATGTTTATTTCTGCTGTAAAAGCTGCTTTTAACATGGGACCTAAAGGGGATTTATTGGCTTTTGTAGCCAGCCCGAAGTGGAAACTTGAGAAGATGTGAATGTACGATCATTTGTAAGCCTAACACAGTCGTTTACAGTACATGCAGTTAGAAAAAGTCTATTAATTATGTCAGTCTGACTAGAGCTGGACTTTTAAAATGTTAATCTGGCTAAAATGTGACTAAATCAAATATCTTGAAGTCAGACTTGTAGACCTAGACAATCTGGTTGGAGATCGATTGTACAATGTGATCGATTACACATTGCCAGCTTGTTCCCCCCATTACACATCTGTCACTACCTCCAATGGCGGATCCAGGGGGGCCGGATCCGCCATTGAATGCCGTTCAACCTCTGTGAATTACACACAGCAAGGCGTAACAGGGACGTACGTGTTCTGCCTTCAAATGGCAGTCTGTAAGCGTAAAGATAGGACAGAGATGCTGATTTTAAAAGAGTAGAGAGTTCCTGTTAGACTGCCAGCCACATTAGCAACAATAGCTCACCTTTGCACTTTGCTGGCTGATTATACTCTCCCCACAACTTAGTGATAGATTGTGTTTCTCTTTTAATGTGTACCTGCTATACAGAACATCACAACAGAAGGAGAGGAAATGTGTCCAGACGTTTATGTAGAGTACAACAGATTACAGATTTCCAAACACTGTAAATCTTTTTGTATTATTTTTTTCTTTTTTTAAAAATGGTAGGTCATAATGCTTTCGTTTATTGGAAATGTCTCATTACCCAAAGGCAACGTACAATGACACATTATGTTTTATCTCCTGGTAATCCTCAAGTGGTCACCTTAAAATGTCATTTTTAAATGAGTAAACGTCACATCCTCAGCAGTCAAACAGAAGGAGAACAAAGGCAGGAGGGGATTTAGGGAAATCAAAAGTATTTTACATAACAAAATCTTATGTGCAGGATCAATGGTGATGAAAGGAATCACTGGCATCCCCGTGTGCTGCCTCAGGGGACAGAAGGCAGAGCACAATTCAAAGCTTTGGTCTTTTCTGATTGTCTTTACTAAACAGCAGCGCTCACATTTAAAAACAATTCACTGGAATAAATGAAGCGCAGAACACCAACTCGGTTTTTAAATTGATTGAATCTTAGAGTTTGTAGTGTAGTGTGTGTGTTCGGGCACCATTTAATGTAATGACTCCAGGCAGGGATCTACATTATGGTCATTTAGTGTTGGCCCTCGATTACTGGGGATGATTTACTAAAAGAGCCTCTGTTCCTAAAACTGCAGACACTACAAAAAATACAAACAAGCATGCCGAACTCAACAGTGATTGTACAACTATTACATTCTATAACACTGTTTAATTTCATATTCCATGCAAGTGAGTTTGAGGGAGAGATAAAAGAGAGCAGAGACAGCACTGCAAACTAACATTACAAGAGGGAAGAACTGCACACAGAGGTCATTTTCACATATGCACACCTGAAACTATCTGGATAATGTCAAGAGCACTGCTTCCGATATTCTCCTGACCTGGATGTTCACATATTTTATTATGCGGGGGGGGGATTTGGCTTTTAAATCCCTGGGTTCAAAGTCACAGGAATACATTTTTGCTTGCTTGTAACAGACTTGAAATTGGTTTCCAAGAGGGTTCATCAAACTGAAATCAAATATTGTACTGAGGACAAGTAGGACACAAAGAAAGCGACAACAGCCCGAGTAGTCACAAGGCTGTGATAAAACAGCGGTTTTTCACCCATGCACAGGCCACAAGTCCACAGTACATAAACAGACACTAAACACTAAACAAAATGTAAACTGTACCTTACTTTGTATTAATGCTTAAACTGAGAAGAGGCCTCTCTGCCTCAGAAAGACGAGCTTTCCAGGCCCAGAATTTGAAATGCTCTGCCCACGTCTCTGTGCTTGGCAAAATCTGTTAGTGATTTGAAGAATCGGTTAAAGACACACCCATTTAGACATTTAGGTAATTATCCTACATCTTTAAATGCACTGTGTACTTGACTGTTTGTAGTATCTGGAAACTGTGTTATATATATGCTCTTACCTGTGGCGCATGTGAGAGACTTGCCTTCTCTTTATTGCTGTGGTTGTTATTATCACTATTGTGGTCATTGTTGTTTCTATTTTTATGTTCTGTATGCGGTGTCCTTGTAAAGCACTTTGTGGCTGATCGCTTTATAAATGTACTTTTCCTACTTTATTTAAAAGAGATCTATTATACTCACTTTCACCATTAATGATGTCAGTCTGGGACAACTATTGAGTAGTGTTCGAGGTGTGTAGCTCAATAACCTCCTAATTTATCTCATACTGGCGTCAGTTAAATCCCTCGTTTCAGCCTCTGCCTGAAATGGTTCATTTCAGCTGCTTTTAATGTGCTGTCAAGATAAGTGCCATAGTATGAAAAGTGCGAATCTTCAAATCAAAAGTTTTTTTATTCCTGGAGATGTTGACCTCTTCTAAGTAATAGACTTCTTTTTAAGTTAGAAGCAGAAGTTTACTTCAGTCTACTTTAACAATTTCTGCTTCCAGCACATTTGGGTTGATATGGAAATTACAAATAAGCCTACTGGACTGCTTTGTGTTCAGAAGCAGACTGTCACATTTGGGCGGCTGTAAAAGCTGCAGAATTTGAAGAGATGGGAGAGAATTTGTGTTGCAAAGCACTAAATATGAACACAATGCCTGTTTTCGTGCCCCTGAACTGATCAAAATGTACACCTAATGTGCTCTCTGCAGTTTCTTTTGTGCAAGTGTGTTCGTAGGTGGTTACAAATATTGGTAGATATAGGCCTATGTGTATATTTGTGTGTTTGTTTGTACAGAGTCCAAAAAATCAAGAGGCTACAGAATATTCCGGCTTAGAGTTTCACAAAGTGCATATTTTGTATCCCACATACTTTCTGCTGACAGACACAACACGTCTAAATGTTTGCAAACCTGTCGCGGACTTTTCCGCTGCTCCGCTCTTGTTTGTCTTTCCATTGTGATTTTCATTTTGTCTTATCCTGACATGGATTCCAGACCTCCGGACGGGACAGACTTACATTACAGTACCATCTGACGGATGTGCGCTGTCCTCGAGATGTTTATGTGTGCATGTGACAGATGTGTGTGAGAGTTCACAGTAATACGCGTGCAGATGTGTGTGTGTTGACACTATTTATGTTTATATGATGAACATCTGGACAAGCAGGCAGCTCTTAGATGTCTCCTTTTCTGTTTGTTGCAGATGGTAGCGCCATTTTCAGAGCTATAAGTGTGAAACTAGTCATAGCTCTTTAAATGGTACTGCTGTATGCACTCAGATATCCTGCAGACTCATCACTCAGCACTGTGGAGGAAGTCTTCATGAAGGATTCATCCCTCTTTTGTCTTCCTCAGATAGATCCTGCACAATAACTTTGTCCAGCGGGATCAGTATGTAACACCTTTTAACAAACTAGACGACTGAAGGATCATCTGATGCTTTACGTATCAAATAGACAACCTTACATGTCTTAAACACTGCCATTCAAGATTAGTGAATCATCATGACGTATCTCTGCAGGAGCCATTTCATGTAAATGAAGACTTAAGTTTGACAGTGAGGACAATTGAATACTTAATAATGTCCGTCTGCAGCAGAGATCCTGTTGGATTTGGCCGTTTGTGAAGAGAGTGTGTGTTTGAGAATGTATTAAGCTTTCCCGCCCTCACACTGTCAAATTTGTCGTGCGCTTTATTTTTCATCGACATTGGAATAATGAACTGTTTTGCGGTTTTTCAATTCATCTGTCCTTAAATGCATCTGGCTTTTTTTGGTCCAATGATGAACCTGATCGTCTCAGGAAACCCCCTCCATCTACATATATCTGGCAGAGACGTTTAATTTGACTCAAGGATCAACTGATTATACGCTGACCAAACAAAACATTATGACCACATGAGCAATCTTATTCAATCCAATACAACGTCCATTATCTTTACCAATCAACCTTCTGACCTTGTCAACAAAAACTGAAAAGGTAGAAGCTTGTAAAAGTATAATTGATGGTAGAGGTGGACATACTGTCGTGGCTGATTGGTGTAATTTTGACATCACAGCTCAAGGTCACTGGGATATCTCAAGTATTACTTTTGGTCATACTGCTAATAAGCATATTTTCATGCAATTATCCCTACAGAATATAATGATGAAAAGATGCCTTATTCATTTACCCAGGAGGTTAAGCCTTGGTGACATCACATCTTTAAACAAAAACTTTTTCTGGCCATTGTTCCCCTCCTATCAGGAGTGACCTCTTGTTATATGTCCCTCTTTTTTTATGTTTATGATGTTACTTCTTCAAGTTCATGTTGATCAACTTATGTTGTTGTCAACTTATGTTGACAGTGATGGATGTAAACGGCAGACTGACTTGTGTTTTGAAAAAATACTTAATGCTTCACGTCTAAATCCTCGAACAACAAGACAAGCCAACGCTCTAAACTTAAAGTGACATTGTCTCTGACAGGAGAGAGCAGGGCAGTCAGTGACACGTTCATGCTGCCATGCTAGGATTTCACTTAATCCAGGATGTTTATGTTGCAGAAGTTGAACTTTTCCTGCAGAGTTCAGTGCAAAGAAGCTGAGGCCAGGGATTAACCAGAAAGATGAGGATTTATTTACGGCAGTCTGACATTGTAAAACGTTGTCGTCTTTGGTGGGATTTCATGAAGGGTTAGGGTTACATCATTTTATGCAATCTTAGTAGCTGACTGGCAAACAAGTCGCAGTCAAATCTAACATGTGATGTTTCCCTCATCCATTTTACAAGTTGAATGATCCTTTGCTGAGAAATGATTACTCGTTTGATCAATTGTGCAAAAGAAGTGCTTCTAACATGTACACCACTGACTCGGATCTGTTGATTGAAGAAGACTTAACACATTTGACAGAAATGAAGCATCAAGCAGGTGTAAGTGTGTACGTGTATTTCAGTATGGCGTTAGCATCACTGTGTGCAACCTTTTTGCTGATTTGTTTCATGAATGATATTTTTGCAAGTCCGGCATGTGTTAGAGATAGCAGCATGTTATTAGTACATGCCATGGTTGTTTAGTCCTTCAGTGCACTCGTCCATCTTTAAGTGAAAGTATGTGCGTGTTTACTTATCGAGTGTGTTTTCCGCTGCTGATGTGGTGTGCAGTTCAGCATGCAGTGAACCCTGGAGGAAGTGGTCTGAAGAGACAGAAAATCAAAATGACTGTGGTGTGTTTTTCATTTTTACTGACCGTGCATGCTGGCTTTACAGCTGTGTGTCGCTACAGGCAAGATACATACAGGGACATTATTGTTATGGTATAGGGTTGTATGGAGGCTGCTTTATTGGATATAAAAGTAAAGAGAGAACAGCAGTACTCGGCTCAGTCAGAGACTTAAGTGCTCCCAGATCCAAGTGGTCCATCAGTCTAGTAGTTTGTACTTTTTGCACTGAAGAAATTTGCAATGATTTTGATGAGATGTGAACATAAACCAACATAGCTTCCATTTTTAGAGTGCTATAATGTTTCAACACATAACTTTGCATCAACTACAGAAAAAGATGAAACACTATCATCATCTCAAAAATCTGAATGATGCACGGATCATTTGGAAAATATCTGATGAGTGTTTCATGTAAGAGAAGAACTGTTTAGTAATACTGGGAAAGTACAGCTGTAATGCTTTCATTTTGCAGAATTGTTAATGGACAGATTATACACCAGCAAACACTTCAGCCTTTTTCTAATCATCCAATGAGAATGAAGCACATCTGCCTCTGCATCCTTTATACGGTTATATTCTGATAACAAAAGTACAAAATGATATGTTAAAACAAACACTACATTGTCCTAGTCTCTAACATGTAACTACATATTTAAATAGGTACCAAAACTTTTATCTGTGATTAAAAGTATTTGAAGATTAACTTCAAAATGACATTGAAAGTAGCACAAAAAGCACATCAAATACCAATCTTAAATTGCAGAGTTATAAGGGTAAATACCAAACATATTGCTGTTTTATTCCTGTGATTTCTAAGAATTTTGTGCAGGACCAAAATAAAGTAGAACAGCATTGATAACCTTCAGCTGTGGTAGTGTTACAGTCAGGTTGATATAAAGGCAGTTGCTCCAAACCCTACAGTCCTATAAACGTTGCATTTCTGTAGAGCGGAAACTTCAGATACACAGAACCACAAACATCTCTTCCTGTAAACTGTAATAACAGTTCAGTGTATGTGTGGCCCATTCTTCGGGAAAACTGGTGGCAGAAATAAAAAGGAACAAATGTTAAGTTAGCGTCCAGAGAGCTGTCCTCAATCAGTAACCGCATTAAACTGGTCAGGAAGGATTTTCACTTCCTAATTGAATTGGCCGGCTGTGTTGGTTTCTGTCTCTCCAACTTGGCCATCTCTGTCTGCACAACTCTGTGTCTCTCTTCAGTTTGTTTCGATGTCTGTCTCCATCTTTTTTTCCCTGTTAAAAGACACACAGAAATCTGTCAACTCTGCCAAGACAATAGAGGACAATTACCATAAACAATATAGATGCATCTGGCCCACATCTGCTTGCACACAGACATCATTTAAGTTGAATGTAAACAATCCATATGTGGGTCACAGCTGCTACATGTGTCTGCACAGACGTATCATTCAAGTTAATGGTCATCACTTCACTCCAGACATGCATCTGATATTGCTATTTAAGTGATCAACAAATCAAGTTAATCAGGTCTGTTCTGTAGGATTGAGAACATTATTGTATGGTTATATTTACAGTACTTGACAACATGAGGGATCACACCTGGAAGTGATCGATCTATTTATTATTTGTGTTTGTTTGCACCAGAAGTGAAAAAGCTTCAGAATTGTACACAGTTTTAAAGTCTTTAGGCTTTTTGCAGATTTTCTTCGATTCAAACAGCCTTTTATTTTTTGCCATTTGACTGAGCAGAACTCAGAATGAGGGATCTTACCAATTGTCGGTATAAAGTAAAGACTGTATTAACAGGGCTGCCATTTTTTATTTCAGCTTGGAGTAAGATTTTTTTTGGGGGGTGCATCCAATAACTGACATCCTAAACACACACATGAAATGAATATGACAGATGACATTGTAACGTCGGGATAGTATTTATTCAGTGGTGAAGGGGCTTACCTACTCAATGCAGTGCGACAGTGTGAGCAATTAACCGCAGTCTTTCTTCGTCTTTCTCTTTAGAAACCGCAGTCTCTTAACCGGGTGGTAAGTGTTAGAAAAGGTGTGTGTGGCATGAGAGCGTGAGATTTGCGTTAATTGCAAGAGTCTCATGCTTAATACCTGAGAGTTGGAAGCCCTGGTATTAATGACGCTGATGTAGACTCCAATTCAAGAAATTGAAGCATAAATGAACATTTTTCGGTGTTCTCTTTGCCAGCAGTGGGCGACCAAACCAGTTGAAAAATTGGTTCCAAAAGTCCAATCCAATCCAATCCTATGTATTTATAGAGCAGATTTAAAAACAGCCAAGTCAGTCAAAAAATCAGTCCAAGGAGTTGGTTGTTCACTTTTTGCAATAAGGAAGATATTCTCTTAGGACTCCTACTTCTTTGCTTGCCAAAATAAACATATGGATAAATAATGTAACAGATGTACTTCATCTAAATATGGCCCTCGCTCTAGAAAAACAGGAGAAAGACAGAAAAAAATGTTCAATTTGGGGCTTGAAAACAGTTATTGCAAAGCAACGATTGATCTCAGGATGGCTTTGTTGACTTTCTTTAATTCAGTCCCTGGTTTCCATCTACGTAAAACAGATGTCGATTGGGAGAAACTGGGTTTGAAACCCAATGGAAATCATGATTCAAATGGTTGGAAAATGGATCCTTTAAATATCCAGAGTTTCATTTCTGTTTGTTTCTTTTAACTGGTTTGAATTGCCATGATTTCCACATTGTTTATTCACTCTCCCAAAAAAAATTATGATTCGATTACTCAAACTATTTCAGTCCATGATGATGCAGATTACTAAACTGCTGCTCAAAGTGCACACACAGATTCTCATGAACGTCTATGAGTTGTGTACTTATCACACAATAATTGGCAGCTTGAGGCGTCATCTTTAGCGCCTACACTCTGACAACCAAAGATTTTGCTTTGCCAAACTTTTCTGACTTTACTGAGATTATTATTTTTGGGAGTGAGACACGCAAAGACCCCCTGCTTACATCAACCAGAGCAACTGCGTCAATGGCTCAGAGTTTCGTAAAGGTCAACCTCAACATGTTAGAAAGTTAGAAATAATTTGAACTTTTCATGAAGGCATCTTGGTGGAAATATGATGCGTTGCCATGGGTAACGTTCTGACCAATGTGGGTGGCAGCAATCCATAACTCCGGGCACAATGTATCCTCACCTCACCTCACCTGTATGCATCGATAAAGATGACGTTTTCTCACTGAATGCTATTGGTTTGCACCATTTGAGATGAAAATCAAAAATAATCTGTTATTGTTCGTCTTTCTTTCTCAGGCACACACGCAGACTCATTCTCTCAAGTTTTTTTGACACACAAACCCAACAGACAATCCTGCACGCACACAATCTGTCTCTTTGAGGTTTCATTCATGATTAACTCTCGTTTGATGATAAAAAGTTGACACCCCCCTTTGTGGTGTTAAACGATGAGAAAAAATGCAGACAAATAGAAAAAGGAAAAAAAAAAAAAAAAAAAACTCTCGTTTGATGATGGACCTCTGTTTATGTTCTCCTGTCTGAGCATCCTATAAATATAAAGAGATATTCCCCTCTCGTCTCACGGGGCTCCACGCTACACAATGTAATTTTTTCTCCCCTGCAGGTAGAAATCTCTGCTTGTCATAATATTTTCCATTGTCCTCTTCATCTCTGCCACAGTGTCACGCGGAAAAGTGATGCAGGAGAAATATGCAGAGAGAAAACTAAAGAGTTTGTGGAGATGTGGATGTGAGGTTAATTTTTGTACATCTGCCTTGGAAGATTATGGTCCAGAATGTCATTAAACCAAAGTGACAAAATAGGTCAATGACTTCCAGATTTCCTCATAAAAAGGCTGAACTGTCAAATCTAACCACAGATCCCAATGATCCTGAACAACTTAAAGCTACGTCCCTCATTGCTTCAAATTAAAGAGGGTCCTCAAGTCACAGTTCAGGGATTCAAAAGCATTTTGGTGCTGTGGTACAATGGATCATTTGATTAGACTCTTGCAGTTACCGATCTAGGGGACAGTATTTTACTGTCATGAGCAGGATTACACTTCTAATTATTCAAAAAGGCTGTAGGTTTTTGTGTGTCAGTTGTTTTATTCTCACCTGGAGATCTTTTGGACTTGCATTGCACATATGAAACCTATTCAATTTATTTCGTTATTAGCCAGGAGTAGCCAGGTATTATCATAGACTGTACAGTATAAAGAATGGACAGCGCAACACCTCACAAGTGAAGCCAAAAGAGCTCCCCCTGCTGACTGGCTGCAGTAATTGTCATAAACCCTGCCTCCTCCTTGTTAACATATGTAATATGGGTCAAACTTTAAAATCAAAATACAAAGCAAAGAAATTGTTCTCAAACCCTGTTTCATGGTGAAAGTTCTCATTACTCTAATTTGTGTTCCATTCAACTGTTTTCTGAGAAGTTCCTCTTTAGTTATTTGATGCTTTAAAAAGGTTTAAAATGCCATGATTGACATCTCTGTTGAGAAATGCAGCTCCAGCGGTGCTGTGTGCTCTGGATTATCAGAGTAAAAGAGAAGAAAGAGATAGTATATGTAACAAACCCTAGCGAGAGTCATGTAACTTGCTATAACTGTGAGTCTCTGCTTCACACCGGCACAAGAATCTGTTCTGCTGTAGACTGTACCCACCTGAGGGGTCTTTGATTTTTGTATTGTTTAGTCAAATGTGAGTTTTCCTCAGCAAAAGCAACGTGATCTCAATCTTCCAGCCGATCCCAACTGCTCTGATTTTGGCTCAGAATTAGCGCCCGTCAAACGAAAGTAGGTTTAGGCGCGTTATCCATCTTTATTTACAGCCTACGGTAGTTAGCTCAGCTTGTATCCAAACTTTCCTTCCTAAATATTACAGTGAAGTTCAATCAGTAATCCTAAATCAAGAGCTGATAAATGTCCGGCCTCAGTATAAAACTGGTGAGGCTGACAGGAAAAAAACTGATAACCCAGAAACGTTCATGAGTCTTCCTTTGCCAGCGAGGTCTGGAAGTAAACAACAGCTGCCTCAGTGTGTGGTACTCTGTGTTGTCTTTCAGTTTATGTATGACTGATGTGTTTGGGGTTATATTTTACCCGTAGAACTGACTATAATCGTCTATTTCTGATTGTCTTTTTGTGCACGTCCACTCATTAGGATTGCTCTCCTGGCAGGCATGTCATTGACGACAGCACTGCCAACAGGCGTGTTTCATTATTTAAACACTCTTCATGTGTTTGTTCTGAAGTTTGACAGAGACACTGATGGCTGATTTTGTCTCCAGTCAAGCAGCGAAATTACCAAACATAGGTTTTAACATGAGATCTTTACAATAACACGTCCAAACAAGGGTTTACCGTCAAATTACAGAACTTCTTTGATCTGTGGCTGACAGGCTCTTTCATAAAATCCTCTTTAAGATTAAACTGCTACATGATCGTAGAGTGTGTTCCTGGTCGAGGACAAACATTGGTTTCAAATAATGGGATGATTACAGGAACATTTTCTAAACAAGAGCTCACGGCAAAATCGTTTTTGATGCTGACACTAACAAACTTTTCATACAAAGTATGAAAGTATGAAGTTGTTTCTTTCAAAGCCTGAACATGTTAAAATAATCATGCCTTTCACTGCTGCTGACCTCAAGTGCCATTGGTTTATTCATGGAGTAATGAATTATGCCAGATCTGTGTGATATGAAATTAAACTCGAAGTATTTTTGGAAATGTTTATAAAAGATGAACGCCTCATATATTTTTCAGGAAACACAAAAGACAATGATGCTTAAAACATCATCCAACAAATCTTAATTTCACCAACATTTATTTGGATGGACAAAGAATGAGACTGACTGTGTTACAACAAACATTTAAGTTGTCAGTGCAACAACTTAATACCACAGTAGTTTCATAAAACCTGGACATAGTCTCAAGGATGCCACCCATTGGCGGACGCCATATTGGAAATGCTGACTCTTGAAGTCAGTTGGAGTCAGCAGAGACAGCAGCAGACGAGTGCCAATAAACATTTGAAAAGAAGATTCTGCGATCCATTTCAAGTAATACATGCATCACAAAGTTAATTTGGTTGTTATATTTGTCATTTTAGACCAAAGAAAGTAGTTTCTTCTGAACGCCCATACTCTAGTGGAAACACTTGATCATAATGCACCTACACACAGCATCCCTGAGTGGCCGAGGCTGTATGTCTTCCCCCGTAGTTTATTTGGATCCCCATTGGCCACTACTCTTCCTGGGGTCCACTAGGGTCGTGGCATGTGCTAACAGTTGGACAGTGGAGGGGTTCAAAAAAATATGTATATATCATGTTTGAGCCTCTGAGCGAAACATAAACAAGTTGAAGGAAGACCCTTCCGGTGCATGTGAACACAAAGCCATGAGCGGGTTTGACTTCACTCAGGTAGTCTTTACTCCACAGTATATTTTCATACGGTATATTTGATGTCTGCTATATTTATATTCAGAATGTGGTGTATTATCCCTTTATAGCAAAACCCACACATCCCTCTAAAATATAAAAGTAGAAGAAATAGAGCAGAAGTATGAAGTTACTTTCCACCACTGCACATTAACCACACATAAATAATACATGCATATGGAATATAAAGTATCGTATACAGTGTAAGTGAACGCAGTGTATGCACACAGATCAGCTCTTGGCCCTGCTTGAACCTTGACCTGGTCAGCTCTCCATGTGAGCTGCAGTGGCTCTTATGCCTCTGGCATGCTGCTTACAGTCTGTGCAATCTTCTGTGCGATCCTCCCTGTGGGCGCTGCAGCTAATAGAGTGTCAATGTGAATGTTCTCCCACCAGATAAAAACAAGAAAAAACCTCTTTAGTCAATGTAGGAGGATCTCATTTAAGTAGACAAGCGAACCTAATGGTTAGCCAGTAAGAAATAATGAATATTAAAGGCAGCGATGTGGAAATAAAAAAGCTTTTATTCCAAAAAGCATCATTTCCTTTTTTTGGGGGAAAGATGTTTTTTAATGTTAGTACAGGCAAGCTCCTTGGTCATCTCTTAACTAAGTGTTTTAACAGACTTGAAATAAAAGTAACATTCGGTTATACTTCCTATACTTTTTGTCGATGCTCATGTTTGACAATGAAGCTCTACATCATGTAAAGTAAAAATCACCTGTGTAATAGAACATGAAGCCTGAATGGATAAAACAACGAAACATCAGCTAGAATAATATCTGCAAATGCAGCAAGCAAAATGTACTTAAGTGTCTTGTTTTAATATCTCATTTTAGGAACATTAAGTTGTTTTTATTCTGCATTGGCATATTGTTTTATCACAAAATATCAAGCTTAATTTTTGTACCTGTTATTTCTGGCAAATGTGTCTTATATCAGGGAAGTGCGGGTTTAATCAACTAAATGGTTAAACGTTATCACCCTTGCCTTGTCAGCACCAGAATTACTTCTCAGAGGAAATACTTGTTAATATTATGGCCTTTGATGTGTTGATTGCTCAAACTGCAATGCTACCGCTCGCCAGAAGCCGGCAGCTGTAGCCATAGACTGTCTGTAGCTCTGCTTAATAGGCCTGCTCTCCAACCTGGATGCAAACATGCACATTGAACTAATGAGCATGGTTGGCAGTATTTTGATCTAGGAAATGGAGATAAAGTTGTACGTAGGCTGTCTCAGGTAAAACTGGTATACAGACCGAACAATAACCAAATTTAGCATGGGCATGTGGATATTAAAGCTGTAGGGAAAACTGAAGGCTGACGTTGCTAGTGCTGCTAACATAAGCCACACTCTGTAAACCAATTCACGTCGTTTACCCACTGACAATTTGGAATAAATTGTGTGTTGCCTGGAACATCTTTAATATTAAGCGTATGGAGATATTTTGACTAGAGATTGGGCAAATACTGTACACCTGCTAAGATTTGAGTTTTTGCAGCTTACATAATTAGCCAAGCTCTGAATACATACACAACCAACATGCAGGTATGGATACACAAACACACACGCATGCACACACACACACACACGCACGCACACAGTGACTTCTCCTCATTACAGTCATGTAAGCTATTAACTGAGGAAGGGTGCATATCAGAAGTCAGTCATCCAGAAATAATCAAACCTCGGATCTACTGAGAGCCAGACGTACACTAATGTCATTCCTTAAGCACAAACACACAAAAAGACACAAACAAACAACAACCCTTTACATTGAAACTTGGGCAATTTACATAAACATTATTAGTGTATCACGTGTTTAAGGAACAACATTACTTGCTTTATGATTTTATTCCCGATTCACATGTTCTGAGAAGTGTGTTTTCCTATATGCTGTAGTATAAGATAGTAAACAAACACATACACTGTAAAAAATGTCTGTGTGTCGTGTTTACTCTGCCTGCCTGCGTTCCTCGCCCTCATGCCTCGCTGCTTGTGTCCAGGCTAAATGGGGTTCAGAGACAAACAGAGCAGCAGGTTCAGTGTTTTCAGCCTCAGTGCTGAAGCCCAGCTCAAAGGAACTTCACATTTTTTACACAGTTACCAAAGAAATATTCCCTTTAGTTACAGTGAAATGTTTCTTTTGGGCTGTTCACTCCTGCAAAGAGGGAAACATTTAACAGTTAACATCAAAACTAAGGAGGAAAATGCAATGAATTTACAAATATTTCAATTTTAAGAATACCAGAAATTAAATGCCACACTGCAAAAACTCAAATTGTAGACACATACACTGGTAGACTCGTCTGGTCAAGGTGGCTTTTATTAAGTTTAATGAGATATTTTTTACTTCAAACTAGACAAAGCACTTGTTTTTGCAGTGCAGGTTTTTTAGCTCTTCATTATCATTCTGAAGCAATGAAATGGTTTCCTCTGACCTCCAAGAATAACAACAAAAAACGTCCATTCAGACTGTATTATATTCCTCAAACTTTAGAGCTTTTGTAACTTTTTCTTGTTACTGAAAAGCAGTACATCCTCAGAATAAGTGGATTTAAACACTGAAGGCCATGTTTTCTTCCTTTTAACCACTTTTGTAAAAGAAAGTCCCTCCCTATTGTAAGGACTGATACACATGACTTCAATATAATCACAGATATATCTTCCAATGAATAGCTTTTTACAAATATATAACAATGAACAAATAAAACAACGATTTATCAATGGTGTTTAACTAAGGCCCACTGCCTCAAATGAATTCTTACAGTCTACTGTAAGTACACAATCCATTGCTACAATCTTCCACAGAGCATTAAATTCTTCATAGCTACCTTGCAAGCCTTAGATACAAGTATTTCATACTGAATGTAACATTGGTTTTGGAGGAAATTAAGAGCTGAAGAGAACAGAAGTCATCCATTGAGAATGAATGTCTTTATGTGTACCAAAGAGGAACATAGAGTACACACAGTCCTCGAATATAGAAACATGCCTTTCCTCTGTATCGTCCCTGTTATCAGTTAAAGGTCCATTTCAGATTAAACAGCTTTCTCACCAAGATCGCTCAGGTCCGTCAACCGCACTGCTCGAAGAATTGCTCATTCGAGGACTCATGTCCGAGTAAGCCCCACAGGCCAACCGGCTTAAAATGTTTTATCAAGGTGGACCAAAAAGAAGGACAAAACATAAAACTACAGACTGTTATCAGGCATTGATCTTGATACCTCCGTGGTCTGAGGCAGAACCCAGAGAAGCCTCGTCAGGGTTGTGATGGACGCTCCCCCACCTCCCCTTTCTCCGTCTCAAAAAGTAAGCCCCAAATTGCAGATGGTATCACAACAGCAGAAAAGGAAAAGAAGTTTTTGTTTGCAGTGAGTGACGCTTTGCAAAGCGAGCTCGGCTCTGCCATCTAATCCCACACGGCTCAGCGGGGGAGCTGCTGTCATTAGATCCAAACAAGGGGCTCAGTAGGAAGGCTGTGCTGTTGTGTATGCTGGAAAAGAGAGCAGCTGGAGTTGTGATGTTCAAGTCAGCCTCAGAGGAGCTTTCCTCTCAGCAGTGATTCAGATCATACCTGCCTTTGTTTTGTGATGGAGCATGTCAGGATCAGTTTGTCGAAGTATCTGTTCAGGGAGAGGAGACCAAACTCAAAAATAGTTTTCATCTTTGCTCTTTTCATAATTTCCGCTGAGTTTGATCTGGTTTGTGATGAATCTCCAGAGGTTAGTAGTGCTTGCTAGCCGGATAATATCTCTCCAGCTAGCCTGAAAATGCACCATTATTTTTTCTAGAGCTTACCATCAATCATCTGTGCACAGCACTGTTGGATTCGAGCTAGGGTTTTGGTTATTTTTGATACTATCGATGATGAAAATAACAGATTGTTGTTGTAACACACTACAATAAGAATCAGTGGACCATATTTTGCATATAGCCCTCAAAAAAGGTTTAACCGTCCATCATGTGTACGTTCATGTGACCGGTAGAAGGCCAGAGGTTTTGAAATGGTCACACGAAGCATGTTTGAATCCCGTCTGAAACTAAATCTGCTTTTTAACAATGATTCTAGATTACCAGTTTGCCAAGCGTCATCTGTTTTGTCACTAACGGGGAACAATCTGACATTTAAAAAAGACGTGCTTTTCAATACTAACTGCAGTGACGTGTCTCCATATGGTTGATACAACTTACCATGCATCCTTGGGGTTCATTACAAACTGTAAAGCTCTGACTCACCATTGTGACTTGTACTCTCGGGTTGGATGGCCTACTCTGGCGACCCGTAGGCTCTTACACTTGTACACCTTTATACATAAGAGAATTCTTGGTCTGCTTCCTCACTACCTGTGTGTTTTTATCATGCAGAAAAGTACCGGACAGTATTCTTTGCGTTCTCAGGACCTCTTTATGCTCTCTGTCCCAAACACTTGGTACGAGGGCATTTGGATATTCTACACCCTCAACCTGGAATCAGTTGCAGCATGACTTAAAACTAAAGGAGCTGGTGTCCTAAAATGTTTTTAAATCTAAAATGAAAGACTTGGAAGCAGATCCTATAGGATGCTGATGTTTTTAGCTCGACTGCTTGAACTACTGACTCCCAGATTTGACTCATAGAGGTTCTATTTTAATGCAAACTTTGTAAATTGTACTTTGTCTCTCTTTGTGTCTCTGTCTGTAACTTTGTGATTTTTGCTACTGCCTGTCTTGGCCAGGTCTCCCTTGAAAAAGAGGTTCTTAATCTCAATGGGACCAACCTGGTTAAATGAAGGTTAAATAAATAAATAAAATGTTCCTCCTTTGAAATCTGATTAGCATTCATTTTCAGTTGCTCTGGGGTTTTTGATGCTTGCTTTAGCTCACAAGATTCGATAGCCTTCTTTCAAAGTAGTGAGGCAATCTATTGCTATCCAGCTCATATCAGTGACTTCTGTTCTTCTGACCTTTATATGTTGTATACAACGTTCATGTTGCTCCATCTTTGTGGAAATTAGACCGATCTGTAAAGCTGCATCCCTTGAGCATTTCACTTCTTTTTCCGTTTGCTTTTGTGCAGACTGGGTTTCTTCGGCACCGGCAAAAAAATCTCTCAGCTCCCTTTAATGCTTTCTGTCGTGTTTTCAGACCGGCCTCATAGCAAGCAAAACTTGTCCAGCAAGTTTAAATCCCATGAAAGGGCAACTTTCTGATTCCTTCCAGTAGACCTGGAGTCAGAGGTGGTGTTGCTTTTGGCACTGACGGCCTGTAAACTTTTCTTCCTGCATCTTCTACCTGAGTTTCATTTCTATTTCTTCAATGTATCCTGAAAAGCGGTGCAAACACAAACCGTGACTTTTCTAACTCCCTGAACCTTTCTTTTTCAAAACAAATCTTCTTGGACTGCCTTCATTTTAATTTGTATTCTGTCTACTTCTCCTCTCCTTCATCTGCCCTTTCTCCTCTCCTCTCCCCAACCGCCCTTTAGCAGGAAACCTTCCTGTCACTGTAATTGAGGTGATGACTGCTGTAATTCGTTTAACAGTGGAACCTGTGATGCTTTTGCTTACCTCTGCACATTTTTAAATCTTGGGGTTGCAAACAAATCTGCCCTGAAGGTCGGAGGAGTCCAGACACAAAAGGCATCCTTAATTTTTTTTATTTCTGTCCTTGAAGGAAAGCCTTAGAATTTAAATTTAAACACTTGCACACATGCATTTTGAAAATGTTGTTGCTGAGTTAGAAGCAAACTGTCCTCATTGCTGCAGACTTTGAATAACTCCTGCATAAAATTCCCCTCTTCCTTTCATTCTAGTAAGCTCAATGCTGCATAATCTCTCTTCTATTCAAATCCCAGTCTATAGTATTCGCCTCATATTCATGATTCTCTCCTCCATTCCTCCTCTCATATCCTCACTCTTCTCTCCCCCCCCTCGTCTTTCATTAGCATCACAGTGGGATGTGAGCTGAAGGAGGCCCCGTGTTGTCTTGCTAGGTGGTAATTTGAAGTAAAAAAAAAAACATACACAGCACAAAATAGAGAAAGAAATCAAACGGATAGACTTCCTGATTGTGATGATCAATTATTGTACTTCAGGCAGAAAAGGGTCTGAGTGGGATCATCAGAAGAAGAGGCAACAGAGAGAGGATTGGGGGGAGTGATTAGAGGGATCGGAGAGAGGGCGAGAGACCTATGATGGACATCAAGACACACAGAGAGAGAGAGAGAGAGAGTGGTGTTGGGTGTCGGCAGCCAATCTTCCTCAAGTGCAAGATTGGATCACTTGAGGAGAACATTGGTGGAAAAATATGCTGCAAATATACATTTTTGCTGTGATTCAGGCAATTCAGGAATTTGTTTGGGGACAAAGATTGTTCTGTTGTGCTCCTGCAAAATGTATGAGCACTTCTTTTGTCCCGTGTTTGCAACAGAATCATGAAAGCTGATCCACAAAAGAAGGCTTGTTTGGTACATTATTGTTATTTTTTTTATCACATGATAATGGTGCAATGATTTCAGTTATTAAACTACCAGATACAGTCGATGGGCAAACATGCGTCATATCACATAAAAACAGCATTTTACAAAACTTAATTTCATTCTCTTCAAGGTGGATTAATCAAAGGTGTAATCAGGGATCACATGATTGGTTTGCCTTGAGCCATGATTTAAGGTTAGTTTTAAAAACACTGAAGCTTGTAGCAGTCTCTGATACGGATGGGAATTGAGTTCCACTTTTCTGTGGAGTGTGAAAGGAGTCAGAGTTGAGAAACCACAAGGAGGGGATTCTTTTTTAGTTTTCATACACATACCTATCGACAGACATCAATTAAAGCTCCTATGAGGAACTTTTGGTTTGGGACGATTTTGGTGACCCTTGTGGAAATAACAGTCTCTGCTGATCTCGTCCTGATGAGTGAATGATTGAATCCCATCCTGCTGATGGTCTTGTTTTTCTTTTGTAGCTCATTAAGAGGTATCCAAATTAATTTTGGTGTGTTTCATTACGAGCTAATAACTCCTCATAGAAGACTTTTTTGTAGTCAGATGACTGCTGATTGGATCCAGGATTAATTCCTTATTCCTTTATTCAGATCCCCATTAGCTGACACAAATGGGTCCCACATACAACAAACATACAGTAACATACAAAATATGCCTAAAATACTACATACAAAATTCAACAGACAAAACATACAACCAACATAACAAATAAAACATACAATATACAAAATGTACAATACAACATGTAAAATGTAACAGCAGATTTAGTTCCGTCCCTTTTGCTCTCCATGCAAACTGTTATCCTGTGTACATTCAGAGCCAGCAGAAACACAAGTGTACAATACTGCTATAGTCTATTGATACCATAATCAGGTCCTGCCCCATTAGGTTCTGCATTTTCTGCTTTTTTCCACAGGATTTGTAAATAAAGATTACTTTGAAAGTAACCATCAGCAAGCCTGTTATCGAGGTGCTGCTTCTATTCTAACACATGAAAATAAACCTGGCGCTCAGAAAAGGAATAAACCGAGGTAAAGCCCTACATTTTCATGACACTGTAAATGCCCTCATTACTGCTCTGGGTAAAAAATGTACAACTAGAAAGACAACCTGCTGAAATATAATTGTTCTCTATACTGGTTCCTTTGTAAAAGAGTTGATGGTAAAATCTTAAATCTTTAAAGACAGGTAGAAATGTCAGATCCTATTCTGTCCCCATCCATGTCCTTGCTTCGGAGAACAAAGAAACTATCACATCATACAACAACAGTGCAGATGTTCAGGTGCAAGAAACAAACTTTTTGAGTTTGAAGTTATTAGTTTAAAAGAAAACTTTTTCAATGTCCTTTTGATGGATTTACATATATATGATGGTCGGAATAAAAAGGCTAAAATGTTTGAAAATGTGAAGGTTGTTTTCTTCCATTCCTTTTAAATGTAAATCAATGTCATCTTGTTATTTATTCAACCTCTGAAGGACTGACTTTCTCTTGACACTAGACACACTGGAGGGTGCATGCTGTACATTTCCCTTTTTTTGCTTGGATAGAAACCTTATCTCCAAGTTTCCGCTGTTCTCTGTATTAACCTGTAAATTAACCTCTGTGAAGCCTTTGTGAGATCTTTGAGGTGAAATCGTCTCCATGCGCTCTCGAACAGAAACAAAGACAACCTCTACACTATCAGAGGAGTGTTCATTTGCAGAGGTTAACTCTTAGGTTAATGTACAAGTGTAATACCCTGACATCGTTAGACTAATTCACATTAACCTCTTCGTTCTTTTGATCTGTTTCCAAGTGTTATCAACAGGCACGGACAAAAACGCCAATAAACCTCTACAACCAATGAGAGCAACAAAACCCAGGACTTAGCATGAACTTGCATTCTTTTTCAGACATGATACCAAAAGTTTTAATTAAGACTTCTTTTATTTTAATCATAAACTGTATATTAAGAAGGATGTAGCGACAGCTGCCTGGAAGGGAAGCCAAAAGATTTAGAACTCCCCCTACTGACTGACTGCAGTATAGGTCACAAAACCCACCTCCTCTATGTATATGTACAATAGTCTATCTAGTCTTCTAATCACCAGGTCTTTGCAGCATTCAGTTTCTTGGTAAATCAAATGAAGGCAGCAGAAAGTATGTTCTGCATGTCATTTATCAGTGCTGCATGTGTGACATATACATCATTCAGCGTTTGTTTTTTTTGGCCTTGCACCATATCGATGTTGATTGTGAAATGTTCTCTTCCTGTCCCGCTCCTTTACAAGAACATCAGATCATTTGCACATTTGAAATCCTGCTGAATGGAACTTTATCGAGGTGAATGTTTGCCACATTTCTCCTCAAAATGTGCAGAAATGTTTAGTCTGCTCTTAATCCAGGCCTTCTGTCTCTGTCTCCCCTCTGGCCTCATTAAACAAACCTCCATCATGTGTCCCGCTCTGCCAGTTAGCCTGGTGGCTCGGCTGTGTACAAACAAATCCACACATAAACACAGAATGTGTGCGACCACATGTACTGCTCCAAATATGTTCAAAAGAGCACATTCACAGTTTTTGCAGCTTTCTGCAAGATTTCTGAAGATTCCCTGAGGAAACCAAACTCCGAGTTGCTCGTAGTCAAGACGAAGGCGAAACAGACTTGATGAAGAGAAAATGTTTACCAACGATGTATCCACGTATGTTTTACATGACGTTTTTTATCACAGCAGTACGGCACCTTTCAGTAACAGTTCCTGCTTCCTTATATAGCAGTCTTTGACATAACATCCGGAGTTTCCACAGCAACGGTATCATGTCCTGATATTTAGATATTTTACATGTAATTTTGATATTTTAAGATATTTTAAAATTCTACATATTGTACGTTTAAGTGTTCTCCTGATCCAGAAAATACATATTGTTTTGCTGTCACATCACGTCACAGCTTGCAGCCTTATTTAAAATATAATTCAGACTAATTTCAGTGTTGTGGTACATAATGCACTCAAGCATGTGAGGTTCATTTTTAACCAATGAAGATTAATGCAGCAAAGCACCGACAGTGTACACTGTAAGTAAGCTACAAAGACCATAAGTCTCCAGTCGTTTGATGAGCTTGTACCTGATAGAGAACTACATGACATAATATCAAATGTGTAACAGGGCTTAACTCATCAAAAACCTATAATAAAGTCATCAATAACTTTCCCCAGCACTCCTTTCAACCTGTCATACATCTTCGTTTTCACCAAAGAGAGTAAGCAGAGATGCGGTCACACTCCCAGCACCGCAGTGAGACCAGCTGAGGGTCTAAAGCCGCAATGTGGCAGCAATTTGGGGTTCTGCTCCGTCGAGAATCTGCAGCCTGTTTCCTTTTGAAAAGCTCTTAATCGTCTCGGCTGTCGAGACGGTAAATTTCACGGCCAGTTTGGCAGCAGGAAGTGTCTTTGGTCAGGGTGTTTGTGTAAACAGCTCGTAATGGCTTTAGCCCACGGAGAGGCCTCTGTGGTGCACACACACACACAAACACACACACACACACGCACACACACACACACACACACACACACAAACATCTGTACATACACAAAGATGAAAACACATAAATGCGTATGTGGATTCTTGCATGTACACCACACACTTTGATTCTTCACATTCAAATGCAGCAAAGCCTCCAGACTGTTTACAAGTGAGACTCATTAAGGCTGCTAGATGAGTTTCTCTGATGGTTCACTTTAAAATATATGCTTCTTGATCAGAGCTTTGTTGACTGTCGCCGTGCACTAATGTTGCATTAAAAAAAAATTCTGCTAGATTGTTTGTCTGAAGCAATTAACAGATTAGACATGAAGCAATGAGTCTGTTTGTGTCATGTTCATCTTTTGTGCCGCTAAATGCTCCTTTGGCAGATAGAAATTGCTTTCTCGAACATGTTAGTGTGATACACAGCAGAAAATGGAAAATTACTGTTGTGTTTTGCTTCATTTAATTCTCATCGGGGAAATTACAGTGGATGTTTTTGTCATCTCAGAATTTGCTCTGTGGCTCAATTACCTTACCATTAAGACTGTACGGACAGTGCGACATTTGGATGACGTGTTCGCCATTGAAAAAAATAGACAATATAAGTCTTCTGCAAAAATATCTGATCTTGCTGCACTATATCTGCTCATAGTGACAACAGGGTTATTATACTTTAAATGTGTATATGTTTTATACAGAAAATGTCTGCACTGACTAGAGAGTATAACATGTCTAGAAACATTTAAGCACAATCTCTTTTGGTTGGATTTTTGTTGGAAAGACTGCATGTTGAGTCACCTTCTTTTGCCAAACGAGCTAACACAATGGGAATTGAGTCTGTGACCTACTGATAAAACCTTATATTTGCAATTGTCTTTGGTATCGCAAACTTCTGGTCTCCCGTCAGTGGTTTGTCCTTAAAAGAAATTAGACGAAATCTTAATCCCAAAGAAAATGAGAGAGATGTGAAATTCATCTGGAGGCTGTCGACGAGAAAACACTTTCAAGCTCTGCTAGAATATTGTGCAAAATCACACCTGCAGTTACTCTGTTGTACCAAAGGTTGTGCAAGAGAGACCAAAACACAGATCTTTGGGAATTCAGTAGTATGTTAGTGTTTTTACTCCATAGGAAGAAAATATGCCCTAGGATGTGAACTTCTTCTTTGTATGTTCACAGTCCATCCATCTACCTTCCTGTAGCACAAACTTAGCAGCTCGATCATTCATTTCCAAACTATCCGGGCAGTGATTACGTTTTTCATCACAAAATAATTGGGGGTGATGATATATGAGCTAGCTCTCCTTTTCTAATGGAGGGCTGTGAGATAGGATGGAAGCTTTAAAAAAGTACACATTCAATCACAAACTATTCCTCTGATTCATCTTTCTGCTCAAATTGCCCTTATATGGAGATATAAAATATGAAACCTCTCCTGATGATAGAACATTCACAGTATGGGGATAATGCTTTAATTATTTCGAATAGCTTATTTTGATAATGCCTGATTGTGAAAGGATTGTATTGTTAAACTGTAGTACATCACTCTGTATCTTCAGCTGAATTACTTAACCATACAAGAGCCGTAAATTAAAAATGTTCATTTGACACACATGCTTTTGTATTTTAATTTTGATCATAAAACACCAACATGTGAAGGAAAAACATCAAAATCAATGCCAGAAGCCAGATTTATTACGTCTAATATTGATCTTTGGCACGATAAGAGACTGTGGACGCAGCCATGCTGTGCAAACCAGCTTCTCTTCCCCTCAGTCTGCTTTTAAGTTAAATTCCCTCCAGTTCCTGTAATGTCTTGTAACAAAGTCAACCTGCGGTCAGCTTTGACAACTTCTCTCAGTCACCCTCCTTGAACCCACACTGTGTGATCACTTTTCCAGTAAGCAGGGGTTCTACCATGTTGAGAAATGACTCACTTTCCGTCAGGAGAAGAATTGTGGGGCTTTAACTAATTGTATTATCCCTTTACAACGGTCTATGGAGTCTGAGATGTTTGACAGTGAATAGACTAGAGGAGGGTGCCAGGCCTGGTTCTGATTTTAATGATTTTAAAGTGGGTAAATTTAGAAAACAAGCTTATTGATACAGTTTAGTCTGGTTCATGTCTGGTTGGGCTTCCGTGGTTTGGAAGGCTTATAAGATGTAGATGAAACTCTACTTTAGTACAGACTGCTGTTGCACTAATGCTGCATAGCTCAAGGCCCATTCAGAGTAGAAACACAATGGCTCAGGTCTAAAGAGATGACATCTTTTTAGTTAGAATACAGCCACTAGTTCTTCTTAATCTTGTGCAACAATTAAGACATAATCATCTGTATTTATTATCTGCTCAGTGTGCTGTGGCCACAAGGAGGCACTCAAGCATCAACATTACAAGTTAAAATTATAAACAGTATTAGAGAGGTGGGCTTTGCTTTTTGATTGTTAAAAGTTAAGCCAATGCAAAGGTGCCTGAAACCTTCATTCTTTGTAATGACCAGATGGGGCAACATTTTATTGACTTTATCCATCTATTCTATTCTATTCTATGTATCATCTATATTATTTATGACTCTCTGTTATTCCCTGTTTCAACCAATTAACATCAACTTTTTATTGTTTGGTAATTTTTTTTATTTATATGTTTGTTTGAGCTATGGGATGTACATGAATTTTCCCAAGGGGATGAATCATCCATCCATCCACCCATGCATCATCCATCCATCCATGCATCCATCCATCCATCCATCCATCCACCCATGCATCCATCCACCCATGCATCCATCCATCCATGCATCCATCCATCCATCCATCCACCCACCCATGCATCATCCACCCATGCATCCATCCATCCATCCATCCATCCATCCACCCATCCATCCATCCATCCATCCATCCATCCATCCACCCATGCATCATCCATCCATCCATGCATCCATCCATCCATCCATCCATCCACCCATGCATCCATCCATCCATCCATGCATCATCCACCCATGCATCCATCCATCCATGCATCCATCCATGCATCCATCCACCCATCCATCCATCCATCCATCCACCCATGCATCCATCCATCCATGCATCCATCCACCCATCCATCCACCCATCCATCCATCCATCCATCCATCCATCCATGCATCCATCCATCCATCTATGCATCCATCCACCCATCCATCCACCCATGCATCATCCATCCATCCCCCCATCCATCCATCCATGCATCCATCCATCCATGCATCCATCCATCCATCCATCCATCCACCCATCCATCCATCCATCCTTCCATCCATCCATCCATCTATGCATCCATCCATCCATCCATCCATCCATGCATCCACCCAACCAACCATCCATCCATCCATCCATCCATCCATCCATCCTTCCATCCATCCATCCATCCTTCCATCCATCCATCCATCTATGCATCCATCCATCCATCCACTACAAGTCATCTTCAATAATGATGTTGCGAATTTTGTAAATTATGTTTCCAAGTTTGAGTAAAATAGCTCAGAACTTTACATGGTGGGTCATAAACCAAACATTTCTGGTGGCCACATCGGAAGTGTAAAGTCTTGCTGTCATTTATGTCATAACATTTTCTTAATGGTTTATTTGGACAGCAGTGATTACTTATTTATTTTAGATTGTTTTATGACCATAAAATCATAAAATTGTTGAACATTCCCTGCACTTTTGTTCCAGAGTACAAGTTAAATTAATCAAATAACTTTTTCTGACAGAATAACAGTCAAAAAAGGTGCACAATTACAAACGATTTAAAGTTTAGAAGAGCATTAAATACTGTCACAGGTGACTATCAGGTGCAAGCTAATATTTATAATGTTCTTTAAAAATGACTAAACCCATTCATTTCTCTCCCCCACCCCTCCCTCTGTTCTCTCTCAGGTATTCTGTTCTTCACAACGGGAGCAACGTGGAGCAGGGGAAGAAGGCACTGCACACAGACATAGAGTCCCGCGAGTCCTGCTTGTGACCAACGACGACTCCTCAGTCACAAATCCACAAAGACCTTGGCTCAAACATGGCGACCACAGAGTCGACGAGAAAGCATACAGCCAGAGCTTAAACCCAACGCAGATGCTACAAATTCAGCAGAGCTCCAAAAACCAGAGCCTGAGTGGGACTTAAAGGTCCAGGCCTTTGAAGGTGGCAGGGACATGGTGGACTGGAAAAAAGACCAGTTCTCTTCCTTTAATGCTTTATATGTTATGCTGATTCTCTTAGACTGAGCTGTTCTGGTGGAACTGAAACAGGGCTAAAATGCGACTCTAGAAGATCCGGCTTGTCTTAAGCGCCAGAAGCTTGGGTGGTCTTTGTTGGAGAGTTTCGCAGCCCGGGATGTGAATCATGACTGGGAGTCAATAAAGTGAATTATGTTGCCAAAGCTATTTTACATACATAGGACCTATTCCTGATTATTATGATTCACCCTGTTGTTTTCTAGTACAATGTCAGAAAGATGGTTATAGTTTTTATAAAGTTGTTCTCTGTAAAGCAAGTTGAATATGTTGGCAAATTATTTTCTGGAAAAGAGGCAGAGTTGAGAACTATTTATTTTTGGAAACATCACACTTTTAATATCACCTTTCTCAGCAAAGAACCTTTGTGTGTCCCAGGTCGAAGCTTTACAGCTTTGCAAAATCCTCGCTAAGCTGAAACGAAAATATGGTGGCAAGGCTGCGTTAAAGCCTTGACCTAAACTGTCCAAGTGCATTATTATAGAGGCTGCTAGCTCGAACTCAGTGTGCATTCAACAGGAGTTAGAGGACATAAAAACTGCCCATGAATGATTCAACAGACATTGTGATGGTGTTGGAGCAGTTTGTTGTGTCAGTGTGTTTTCATACAAGTGTGCTTCTGTGTGTGTGTGCGTGTGCGTGTGTGCGTGTGCGTGTGTGCGTGCGTTAGTCTTTGTATGAATGAAACCACCTTTTCCCTTCAAACCACACAGTGCTGACTCCGTCGTTACACTCCATTTATTCCCGTCAATTCTGCTCACCTTGCAGGTCATGATAAAAAATAAACCACTAATATTTTATATTGTTCATATTTAAGAAAGGAGAACACTAAATCCTACTATTTAAGATGAAATATGAGAATAAAAACACTACACACAACTACAACAACAACAACAACAAAAAGCTAGCTTGCTGGATAAAGTGGTGGGAAAAATCTGGAGTTTGATCATTTTCTCTTTAAGGATGTAAAGACCAAACTAGAGCTTAAAGAAGAGTGGCTATTCATCACGTCATTAGAACCACAGTTCAGTTGATTGATGATGTTACTCTGTCTCTCCTGGATATGTACACTACTCGTTGCTAATGTATTCCCTGTAAAAGCGTCTCATTGAGCAGCCGATTCAGGAGAGAAATAATGTCAGTAGACCTTTTCAAAATGTGACTCCACAGCGCCGCAGAGCTGAAACAAAGCTCCGCTGTCATTACACCTTTTTAGCATTCATTTTGATTCCACGATGGCACCTCGAACGTTTCTCAGCAAGCCTCATTCTGAAAGTTTAACAGGACATTACAATTAATAACTTAAATATGCAGAATGGGAATGTAAACTTTTAACTCCCATGCAAGGCTAAATGTGACAATAACATGCTAACCTTTGCGGCTTCAGCAAGTTTCTTGAACACTTTGGTGCAATATGCCTGAAATGCCTGTCAGCTTATTGAAGAACCTCTCTGCACCAAAGTGAGCAACCATTAAAAAATGCACTTGAAAATCAATCGACCAAAAGATTAACAAGATAAAACCTTGTTACTATTTCCTCTGTTACAGTGGCATCATGTTAAAACCCAACAAAGGATAACTTTCAAACTTTGTATTATTCACACACACAGTCTTAGCTGCCTGATGACAACCCTGCTTCTCCCAATTGATTGAATTTCAGTCCATAGATAAAGTTGGGAGCCACTTTTGCAATATTATTTACTTTAAAGCGAGACATTTTCTTCTAAAGTTAATTTAATTTGACATTTTGGAAACATTCTGTAGTTTTCCAAGGACAGAAAATATATATAGAACAACAATAAGAAACCATGTCCTCTAGAGCTAAAGTAGGCACAGACAGAGGAGCAGACCCTCTAAAAATATTTGCATATAAACAAACAAAGCTCTCTGAAATCAGATAATCAGATGAGAACACTGTTAAGCACTGATTCCCAGGCACAAAGAAAAAGCCAAAAAAAAGCTCTGTACAGGCGAGGTAATTACAAATCCCTGCAGAGCCGAACCTATTGACCCAGTTTGTGGTGTCACAGTTCAGAGGAAAAATCTAATCCAGGCTGAAACTTCATCAGTGACACCATCTCTCATGTTACTCCAGATACATGAATAAGAGCCTCAAAGATTACAGCTGGGCCAGGAGAGACAGAGGGGAAGGTCAAGGGTCTCAGTCAAGGCATCAATAAAACCTTAAACTTTCAATCAGTAAATGTAACATTGGAGATGGTGACATATCTATAATGTTAGTCAAATATTGCTGCAAGTAGAGTTTATGAGACTTGATGAGATCTACTCATTGTTCATGCTGCCAATCCGCAGTTGATATTCTTTACCAAACACGGTCTAACAGAGGTACCAGAGTGAACACATACAGTAGAGTCATGAAGTCAGCTCAGGGGAGGATGGATGTGTCGCACAAACACAGGACTTTAAACCATGCTAACAAAGCTCCTGTGAGACTTTTGGTTATGAAACAGCTGTTTAACGACATTAATCACAATGTAGGAATGCTTTTTTTCTACAAACCACACTCAGCCTTAATAATAATTATTGGTGTCATTTTTATTTGTAATGTTTCTTTGTATCCCACAATGCATTGTGAAAAGTAGTGTACAACCTTTGGTCACTATCCGAGCATTAATCTGCCGTCATGAATTGCGGTTTTAAAGCCAGTTGTGAGCGTGAAGTGGCTTTTGATTGCTCTCAGACAGATGAGAGGAGCGAGACCTGCGTGAACACGGAAACACAAAAAGTTCATATTTTAGAAGCCTTTTATATGAAGAGTAAAGGATTGCCAACAGAGGAACATTAGTACTTCCTAATGATGATGAAAGGCTTGAGGCCGTAAGCACAAATAAAAAAGGAGTTTTGGTGCAAAAATATGTTTCAATACTTCTTTAAAATTCAGTGAATTATATATATTTATTACTTTTAATTGTTTTGTTAAGATAAACTCAGTATAATATTAGTTATTGCTGAAATCCATGGCATTATTTGTCATTATTATTGATCTTCGGCCAGTGTGTGAGCTGTGCGATAGTAATGACGTCATTGTCAGTGTTTGGCGAGTGAGCGAGTGTTTCTTTTTATAGTGGTCAGAGAACTCCCTTTGTAGGGAGTAGAGAATGACTGTGGGGTTTCAGACACATCTCCTGTGTCCATGATTGAAGCACACGCACTTTTCACGTCAGTTTTGGATGAATCTGTTGTCATAGTTAGGCAAAATAAGTCGAGTTGAAAATGTGCCCCAAAAAATAAACCTGTGGCTTTAGTTTGAGCTTCATTTTAATTATGTTATAATATATTTCATTCATCAAAGGCACCTCAAATAATTTAGATCCAGATGACCTTATTAAATACTGTGATCTGACATTATGCATTTGGACCACAAATGTTCACCATTGCAAACTTCTTTGTCCGTGTGCTGAAATGTCCTTTTCAGAAGATATCACAGAGGCTAAAAATGGTTTCCATTTTAATCAATTAATGAAGAACAACATCTACAGAATGCAAAGTAAATAATAAACACGTCTACAGAGACGTTTTTGGCTCTATAGGGATGCAGATTTGACCCAAACTGTCACATTCCCGCTTTAAACCCTTTATTTTCTCGTCAAACAAATATGTTTGTTTGCTGTTGTGCATTTCCTTTTTTGTTTTCCATTAATTTTGTCCATCTTCTTCTTCCTATTCAAAAGCTGCCCACTTTCACCGCTGCAGTTTCCATGACATCCCTGCAAGCCTGATGTCAAATCACTGCATGTCCGTTCTTACGTGGGGATGAGTGTGCATGAGTGTGTATGTTTGTGTGAGCGTGTGTGTGTAGATCTGTGTGTGACTATTGAAACTTATCGAACTCAGGCTCGCACTCTGATATGATAAAGAATGAGCTGAAAAGACTTAGAAGGCCATTTTTGGGCATATACCAAATACCATCAAGAGATACAAAAAAAGGAATCCATCTGAGAGCACTCCAGTTGAGATCAATCTGAGACAAAAAAAAGGGTGCCGTCACTATTTCAGGTAGATCGAAACTACATGTAAGAGAAGACAGAAGGAAACTCCGCTACCCCAAGTGGAAATAGAAATCTTTGTTAGAAATCTTTATTTTTATTGCCTGAACCTCAGAAACAGTCAGAGCATCCTCTTGAATGTTTGTCGGTCCTCAAACTCCTCGTGAGTGTGATGTTTCCATGAGATCATCAGTAATGCGATGAACAGTGTTCGCACTAAAAACAAAGTGAATGCAGAGAGCAGGAGGAGAGATGGATCATCTTTACGTATATCTCCCAGTGTTCCTCAGAGAAAAAGAAACCTTCACAAAACATCTCCTCTGACATCTGGTTAGCTTCCAAAAACCCTCTTTTTGGAATCAAAATATCACAAGATTGTGCAGGAAAACAATTTAAGTAAATGTGTAATAACTTTGTCTTCTGTCCTATAATCAAGCGAGACTCTCAGGATTAAAATGAGAAGCGTATTTTTGTGTAGAAATCTTAGAATTGTAATAAAGCTTTCACACAGGTGTAAGCACAATAAGCTACACAACCCAGACCTGGACCTTTCTTTTCTAGTTTAGCATTATAGCAACTGCACGTTTGGTGACTTGCTCTTTCCATTCACGTTTCAATAAGTTCCTTAGAAAGAATGAGACGTTAAAAAAAGGCTTAAAATGTGTCTTTCTAAGCCATGCAAACAAAGAAAGAGCGATTACACTTTTGAACAACAAATCAGTGGAACCATCTAGGAGTGAAATGCAGAACTTGTTATTATAGTTCAGACATTGTCTCATTTGATTTAATCATAGATTGACCAGTTTACTCATAAAGCAGCACAGGCTGCAACAAATCAATATGATGACCGTGCAAAAACATCCTCGAATGATGATTAACTGATACAACATTTTAAAGGTTGAGTTTGGATTCCTGTCTGAGCTACAGAAAAAAACAACACTGCCACATATACAGACCAACATGCTCACGTATATGTTAGTATTTACAGAAGTAGAGGCAAGTTTGTTTCTGTATCACATTTCAAAGTTCTTCACACAAGACAACAAAACATCACAATAAAGGGACAAAGAAACACACATTACAAGAAGGCATTTAAAAACGATTCAAGCAAAACATTTTAATCCAAGAGAAGATAAAATAGAAACAGCTGAAACAGACGTTAAGCAGTTACAAGACCGTGAGTTTCTTCTAGTGTGGTACTCAAAATAGGTCTTGGTCTCAAGACCGGTCTCGAGGCCACTTTTTGAAGGTCTCGTTCTCGCCTCGGAATCGAAAACATTTCAGTCTTGTCTGAGACTGGGCGGACTCCGGATTTCAAATTAAAACCGGTCCTGTGATTAGAAGGAAAACTTCCCTTTCTAAAAGAACAACTCATTTCAATTCAATTATAATTAGATTTTTATCCCCCTGGTTACATCCCCAACCTTCTCTGTGTTACGGTCTAAATGAGTGACACGCCTGCTGCACACAAGAGGAGAGTTTTCATTGACATTAATGGTCTTGGTCTTGTCTCGGGTATGTCTTGGTCTTGGTTAGCGTGGTCTTGACTTCAACACTTCAGTTGTATTCTTACATGGTGATGAGCGATGGTTTCATTCATAGATAAAAAGGTAAATGGTAGATCATTAGCGTACTTAATTCCATGAAGATTCTTTCTCTGTCCTCCTTATCTTAAGCAGAATCTAAAGCCTTTTAAAGTCGTTTCCTACCAACCATATAATATACGTTAAATCATCTTTTCATTAACACTCGTTCTAATTGAAAAGAAGCTGCCCCCGCTCAGTATTACTTCTGATACAGGAGCTCAAGTAAGCAAGAGTTAATGCAAAATAATCATAATTCATCTTTGCACATATACGTACAACCTTGTTTCAAATGCTGGATTACAGTATACTTCATGCGACCTCACAGGTAACGTTTGGTATCAAAGTTCTCAGCACAGCCTCTTTACCTGTTTTAGTTGCAAAATTGGAATTTCCCTTGGACATGAAAACATCTTCAAGCCTCTATAAATGTCCGTTGCAGAATCTCTGAGTCAAATTTCCTGATTTTGTGCAGAAGAAAAGGATTTGAGCCAGTCAGAGGTTTCAATGCACGGTTCTGTGTCTTCTGATAGAGAGGCTAACAATGAAATGTTCAGGATACACCTGTCATTTTTGCAACTCCCTGATTTGTGTTCAGCATCATTCCTGCTCTTTATCACCTTCATCTCTTACTTTAATTTATTCTTTTCTGTTGGCGGCTTACAGCATGAATGTGTAAATAAAGAGGAGAAAACTCCCACAAGCTGTCCAAAGGAGGCAGGGGGGAAAAAACAACTTTTATAAAACTCTTCAGTATTTATTTTGACAGAACAAAATGGGTATTTTCATGTATTAAAAGAACATAAAAGGCTTCTCTTTCAGGGAGCTGAGATGTGTATGACTTTTTTCTGTTGCTATGTGACAGTTCTGATAAAGGCTAATTAAAGATTAAAGAGATGTTGATAATCCTGGTGTCGACTGTCTTTGTGACTTTGATAGCAGCACCGTGCGTGCGTGTGTGTGTGTCGGTTAGCTCGCTCATTACAGCGCTCACTTCACTCAAAGGATCCGTGTTTCCTCTCAGAGCTAATCCAAGGCTCGCTCTCTTTCTCTCACTTTCGTCTTTTGTCAGTGACACATTGACGACTTGAGGCACTCAGGAGGATTTAGTCAGCAGCTGAGGGAGAGAAAAGAACTCGTAAAGAAAAAGCACTTAAAGGCTCCTCTCTGAGCAGACATACTGATGAATGGAAGGAGCATTCAGTAAACACATGAACAGCTTCATCAGGGTGAAGAGGTCAAACTTTGTGTTTGTCACTTTCACATCTTAGGGAATCCTGATTATTTCTGAATCTGCTGCAAACAAGATAAAACCGATTTAGCTCCCTGGATTCGTTAAACTTTTTCACTTAATTGAAAAATGGTTTCAATTTGTCTCTTCGCAGCTTTAAAAGATTCAAAAAAGCAGCAACATTGTAGACGAGACAATTCTTTGGCATTTTTTTCTAGAAATGATCTCAGTTAAAAATGTAATTCAGTACTTTTCAAGAATGCGACACTGTCTATGTTGCACATGTTTAGTCTAACGTCACATGAGCTAACAATATTTTTTAAAAGGACCTGTGTGCTTCAGAGCTTGTTCCAAATCCTCTCACCTTGTTATACTCCAGTCCAGCTGGTGGCAGTAATGCAGCTTAAAGCTGGTTTGCCTGCCGTCATTATAATCCGAAGAAGAAGATGCAACAATGCCATCACAAGAAGAAGAAGAGGAGATGTGACTTCTTTTTCCAAAAGCAGTTTTTCCATTAAGTCATTCATTTCTTTAAAGAGTAGTTGAGTTATAATCAGTTGTACACTTCTCTTGTCGGTGTATTTCCTCGAACTCTGGCGTTAGCTCGAGGATTTGGTGAGTAATTAGCTGTTCTTTGGTCTTTTGTTTGGCCCAATGTGTTTTTGATATTTTAAAGAATTGAAAAAAAAACCTGTGGAGATTTTCCAAATAAGAATCAGAAAACAAATTGTAGCTTAAGATATGTTTATGTTTCTTTTTTTTTTACATACTTTATTAATCCCTGAGGGAAATTCTGATCTGGCACATCATGGCTGAGAGACATGTTTCTCACACACATTGACCCCAATGTCACACATGCACATACCGGACCTATAAACATGGAGAGACGTCAAAGCTGTTACCCACTCCCACGCAGGGAGTGAACCACAGGGACTTGAACCTTCCCTCCTCTGGTTCCCAACCCAAGTCCCTACAGACTGACCTGCTACTGCTGCCCCAAATATATTCAGATTAAATACATAATTGAGTCTTTTTGTTGCTTTCATGTTGATGTTGTTTGAGTTCAGTGACGTATTATAGTTTGTTAATCCTTCATTAATAATCCCTTACCACTGATAAATTGGTGTCCAAGACACAGATGGTAAGCCACGTCTTCAAATAGCAGAATAAAACCTTGAATATATCTTTTATCTAAACACAATTTCCACACTCATTGCTATACGCCTCAGCTCTTCTCTGTCAGTGTGCGACTATTAATCCTGAGGAACTCTGATGAGATTTACAGGTTGGAAGGAAAAGTACCTCAACAAGAGAAGAGCAGGCAAAGACATCAGCCAGTGATGTGCGTGTTTGAACTTTGTTTAAAGTCTAAATATCACATTGTAGAAATAACTAGTTTTATAAAACATTGTAATGGTTTCTTTGCATATTTCCTTTTCTTATCTTATCTTAGCTTAGCTCAGCTCAGCTCAGCTTAGTTTAGCTTGGCTTAGCTTATGTGAAGGTCTTTTCGACAATTTGAAGTCTGAGTAAAACATTTTTAACTCTATTTACTCAGATGTAATACTTGATGTGAATTTAACATTTTGAACATACTGTGCTTGTTTGAACTCAGACTTACCCAAAAACTTTAAATATCATTGATGTAAGTCAGGTCATAACTTTAGATCGACAGTCTCATTGTTTGTTCAAGCATCTACAGCTGCAGCAAACACTTTTCCAGCAGCTCTGTGGAGTGTTTTTAGCTGGACTTGTTCCTTGTTTTTTCTGAGGGGCTTTTATTGACAGAGGATGTGAAACTGTAATCTTTAGGCCAGCAGGGATGCAGCAGCTCAGCGAGGCGACAAAGAAATAAAAATGGTGTTGGTCACTATGTTCAAAGTGACTCATAAACAAGTCAAAGAGCTCAGTGCGGAGTACAACACAAAGACCCTGCAGATACACACACAGACACACACACACTCAGCCATCAGCATATGTTTAAAAATATCTACGCTCACATTGGGATTAATACGCAAACAAAATGCCAGTGAAGGGTAGGGAATAATCTCTTGCCGTTGTTGTACAGAATATGACTGTTGTGGTCTGGAGTTGAGCTTCACTTTGCTTTAGCAGTGTGTTTTGTGACTCATCTCTGTCAGGGGCTATTCATCTCCACAGAGTGCAATTTCTGCAGAGCACTGAGGCGGTGAAAACGTGGATGAGAGATTTCCTCAGAGAGACACAAATCAGGATTTTGGACAAAAGCACACAGAGAAATGGTGCTATGGTTCCAAAAGATGTGCTGACAAATGACAAGTTTTCCTTGTTGTTATACAAACATCTTTAAGAGTCTTAAACCTGAAGAAATACAAATCATTCTGCACTGTGAAGAAGAGTATTGTTTACCGTTTGTACCTCTGCTTTGTCGTATCAGTGAAACCCCACTGAGCTTAGCTGCTGATTGATTGACTGATTGATTGATTGATTGATTGATTGATTGATTGATTGACTGATTGATTGATTGATTGATTGATTGATTGATTGATTGATTGATTGAGAGTTTAAAAGTCAAAGGTATTGATATGTTCTCTTAGCTGTTTTACCTACAGCAGATAATAAAACAACCTCATTGAAATGGTGGGAGGATAACAATAATTGCAATTTCAAAATGAATGTAAACTTGAGCTTAATTGGTGTCTCATTAACAAGTTACTCAAATAAAATTAACATATTTTTGGTCAACAATTGGAGAAAAAAAGACATGTTGTCAAAGCAAAGAACCCGGGTAATAAAAAGGAAAGAGCCTCTGCTTCAGGAGGGTTTGTCTTTGTTGCTCTTGCATCTTTGCTTACATTGTTTTGTTGTTGTTATTTACCTTTGAGTTTGGGTTGTATGTCAAAACACTTTGTAAACCTGTGTTTTTAAAGGTGAAGTTATTATTCCTGAGAGCCACACTGTCACATACTGTACCTGCCAGCATTTTGTTAGCTAAAAAATCTATTTACTGTTAATCAATGAGTGATCTGTTTCAGCAGCTTGGCTCTCATAATCTGCATTTGGTTCTGATTCCTGTTATCCTCCTAACAACTGCTGTATCAGTACATTTTGTACAGTTTTGCCAATGTGTTTTATTTATCTTTATGCAGATTTTAGAAAACAAACTTGAAAAGGGTTGGCAGAAATGTACATTATATATACAAGTCATAATAAAGTGCTGTTTTTGAATCCTGTTCAATTTGTTGTGTTGCCTTTAGGCATGAAGTCGTCTGCAACTCACGCCAGTGAAGCGCCTCTAAGTGAAAAGGTAAAGAGATAGTGACATTAAAAGAGAGAAGGTAAGGTAAACAGAATCTAAATAGACACATAAAGAGGAGACAGGCAAAGAGAGATCGAGTGGAGTTAGCGGAGCAGTCAGCCCACACATCGAGTCAATTAAATTAGGCGGAGTAAATCCTTCCTGACGAGGGTTTAATGTGGTTACAGATCGAGGACAGCTCTCTGACTGCTGCTCGTCATTGGCTGCGACAAACTGTCAGGAGAATAGACACAAAGCTTTAAGTTAAGCCAAAGCATGTCTCAGCCTCTATTAGAGAGCCATGTGAGATTTTTTGAGGCAGAATTGTCATAATTAACAATTTATGTACAAGCCTTAAGAAAGACAGACTCCCTAAAAGCTTCGCCTCTGCACTCGAGTGTCCTTCTAAAGATTTTCGACTGTAGAGCACTCAGCTGATTTGACCTTGCTGCAAATTCATCAGAAGCCAGTTTGCAGAATTTGTTATTTCAAGGTTTAAAAAATCCCTGTACCCATAACACAAAATCAAATCAAATCATAAATGTCCCTCACTCCTGCACAGAGCCCTAATAGTTTGTAGCAGTAGCAGTAAGGTTTTTTAAGCCAATGTCACTAATGCACTTGAGTTTTTACACATGGCAGTCTCTCCATAATCTGGTAAATTTAACATCATGCAAAAAGGCATCACTGTGCCCATGTACTACGTCAAGGCTATGAAACATAAGCGCCCTGCTTATAAGGAGAGCCAGAACCCGTTGCATGACACAGAAAAATATCCTAGATTTGAGGAGGTCATGATAAAACAAGCAAGCACACATCCAAGCACACAGGGCTTTTCTGCCCTGAAAAAATGCTAGTTGAATTTGAATGTATTTATTTAATAGGGACAGTTGGACTCTGGGCCGAAATGTGTTGTTGTCGATCACAGGAGCTCAGTCCACATGATTTACACTCAGTCTGTACTATCACCTTCTGACCTTTTCCTTTGTTTCCCCTTCACATGAGAGAGTTTATCCATGTGTGTAACAGAGACACAGTACCATGTAATCACTTTCTTCTCATTGCTCCCTCAGGTCATGTTCCACCTCAACAAGCTGATGTCTTTTAGTCTTTATTGTTTCCACCGGGAGTCTGCTGACCTTTAGCTCTGAGCTCTGCTGAAGGTCCAGAGGAACAGTAAGACTATTTCACCCTCAAGAGAGAGAGAGGGAGAGACACACTGAAGGAGAGGAAAGACAGACTGTTGAGTCAAAGTCGTTTGGAACAGATATTGCAATATAGAAGCTGAAGTTTGCATGAGAGGGAAACAATTCTCAGTCTGGTCGTTTTAAATGAACGACAGCAGAGAGTTGGCATTCAATTCTTCGCTCTGGTTGTGTTCGCCAAAACCTCAAACTGTTCTGTTGAAATATTTAAAGTCCAGCTGGCATACACAAGCCAAACAAATGCAATTTTGGTTAATTTGTTCTTTCCCCATCGCGCTTAAATGTCCCAGTTTGCTTTTTATGATCAAAATATGAACTGAAGAATAGAACAAAGCTGCCTCCTATTCTTGTGCATGGAAAATGTTCACAAGGAAGAGCTTAAGTCATCCAATAAAATCATAGACGAGGTAAATTGTCATCATTTATAGCATGATAATCATTGATCATTGCAAGCTGCCTAAAGGTGAAAAACTATTCAAATACAACAACAACAGGGAATATGCAAAAGAATCTTGCATACAAAACATCAGCATCTAAGACGGACTCTAACAATAAAGGCTTATAATTATAAAAGGTTAAACGTAGAATGGAGATGGCACATCTGCTGGATTTGCATTTTCGATCGAATGAAATTCAAGACCTGTCTTTGAAATCTGCAAAGAAGCAACAGTAGTTTTCTGTTTTCTCTTTTGATTTCATGCAAACTACCGATCCTTTCTTTTGAGACTGTGATTCTTCACCTTCTTTCCAGCAGCTGTCACCAGAGAGCTTTCCCACTTGCAACTTCTCAACTTCTCCCAAACCTCTTCTAAGTGTTATCTCTTAACAATTTCCAATTGGCTCCCTGTATCCACCAGTTTCCCCTCTTCCCTTTCTTAATGGTTTCCTTCCAGACTTTTTTTCTGTTTAGTTGAGTTCATGTTTGCACTCTAGGCGGCTGTCCCTTCATACCGATGCTTGATTGATCTGAAATCCCGTTGCAGGACCCCATTTGCTCACCACTTTAACAAATTCATCCACATCTGCCTCTGTGTGCACATGTGGGTTCAAGTAGTGTGCTCAGCTGGTACGATCCCTGCATCAGAGGCAAGGGCTCTCAAAGAATCAATACTAGATCTCGAGTTTATTGTTCCACTGAGACTTGATACTGTTTCTACCTTAAGATTTACTCATTATCAGCACAATACACCTGCTGAGGCCACTGTTGCATTATGTTTGCCTTGAACTTGGCTGGATGTCAATCGAAACGATGTCCTGATTGTTTGGTGTGGTTGTCGCAAATCCCAACCCAAGCTGTTTTAAGGCAGTCATTTTCTCGTCTTTGCGTTACAATAATATCAAACATGTTTAATATTATCGCAGGTCTTTAGCCTTGTCTTTTAGAAATTGTCTTCTTCAATGATTTGAAAAACCAATAGTAACGGTTTTGCCAGCACCAAACAGGAAGCTGCAAACTAGAAAGAATGGCGAGGAGGTGAAGGAACGTGAGGTTCACTTAAACTTCGAAGGAGGAGGAACCGGTGGAGTTGTAAAGAGAGCAAGAATGCCTCTTTGTCGTTTCTTCCTCTTTAGAGCGGAGAATGAAAAGGTGGAAATCCCGGTCCTCACCGAGGATCTCAGCCGTTGAGATCCTATGGTAACATCTCCGGTTCTAATCAGGAATATTAACTCAATCACTAGGAGAGGGTGTCAAACCCTTAGTCTTCTAAAAGTCTGTTTAATGTTTTTTAAAGCCTTCTAGTGTGTGTAAGGCTACTTTGCAGGTAAAAGTTCACTAAGCTTGAAATTCTGTAGAGAGCTGAGGGACGGAGACACAAACAGACACTTTTATCTGCATGCATTTGAATTTGAATGAAATGTGAAGAAGAGGGGAAGGGATACCTAACAGATAAAATGCAAATGCTGTTCAGGGAGATCTAAATAACCTTTGATACACGATTTCATCCTTTTTAATAAACCATCTCATGGAAATGGTCCCAAAGCTGTGATAAAGAAAGGAAATCTACATTCTTTACTCTTGGCAGACACCTATACTGCTAACCGTTCTGATTTGAGGAGACAATATCTATATTACAATTAAGAGAGATGGAGGGTGAACCACAGCTTCGCCTATTCCTTACCTGCAGCAGTGTACCAAAGGTTAAGCGAAGAACAAATAAAAAACAAAGAAAGGAATGAAAAAAGAGCAAACAAAGAAAAGTTTACCTCTTTTTTAAACTATTTTTTGGGTCTTTTGCCTTTATTAGATAGGACAGCTGAAGAGAGAGGGGCGGACGAAATGCAGCAAAGACACATGGTCGAATTTGAACTCACGTCCGCTGCGACGAAGACCACAGCCTCCACACATCGAGTGTGCAATACAACCGCCAGGCCATTCAGCACTCCAAGAAAAGTTAACTTTGACATGACTTCAAGGGGAGGTGGCAGAGATTGGCAAAGAGGGAAATAACATGAAAATAGCTTGTGATGTGCTGACGAAATGACAAAATATTGTACTGCTATGACCGACAGTGACAACAGAGCCTATTGATCATGTTATTCCTTCATTTAAGTCAAAACTCGAGTTATATTGTGAAGACACACTGTTACACAAACTGTACAATACATTGTTGTTATTCTCCAGGCATCTCTTTCTCCGTTGTCCACCCTCCCTCCTCTCATCCTCTGCAAGCTCAAAGTGAATTTATAGTCTTCCATTTATACCTCCCTGAAATGAAATGAAACAAGAAATCATTTTGATTCTGACATTGTTCTTCAGATTGACTTCGGCATAAAGTTCCCTCTCACACTTAGCTCCAATAAAGCATCGCCTTTCATTTCCCCACGGGAATAGATTCAAGTCAAACAGCCTTACTTTTTATTTGATCAAATACAAATCTCTTACAGTGTAAATCCAGGTCTGTTTGTATTTTGACAAACCACCTTGCTGAGCTTTCCTCTCTAAAACAGCTGCTGTCAGACGTTTCTAAGCCCCCAGATAACCAGATCAGTCAGAGACTTTTGTGTTTGTGGAAGCCAGCTGATGCCACACTTCAGGATCGACTCCTTTTCAATACAGAATCAGTCACTGAGCAAGCTGATGAAATATCCGAGAATGTTTGTTTTTTTACTTGAAATGCTCTGAATGATTCAGGTTTAAGGTATAGCATTCATGTGTAATAGCTTTGATTTTAAAGTCATAAAGCTAATGGTGGGTACAACAGAAAGATAATGCTTTTTAAATTGTAATCATTGAGCATGAAAGTAACAAATCAAACCACTAGAACCGGAAAAATAGTCATATTTATATTAAGCTGGAACTTTAATATGAAGGTATAGGAATATTACTTTGAAAGGACCTCAAGCTGATACAGTAACTTCCTTTCCTTTAGTTCACCTGTAAAATAAATCACCTGTAACGTCTTTATTTTGGTTTCTAATAGAGAACAAAAGTGATGACGTATTTTTGTAGGCCAACCCGGAAGTAGCATCGCCATGGGTTCCAACGATAATTCGCCTATGGGATTTTTGCATTGGATTTTGGATCATTGCAGAAAATAAGCTCTGTGGCTAACACAGGTTTTTTGATGCGTAGGTGTTTTGTTCAGCAGGATAATCTTTACAAATGAACACCACTTTTATGAAGTTTGAAGCGTTAATGTAGCCGAGAGAAGTAAAATGCTAACATTATGCTACAAGCGAACTACACCACGGTCGGTTGACTTTGACGTCACTACCGTTATTCTTCATCGATTTAGCGAAACCGTAGCTTAATAAGTTGTTTATTAATCTAATATTTGCAAGAGCACTGAAAAACAAGACTAGAGGCTGTAAGGCGGACTAGTGAGAGAGTTCCCGGCGTGATGACGTTTAATGTCCACGACAACCACTGTAGTCTCATTTAGCCACTTGTTAGCAACCGCCGTTTTTAGTACACCTAAAAACTTTAAAATTCACAAGTTGGGGTCTTATCTAACGTAGTTTATCTCGTCTAACAAAACGCCAACATCTCTTAAGCTTGTGTTAACCACAGACCTTATTTCAGGCGTCTAACCACAAACCCATTCAAAATCCCCATTGACTTTTAGAGTTAGGAACCCATGGCGCTAAAATGCTAACTCACTTCCGGGTTTTAGGACTCATTCCTGTGGCACTCTATTAGCAGGTTTTTGGAATTACAAGCGCCCTCCCTACAATGAGTCTGATTGGACGAGCCTTATCCAATTGGGTGACAGTACAGAATCTGCACGGGTAACCAACCAATTCATACCACTAATCACTCAGGCAACGTTATTCTGCCGCAGTGCTCATGAAGTGTCCGGTAAGTTTGACTCATATTTTAAAACACATAATGTGATTGATAGATTATATGAAACGTTAGTTTACAGAAGCTGACATGAGAAAGATTAAAACAATAAAATAAACGACTTAAAGGGAGAGTAGCATCAACCCACACTTGTTTTTTTTTTTAGCTAACATTAGCTAAAAACTGTTAACTTGATGTTAACTTCAAGCTGGACAGTTGGCCTAAATAATGTTTGGCTGCTGGTCACAACCAGAGCAATGTAAAGAGACATGGATTACATGGTTTAAGAATAACTACGAATGAATTAGAGAGAGATTTTGGTGACAATTAGTAGGCCTACACCTTTTAACAACAGAATTTGGAGAAGTTTGCATATTTCTGAAGTCTGATGTCCTGGCTATAGTCAGACTAAAAAGACAAGTGAATGTTGTAAACTTTTCAACCACAAACAAGTCATTTAAAAAGCTGATTTAAAATGATTTGTAAACCATTTAAAACATTGAAAAGTGCAGTTAATTAATCTCTTTAAAAGGCAAACATCTCAGTCATTTTGACCTTATTGCCTTTACAGTTAAAGTAGGCTACAGCTTATCAGGAGGTGAGGGAAGCATCTTAAATACTTATTACTTAAACCCTCCTGTCCCAAGTTTACATAAATCAAACTAGGTTAACAAGCAAAATCAAGAAAACTCACCTGACAGGTGTACTGCGATGTCTAACACAGGATTTTTTTTTTAGCTAGTTATCCCAACAAAATCCAAACCTCTAGTTAAAGATAACGGGTATTAACATGTTAGGCGTAGGCTGTCATTGCTCTTCAGCCTCTGTGTATGTGCACTTTAAATCAGGCGTTTGACGTCTACTTGAAGTCTTCAGCACAATAACATATTTACAATTTTTTGTCCAATAAACAGTCTCACACCAAAAGACTTCTCGATTAATCTCGTTAAAAAATAAGAAAAATCTTTACATTTACGAAGCTGTAACAAGTAAACATTTGACATTGTTGCTTGCAATTGACTGAAAGTTTTAGAAGAATTGTTTGCATTTTTTATTTGATTGGATTAATACATTAATCAACAGATTGCAGCATTTTCTGTGTCTGCAGAGAGGAAATGTAAACTTCCCAAAATCTACTTTTACCATTGTTTAATCTTACCCTATGTTAATACTACATTTACTTTTAGATATAGAAAAGGTTAAGATTAGAAAACTAGTTGTAATTGGCTTATTGACCGCCGTGGGTTAATGAATGATTTTAGTCCATGTACTGTTACATCAGCAGTGGAAGTTATCCATCAGTATGATGCTTTTAATCATCATTTTGGTTAAATGTGTTTTTTTAATCCATTGTTATGTGAGGAGAGAAATGATATGCACTCGTTCCAATCATAACAGCCGTTTAATTTTCAGCTTGTCTAATAACAAGGGACTGATTGATTTTTAATGTGCGTTGGTTCAGTAATTATGCCAAATAATGATTGTGGGATTTCATTTCAGAGTGTGGGTGGTGTGTGAGCAACTAGTGCATGTGTGTTTCTTCTCTTATGTATCTGTTTGAAAGCATGATGTTTACATGTGTATGTTCAATGATAAAAAAAACTAAAATTGCACTAATAAAATCATTGTGGCATTTTTCCTCATGAGCCAAAAAAGAAGCAGACAAGTTATTTTAGGCCCTTTGTCCATCTAGTGTTTTTTTCCAGGATGGAAAGTGCTGGCTGTGTGCTAGGAAGCGCTCGCATGAAACATTTGTGCGCTGAGAATAAAAGTGCTGCACGTTTGTCCAGTCTTTATGACAACAGTCTGTTGACTGCGGCCGCTGTATGATGTTTACTATATGTTTTTTTATTTGTTTTATATTTGGGATCATTTTTACTCCAGCAGATACGGAGCAAAGAGGATGTGGTCCTAGTCGGTCCTAGTTGGACGGTCGTTGAGCTGTCGTCGCCATAGTTTTTGCGGTGTCCAGCTCTGAAACGGCATCGGCGGTCGGTGATAGGAATCTCTCTGATTGGCTGTTGGTAGGTTTCATTTAACTCCAGCTCTTGTCACAGGTTTGGGAAAGCCCCTTGAGCCTGCCGCTGTAGTATCCATGCTTTCACCCACTATTGCGGTTTGTCCTTATTTGTCGCCTCTGCCTCTTTTCTTTTTCCACTAAAAGATCAAGGGCTGACAACGCCAGTGCCATTTTCAACTTTTTATCAGACATTATTCTCGATTAGTGGGCCACTTTTAATATGAGTGGTGCGCAACAGTTGTGTGAAAATTGTCTTCTCTTATCATAACAACGGACTACCGCGACCTGCTGGCATGGAGAGTAAGTTCCTCTCTTAGGCATGCGCAGAACGTACGTGGTGGTTGGCCGTCTGCTGTAGTCTTTGCGGTGTGTTCTGGTGCAAATTTTTGGCTAAGACAAAAGGCGACGCAACAGGCGGCCTTCGTTGCCGCAAGTTTTTTGCCGTCTGCTTGGTATGTCACTGCCTTTAGAGAAACAGTGATACCAACCGATCTGTTCTGAGTGTTGACACTAAATTGTTAAGAAGCAACCCACTTTCACTTCGAATAAAAAGGAATCTGTGAAAACAGGTTAATTACTCTAGTTGAAAATGTCCAAACACAGTTACTGTTATTTACTGGGCATGAACTGAGTTGGTCTTCTTGGGGGCTCAAATGATGATAATAAAAAACAAACGACTCAGCACTTTTTTCCTTGGTTTATCATTTCTGCATCTGGCGGTTCTGCACATTTGCAGTTTTTGAGTTTTTTTCCCTAATTATTCTGATGTAAGTGTTTGTGTGGGTGTGTGTGTGTGTGTGTGGGTGTGTGTGTGTGTGTGTGTGTGTGTGTGTGTGTGTGTGTGTGTGTGTGTGTGTGTGTGTGTTTGGGGTTGTGTGGTGTCTGTGTGTGTGGAGTAAACAGAGAAAAGTGAGCAGCAACAAAACTTTGATTGAAGTCAGCTCTTCATCTCCTCTCTTCTTTTTGCCCTGCTGAGAGGCATCAGTAGGAGCTCAGGTGTGACATGCAGGGAGGTGATCAAACACACTCCTGCACAGGATGTCAGTTTATTACTCGCTGCCGTCAATGAAGTGAGGAGGCGAAAGGCACAGATACCGTAGTGAACTAGGTTTGTGCCATAAACTATAAATACACGAACGTATATTGATGGTGCATGACTCACTGCTTGCATCAGTACATGCCACTGACAGCTACCTGATGACATAACATGTGTTTTATGTCATTTTATTGTAGTGTTTTGTATCTACTGTGGGTGTCGCTGTAAGACTGCAGCTCAAGTTTAAATTTAAAAAGGTGTGTTAACTCTAAAAAGGCAAAAGGTTTTTAGCACGATCCTGTCACTATGACTTTGTGGAATTTAGTTTGTTTTGCACTGTTATGGCCTTTCTTTCTTTTTTCTTTTTTTACGTGGTTGCACTTTCAGATGATTGAAGAAACTGTGTTAGTTGCTATCTGGTCTGGCTGCCGATCATTTGTAAAGGTTAATTGCAAACTAAGACAAAGCACAAGCATCAAGCATCTCATTGATTGGTACTAGACTAACCTCCTTTTAACAGTAGTCCTGCGTACTATAAGGACATTTTTGACAGAGTTGAAAACCAATCCAAAATCCATATAGACGCTTTACTTGAAAGGAAATAGTCTTAAAGTCTAAAAAGGACGCTTCAGACTGCCCACAGGGCCACAAACTCCATATGAGTGAAGTGTGAGCTGTCATGCTGCTTGTAAAAAAATCATCTTGAAAGTAAATTATAGAAACACTTTTATTCATGACTTTTTCTGTCTTTGCATCAAGTGTCAGAATGTATCTGTATTTTTCTACACCTGTCCTTCAAAGTTTATAATTGAAGCACTGAAAAGATTTTCTACTAAACATCTTTGTTCTTTGAAACTATGTTTTTTTTTCTTATTTGGCTGCACATTCAGAAGACGAGGTTTGCTTCTGTTGTTGAAGACATGACAGACAGTTAACAACAAACCCTTCGGTGTTTAGTTTTTGACTCTGTGGACAGGTAGTGTGTAATCTACTGCTTTCATTTTGAACCGCTCTGTGTGAATCATCCTCCTGATAGTACAGGGAATAAAGGGGAGTCCCAGCGGCACACATCCTGACAGGGGAATAATGGGACGTCCCGGTGGAATGCCTCACTAAATGTCTTTTTGTTGATGGTTCAGGTAATTGCAGAGTGCAGCTGTCATTGTTTTCATCCCGACAGTCGGCTGGCTTTTCATTCTTGCTGACAAGAGAAGACATTGTTTCCTCCCTTTGTGCAGAGAATGTGATTTTGTGTTTGAGTGTGTGTGTGGCATTGTGTTCATAAATGTGTGTTTGTAGCTGTGTTTGGGTTTCCTTGATTGACTCTGTGCTGAATAATAATGCCCTGACTGCGGCTTCGGTGTGACTTCTGGTGGTTTGTGTGTTTGGTTGGTGCTGCTGTTTGTGAAGTCTTAGCTTCCAAAGGAAATATTCTGGGGAATGAAATGAGACTTTATGCATTATGTATCTGACTTTATCATTGGTGTAAAATATACTACTGATACAGCTTAACAAGGGTAACACAAACGTTTTAGTGATTGCGATCTCAGAGCCCCCACCACTGCGTCATATACACAGAATATTGCCTTCATATATCATATTTTAGCTGGTATCCTTCTTAGCATACTGAAATGCTGCACAGTGGTACTGAATATAAATTGCCATTTTACTCAGTGCTGCAAACAACATTAGATAAATAGTTAAATCTTTTCCAAACACCAATTCCTCGACCTGGAAAACAGCACTAATGTGTAACTTCAGCACTAAACTTCAGAAATAAGAAGTGTATGTGATGTCGACACAATCATTACACTTACTGATTATGAAAAATGAAATCTAATCTCATAAGGAAAGTGATCACGAACAAATCCTAAAGAGTTGATTTGAACTCATCGTCAAACTTTCAAAGCTTTACCGCCTACTGTTTAACTACAAACTTATTTTTTTCTGATTTCTTTTTTTTCTCTCTTTATGGACATGACATTTCTTTAAGTTGAAAGACGTAGTTTTACTCTCTGCTCAATTTACACTGATAATCTGAAGTTGCACTGAGAAGGTAAAGCGAGGTGCAGACAGTAATGAAACGCTATTTGCTGCAAATCTGGTATAAATGTGTCATTCTCAGTTTTATTCATGTAAGAGGTGCATGGAATGATTATGTGCAAAATATCAAGAAAAGATCTCTGTGTGTGTCCTCTTAGGGTTTAAACAAGTGATTGAAATAACAAGCCCACAGAGCACTGATCTTTTTTACAAATCAGTAATTTTCTATAGTTATTCCACTGATGTTTCGTTCCAAGGATAATAACCTTATTTCTAGCATACATTGTGTGTTTTTGCGATGTTGCAGCAATGAAACGAGTGCAGAGGCATCCATACAAAAAAAACAACAACATGGATGAATACTTTGATCACGTTTGATTGCTGGTACATTTGAGAGTAAACATTGTTTTGTTCTTTTGGTTTCCATCAGGATTGTTGTGGAGGATGAATAGCAGAGAAGCCTGGACGACAAAGCCAAACGCTGCTGCCACTGCTGCTGCTCTGATGAATCATTTGAAGAGGATGAGTCACATTTGTGATGTGATGGACATCCAAGTCGTTAGCGTGTTTTGCTCGATACATGGCAAAGCTGGTGAGTGCTTAATTGGCTCCCTCTTGCAGTTTGTAGTCAAGAGGAACTCGTGTCCTCTCTGACTGTTCTGTCATCATGTTGGCTGTAAATTGTTTGTGCAACATGCACGGCTACAGATGGACACAGTATGACTCATAATGACATCTATGCTTACTAGGGGTTTGCATTTAAAGGAAAATTACTATTCGAAACTCGGTGACAATTATTCCAAGAAAATAAGAATTTCTCACAGATGGACCGGGATGTACATCTGAGTTTTAATGGAAATTGCAAATAACGAGCTAACAGATTTAGCATCGCGTTGCAGTTATTTTAACTCAAGCAATTATCTATTTTAATTGACAATACTAATTAAATATGATCATTTACTTAACAATGTGAAGTACAATAGGTTGTTTCTTAAAGGTCCCATATTCTTCTCCTTTTCAACCAGTGTAAATAAGTCTCAGAGCTCCATAAAACATGTCTGTGAAGTTTCTAGTTCTAAATCCACTCTGATCCTGTATTTGATCATGCCTATAAAACCCCTCTATTTCAGCCCTGCTCAGAACAGGCTGTTTCTGTGTCTGTAGCTTTAAATGCTAATGAGCTGTGTCTGGCCACGCCCCCCTGGAAGGGCGAGGGTGGTTCAGGCTTTCTCGCTCCATGTCCTATTGTTTACGGTGAGAAGGCAGACTCAGAGGGCAGATCAAACACCTAGCTGTGGGAGTGTCACCCACCTGAGGGAGGGGTTACTGCCCTTTGTGATGTCATGAAGGGAAAATCTCCAAACAGCCTGTTTGAGCACACATTTTCTGAAAAGTGGAGCAGGCAAAAGACGGAGAGGATTGACTTTTCTCATCATTGGGGGGGTTTACTGTTAACACTACTGCTGTGTCACCTGACACTATTGCTATCTTCTTCTTTTGTTATTTAATGGCAGTGTGCAAACAGCTTTCAGATGTGCTGCTGCCACTGTCTGGCGGTACTACCACATTACGACCAGGCGCCTGTAAAAACAATTGACAAAACATATTCTTAAAATGAGATCAAAGTTGCAGGAAAACTGTTTTTTTTTTTTAGAATAAATGAATGACTATTCGAATATTAGAAAATCATGTCACATCCAAAATGTCTACAGACCATCACTTTGTTAATGTACAGTTGTCAGGCTAAACTTATATTTTGAACAACCAATCCAAATTCTTTCTTATCTCTTGCACCTTTATAGATGAATGAGAATCCAGTTGCTCTCTAAAATGAGACGCCACCGTACCTACAGAGTACGTGAGCTACATTAAATGTGTTGCAGGTCGCAGACACATGGTTATAAAAATGAGTTCTTCAGTCTGGATCCTACTATTTAAAGATATTGAGGGAGGAAAGTCGATATTCAGCTTGAATGCTCCATTTTCAGCAGATGGATGAGTGTTTTAACAGCCTGAGCAGAGAGAGGCAATTTCGGGTGTGCTTAAGGATTATTGAAAGCGATGCTCCTGGGCTGCAGGACTGTAGACTCAGCAAAACACAGTAACAAAGGCTGAACAAAATGCATCATAAAATTCTCTTTAATTTACGATAACATTTTAAAGTATGTCCTCATGCCATTCTTTCAGAGTCATCTTGTTGGACTTAATGTTAAGCCAATTTGTGATGTTTAACAGGTGCCATAACAGGTGCCATAACGGTGGACATCTTCCTGTTGGACATTATGCACAGTCATAAAATCAGATAGGATGTAAAATAAAAAGTGTACTACTTGAGCCCCACTCCAGGCATTCTCCATAACTGATATGAGCACATCACATTTCTCCTGGACAAACCTTTCAAACACCCGATATGGTCAGATAAGTTAGGAATCAGGTTAAGGGGCAAAAATGCCTTCTGTCGTATTTAAAAAACAAAACAACAATCCTCTCATATTGGTAGGTAGTGATAAGTGTGTGCATTCTCTTCTGTAATGAATTAAAGTGAACTCCTGCCTTTTTGGTTTGGTGTTTAAAATGCAGCACTTTGAGAAGTGCCTTACATGTCAGTTCACATTTTGTTGTTATGCATGTTGTAACGTGCAAACCGTTTCTATGGTTTAATTTGAATGCTGTCAAGGTTATGTTGGATTCACATGCTAACGCGCTGAGAGCTGTGGCATTTCAGGCATACAGTAAAAACATCATGTGGGAAAGTAGTGAAACTATTTTCAAAACATGTCTGCCTGTTTGTTAGATTTTCACAGCATGTGACCTACATCTTTTTTCTCATTTTAATTATTTTTCAATACTTGTCCTCTCTCTCTTTGTCTTCACATGAAGTAGTGCTCTCAACAGACTCAACACACTCTTTTGTCAGAAGATGAGCTCACAGCAAGGGAGACACTCTTTGAATATTTGACACAATTGTACACTGAATTGAGGTTGACATCAAAGTAGGCAGGCTGATGACAAGCCTCCAGGAGACGGGAACTTCCAAAGCTGCAGTTAATATAAAATATATGTCAAGCAATTAGATTTGTTTCATGCTGATACATTTAGGGCGGACTCACACTAGGCCCAGTTTCCCCATACAACTCCTGCACTCACACTTCTCCAGGACTAACCGGGCCTCAGCAAAGTTACCTCTTGTACATACTGTAACGCCTTTATATGATCATGAAGAATAATGTGGCATGAGCCGATGTCTATGGCCTATGTTTATCAGTTGTGTCAACTGATAAATTACTGCTGGCATCTAGTACACCTAACTACTGATTCAGAGAAGCTTTGTTTTATTAGAAAGACAGTCATCTGTTGGATGGACAAACAAGAGCGGAAATGTTGGCATTGTGGGCGACTTACACCAAAAGAAATCAGACTCAGCACTCAGCTAAATTGTTGCTGCAGTTAGGGATAACTTAACTGAACAAACTCACCACGTCTCTGGCTGCTGTTGTTGTGTATGCAGAGGTTGTAGCTGATCTCTCTTCCTGCCTCTTAATGTTGTCCCACAGGCTTCAACACAGAGCCGAGCCAAGTCACACACTGCCCAGCTGACAGTCACTCTTTGGCTGATTTGCGCTCAGAGCCTCTGGTGATGGACTGACAGTGTGTGAGCGATCCCAAGTTGATACACCGATCCATTAGTTTTCAGTCAGTGGATGACACGGGTTGTTTGGGGTTGTGATGGGGGCTCAGAGGGGTCATTATGCATGTGAAAGACGTGTGTGGCACTTGTACATGTATGTAAGTGTGAGTTAGTCAGTGTGTGGCGCCGCCCTTGGCCTCGTCCATGCCATCTGCTCGCTGCAGTTCAGTGTGTCCCTTCCAGCTCCCTGTAGGCCACTTAAGCCAATCCAATCATGGCTCAGAATTAATATTGTGCAGAATGGACACCTCTTAGTTTTCTGTTAATTGGTGGGAGATTCACCTCATTTATGATGGCTTACTGCGTGAATAATGGTCGACTTCTGGGCGCACATAAAGGGAGCAGGCGATGCTTAACAATAGTTACAGATGGAACTATGAATGATTAGTAATGTTAGGGAAAGTAAATCTGGTGGCTCAGCAAGTTGAGCGTGGTAATGCAAATACTGACAAAATGTATTTAAATTCAATTCATCAGTCAATCAGTTGTAGACCGTCTCGAGACCACTTTTTGGAGGTCTCGGTCTCATCTCGGAATCAAGATCATTTTTGCTCTGTCTAAGACTGGGCGGATTTTTAATCAATAACCGGTCAAGCACACCACTGATCGGCTATTTTTCCACATCATTACTTTGATTCTCTTTCTAAGAGAACAAATAACTGCAATTCATATGTAGTTTGATTTTAATCCCCCGTTACAGCCGCAACCTTCCCGGTAGAACTTTTAAATAAAAGGTCTTGCGCTTAGGTGTGACACAGGTGTCAGACTGATTCCTTTTATGTGAACATCCTTTTTTTCCCCTTTTAATCTCATTTATGTCCCTTGACTGCCACCCCATTAAACTTAATTAGAGTTTTTATATTGGCAAATTGTTCACTGCAATAACTAATGTGGCCACTAGAGGTCACTATATTGTTTTCTTGTGTTGTGTCCCAGGAATAGTCAATCTATCTAAATGGTTCTATAGGTAACTGGGAAATATTCGGTTTGGCATTTGGGTAAAGTTGAACTAGGGCCACAAAGTCTTTGTCGTAAATACAAACAAAAGTTGAGCTAAGATTTTGAAAGGCAAATAAGTGTCGACCTCTGTGACTGACAGCTGGTCTGACACCATTTGAATTGTGCTGATTCTGCAACACTAAACCAGTGCATCTGTCTCTCCTGTCAGAGCAAGCCGGGCAGAGTATTATTTACACATAGGTGCTGTTACGTGAGCACCTTTACACAACATCTTCAAGCACGACATTATCTCTATTATATTATATTTTTTATATGATATTGTCCTTAAACCATGTACAAAACAAAAAAAACACTTGATAGGTTATTTGTTATGTGAAGGAAGTTAAAGTTATCACATTTCCATTCACCAGTTGGTCTTCACCACTGTCCTTTTCTGTGAGAATACAGAAACTCTTGATCTGACAGCTCTATTTGTGAAACCTAGAGAAAGTCTGGCTGATGTGAGAGAGTGGTGATAAAACAGTTTGTGACAGTAAACATAAAAGCCCTGTTGGCTTCCCCTGTCCAAGCCTCTGAAATATAGAAATGTCCCCTCACAGAATATTGGGATTTTGACAATGTGAAACAAACATCCCTTTGGATGACAAATGTTTGATCCATCAGTCTCAGGAGGAGCAAACAAAGGAATACAAGTTGTGTTGAGTTGTGGGATGAAGCAGCTTTTGTCAACTTTGCAAATAAAACAAATTAAAAATATCTAGGTGAGCAAGGCCACACGCTGCTGAACCCCTGTCAGAAATCGTTGGAAACTCGCTGAATGCTCCCTTTGCATAATCTCATTGTCCAGACTCCCGCCTCTATTAACTGAAAATCGAACATGTTGTCGGTACCACTTGACCTTTCAGTGGCCTGATTCAATCATATTAGCCTGGTTAGTGACCTAGAAAATAGGATTTAGAGAAGAAAGTTGACACAAATCTCCCTCAGATTCTGTTCAAAGTGTCTGATGTTAAAGAATACGAAGAGGAAAAAAAGACAGCTTGTGAATAAATGGTTTGTAAGAATCAAGTGACCCTTCTCACGTTCCTTTTCTGATCCACCTACATACAGGTCTGGTAAAGTAAACCGAACTGAAAGTACTCGCCAGAAGTGAAGACGTTTTTTCCACTTCTGTATGACTGTCCACATAGTGTTTGGATGTAAATATTGTCAGATAAAGTATTACATCTTTCAGTGTGTGCTAATAAAGACAAACAACCTAGCAAGTGTTCCCGAGTGCACAGCCAGCACTTTTCTGCCTGGAAAAAAAAAAAACGCTAGGTGAACACAAGACCCAACATTGACGTTAAAGTTGGCGTAATGAGCCTTTAAATCGCATTACAATCATTTCTGCACCACCTCTGGAGTCAGAAAAACCTGTTATCCTCATATCTATTTCCAGTGATAAAGTTTGGATCCTTGGCCTAATGAGGTTTTGGTGATAGTAAAAGAAATATTCAGACTTGTAATGAGATGCAGTATACATTTGCTCTCTTCATCTTGTGCAGGACTTTTTTTGGAGGGGCTCTGTCCCAGAAAATGTAATAAATTCACCTCTGCTTTCCTCACCTCTTGACTGAAAACAGAGTCTCGGGATTTATTTTGTTCACCTGATAACATTTCAGGAAAAACATCCAAATGTCAGTAACAGTTCAGAGACCTCAAAGATGATAACAAAAATGGATGTACTAATATTCACAAGATATCCACAGATCTGAAATCAAGGAGGACCACTTCTCCACTTCTCCTCTCCACATTTGCCTTAGATGTGGTTTTCCCTCAGAGGAGTGAAATTATTGTTCACTGAAATACAAGTTGAATATTCTCTCCCAAGTTCCACGATGTCACTTTATTCTTCCCATGTTTCTTGGTAAATGGTGCCCCCTGGTGGAAAATTAAAGTCACCGCCTAAGAAGGCCACAGTGCTATGAGACCGACTATCAGTGTGACTGCAACAGTCTTACATTCTCCTAAATATTTATCTATATTGATGGTCTTTGTCAGTCAACCAAAATGTTACATTTAAGAAAACAGAATTAAGTGGATAAAAACAGTTTAAGAGCTTCTATTATTTTTTGCAATGTTCCCCAAACACTCCGTGATTTATCTGGTAAGCATGCCTGACTGGAAAGAGTGAAACACACCAAAGTACTGGTGGTTGCTCCACACTTTGAAGCAACCTCATTGAAAGTGGAAGACGAAAAAGGAATAGACTGAAGGGGAGGAAAGATGAGAGCAGGAGATAAAGGCAAGACCCAAAACCCTAAAATCTATAAACTCTTATCTCCCTCTCAAAAGTTTACAGAGACACAGATTGGTTATTGGCGAGAACATCAAAGTACAGACGGGGCATCCAAGGATCCTCACTCACCTTGAGAGACGTGTGTCTTCTTTGTTTGTCCTCTTAACAAAGTGTCACACTAAAGTATCCTAGGACAAAACATTGTGTGTAAGTCAGTGTTAAGGTCATTGCAGCTGTTCTGTCAATAAGTATGAACAATGATAAGGACACAATCCAGTAATTCTCCTCTATTAGTAACATTTTCATTGATCTTTTCATCGTCCTGGTTGGACTACAGTTCAAAGTCGCTTGGTTGTTAAAGGAGTATGGGCTTTTCAACATATACAAGGGTGTGACTTTGTTCTGCCTTGCTGTGGACTTCCTGTGATGACCACCGTTCTTAAGACAGCAGTTTTCACAGTCACACTAAAAACTGTCTTTTGAGGATTAAGACTCTTTGATCACCTCAGCTGGTGACTTTCATGAATCTTGACTTCCTTGACAGAGAAAGTAGAAGCTGCTCGTTCTTGCTTGTAAAGTAAACCACAGCCCGTGAGCTGTAATCTCATGATGATGTTTGAACCAAAGACAGGACTTAAAGAAGAGTTTGTTAAAGACATTTCAGGAAAAACAACAGTAAATCTTGCATTGACTTGTGTGGCTTGACATGAAAATCCCTACGTTTCTTAAATCTGTGGAAAGTTCAAACTTCACTTAAAGAAACGGATTGTCATTAGGGTGTCCTATGAGTTAAATAAATATCAGTTTGTGAAATCCGCCTGTGTAGTTTTCTATCGTGATGGAAGGAGCAACAACAAGAGGAGAGGTTTAAAAAAAACATCTGGTCGTTGTGTTGTGAATCTCAGAGACCCAGACTCGACTATTGACTGAACTTAAGAGGATTCTCTTTTACTTTGAAAGCCACATTTGACTCCTTTGCTTGAGGCCGTGTTTTGTTGTCGTCTGTAGTTTGTCATCAGGGGAAAGTCTTCATGAGAGGCAAAAGAACAAGAGGAGTGCAATGTGACTAGAATAGAGATCTCAAGTTTATTCTTGCTTTAATTAGATTTTTTTTTAGCAAAGCAAATTAAGAAACGTCTGCATCAGCTTATGTCTGTGTGAGTGCGTGATCAATCTACAAATACTATATACTTAGTATTACAGAGAGGCCTAGTTTATTTTAGAGATGCCATGATTCACTTTTACTTCAGTTCAGATCCGATACCGATTTAAAAAAATAATATTTAATAGTGTTATTGTTGTTATTGGTATTATATGTAAGGCTTCACCGGCACTTTAAACCTTTTTTTTGCATTTCTTATTAAAAGATTTTAGAGATAAAAATGTGTTAACATTGTATTTGAACTTTGTGCTGGCGTCACATAAAAACAGGAAGTAGTGACAAAGTAGGTTTTCAAATTAAACCTTTAAAGTAAAGTGCAAAAATTGTACTTTTGATCACGCAGTGCCCAACGATCTTTCTTGACATGGATCCGTGTCGTCAATCCGATATCCAATATGTAAATCAAGTCAATATCGGACACAATACCTATGTTATTTCAGATTGGTCACATCTCTAGTGTATTTGTTAATGGGCACGCATTCAGCTTTGAATGTATGCATAAATGACAGATGTGTTAGGAAGGCCTGGAAGAAAGAACGAGCTGCAGGATTTCCAAAAATGTTCCAGGACAGAAGTGAGGATGTGGTAAGAGAGAAGGTGTCAAAATCTGTTTGTAGTTCTTGGTAAACAAACGTCACGTTACAGGTGATTTAAAGTTCAATTCAAAGGACAAAGAGGGCGATGACAAGTAGCTGCATCACACAACAGTCAAGAGTGAATAATTACTCGAGTCAGAACTTTTGTTTGCTGAGTACAGTGTTTGTGAAAGGCACTCCTTTAGGAAGAGAAGAAGAGACTGATTGCAATCTCAGTGAACTCCATTTACTAAAGCACTGGAAACACACCTGTAAAACCTGTTCCCTTTATTATTTGCATGCCATAAATAAGTACATGTATTGCATTGAATCATGGGAGAAGGACTTTATTCCACATAAGGAAATTGGACAAAGGCATGTTACCTTGCGTTATAAACTCACATTGTACCTTAGCATCAAATACAACAAATGTCTTCAGAAAAGTGACTGAAATCCTGAAGTGAGAATGTGAACACACATCTTCTGCATGTTAATGGGAGTGCATGTTGAACTACAGGCTGTGCAGTGTAATGAAATGCACTTTTACAGTTTCTACTGCAGCGACATAAAGCTATCACTCACTTGTATACGCTCCTCGTATTATGGAGCTATATAATAGCATGTTGTAGTACAGGCAATGAAACACATCATACCATATAAATAGCAAAATAAGTTAATCTGTGTCAAAAGGCCAAGTTTTACACACAAGTTTAACCTCAACATTTGAGGTTATGATCTAATAAAATAGAAAAAACGTCTGCTCTTTATCCTCTGAATCATGAGCATCATGAATGTTAAGATTGAAGTTTCAGAAGGTAGTGAGTCATCACACAGAGTTCTTAACTTGGACCTGAAGAGTCGACTTACTCTGACTTTAAAGGTCACATATCCTCCTCCTCTTCAACCATCTTAATAAGTCTCAGAGCTCCACAAAACACGTCTGTGAAGTTTCCCGTTTACGGTGAGAAGCCGATCAAACACCGAGCTGTGGGAGGGTCACCCACCTGGGGGAGGGGTTACTGCCTTTTGTGATGTCATGAAGGGAAAATCTCCAAGCGGCCTGTTTGAGCACACATTTTCTGAAAAGTGGAGCAGGCAAAAGACGGAGAGGATGGACTTTTCTCATCATTGTTTTTTTTTAAACAGGTCAGGGAACATATTAGACATAGTAAACTTTAAATAAACCATAAGAAAATCATCATTGGTACATTAGTTGCACTGATTAAACTAAATGTTATCTATTGTTACAAGTGCTGGTCAGTCCGAAACATGATCTAAAATCAATATGGCGATTTGTGATGGCCTCCAGACATGACAATCTGAGATGATCTTATTAAACAAAAGACATGAACTTTGACTTTACAAAGTGGGATGGGATGTGTTTGTTTCCCTGCGCTCCAGTACAAACAGTCTTCTCTCTCTTTCAATGTAGAGGTGGTTATTTAAAGGGTGGGGTTAATCGCTGTCGAAACTAAAGAACAGAGTGCAAGTCCGAACATTTCGATTACGCACAACAACATTCCTGCAGAAGTGTTTCCGATTGTCTGCCTGGTTCTGTAAATACTCAGAGCTGCGTTCAGCTAGTGACAAACAAACACATTCAGTATTTGTACAGTAGCACACATGAAATGCTTCCGTAGCCCTGCCGCTTTTTAGCTTCACAACGGAGATCTGAATCGACTATAAATAACAAAGTGATATAAATGATCAAAATACATTCAGTAAAACACTCAGGGTCTGGTTATCTTTGACGCATGGAATCACAACATAGAGAAAAGCCATCCAGTCCAACACAACTGGACACACCGCACCAAAAGGAACGTACAGATTAATAAGGCACTTATCGAAGCCCAGACGAAACCTAAAGTAAAGCATCCTCTAAGTACAAGATGTATAGATTTAAAAATGAGCAAATGATATATGTGTATGTGTGTGTACATATTACAATGTCCTTTGTTTTAATAACTCGATAATTGAATATTGGAAAACTTTCCCAGCAAGTTATTTTCAATGTGTTGGGGGGGTATGGCTGTGCTGAGTCCCATTTAGGTTTAATAGAACAAAAAGCAAACTACAAAACACTAAAACAATCGATCACAGTTGAAAGCTTTTGATTTAATTAATAGGTAGGGTAATACGTCACTGCTATTTAAAATGAAAGCATACTTTGTAACTGCTGTGTGCTTTACATAAACATAACGACATCATTGGAGCGTCTGCTCATTTCATTCCTGACATCATTCTCCCTTTGTGTTTGTGTGTGAAAGATAAGTCTTTGTTTTCTGAGCTGAGGGCCACACTGAAAGGCTTTACTAAAGGACAGTGAGAGAAATCTGGACTGCCCTCGACTTCAATGATCTAAATCGATCCCCTGTGACCGTATTTGACCTGCAGATGTCTTTGGGTAAAACCATTTCCTCCAGCTCCTGAACACCTCAAGTGTTTTTTTATCTGGTGTTAAGAAGCTGCTCCTCCTAAAACCTCAAACCCCCTTCAGCACAGACGATTACAAATCTGAGGAAACAGAATCCTATCCTTTTTGCTTTCATGCTGAGGCTGCTGTCCAGAAGGGGAGAGTTGTTGTTTTTTTAACCAACAAAACTTGTTTTATATTTTGTGCTTCTTTACAAGGTCCAGCAAATGTTAAATTGTCTTCTTCATAAAAAGGGCAAAGCAGTTCTTAATCATTTGTTAACTACACTAACAGTCTTCTGCCCTCCTGTTTGCTGTAGTGATACACCTTAAGGCACATTAGGTATCTTCCATCTGCAGCTACGTTTAAAGGACCTGTGTTCATTGAGGCTGCAATGACAAAGAAAGGGTTAAGGGACAGAAATATTTCAATATTAAAACTGATGAAACCTAATCAAGCACATTTTTGTCGTTTACCTCACATGGCACTCGCTGCACAATCGTTTTTTTTTTAACCAATCATATAATGGTATATTTACTAATCTAAATGACAAAGGTTAAAGCTAGGTCAGCAGCCTCCCTCAGTAAACGGGGATCGAGGACAAAGTTCATATAAGTACTTAATCAAAGTGACAAACGAGGTTCACGCCTTCCACTTTATAAAAAACACTGCAGCGATAAAACAAGGACATTTGTTCCAAATAGAAATCTCCCACATGAAAAACACGACGCTTGTTCTTCAGTAAACGACTAAAGATACATACAAAACAAAAACTCTGAAATGATTGTAAAAAGAGGAAGGTCCACCACGAGCTGGTGCTGCTCTCTACAATAATCTCCATCTCTCCGACCTTTGTTTCTCTGATTGTATTTCCACCCATCTTTAAAGTCTATATTTCAAACATTCAACAGTTTTATGGCTTTGTAAACATGACCAGGTCTTTCCCACAGGGAAAAATAATCTTACCCCTGGATTATCATTGGTATGAAGGAAAACAGCGCTATGAGGTACTGTATGAGTTTGTTTCTGTGCAGGCACAATGTGGCTGTTTGTTACAAAAGAAACACTTAAGAACAGCATTTGGATTTAAATCCATGACTTTTGTTCAAGGAAAACCTTCTTTCAGTTGAATCCACGACCTCTTCTTAAACGTCAGTGGATTCTCCAGTCCTTCAGACGTCCCCTCTCTCCGTGAAAAACCTTTTTTCTTAGTTTTTTGTGCAGATTTCCTGACTGACACACAACAGACATGCTGTTTTCTGACCCAAGCAATGACAGTAACGTATGCACATTATGATTTACAGGCAAAGGCTGCATGAGAGAAATATGATAGAGAATACGAGAGCACTATAGTTACAGTAGTTTAGGCTTTAGACAGCTGTACTGCCATTATGCCAATATTTCAGATCTGGTCAGAACATGACTATCAATAGTTTACATCCTTAGTCAGTGTGACTGGGGATTATTCATCCTCTAGTTTTGGTATTTATGTGCAAAAAAGGAGATGTTGCTAAAAGGAAGTACCGAATTAACCCTTTGTGAGGTTTCACTTTTAGCACAGGCACTACATCATGTACGCATTTAGCCTGCTGTAACATTAAGCAAATAGTTTTTTACTGCAATTATGACGGACGGTGAAGGACTTCAGCAATCACTGAAGCATTACAAGGCACAACGGCAAAACTGTACTTATCCTTTGAGATACATGTGTGGCTGTCATAATCTCCATTAGGAGCTGAAAGGTTTTAGACATGGTGGACGGCATCTGCGATAGTGAAGAATATGATTTTGTTCTCTCCTCCATCGGGACCTTTTTCATCATAGTATCCTCCTCTTTCCAGATCGTCCAGTACTGCAGCGTTACACTGAGCCAGAACGACCCTGATCCCAAGTTCTCCATAATCTTTACGGACTTCTTTAAGAGCGTTTACTCCGGCTGTGTCTAAAAACAAGACGGTGCTGCAGTCAATCACCAAGCTGCGTAAGCTGTGTGATTTATTATTGAGCATCAACGTTACAGTTGCACCATCTTCAACCTTATCCTCTTTACCCGCCGCCTCCTTCTCCTCGGATTTCACGTTTGGGCCTCCTTTGCCTTCTTCCAGCTGTTTGTTTTTCTTGTTGAACTTAATACGTCGGCTTTTCTCCTTCACAGGATCAAGCCCGACACACCTGTACAGAGATTTTTTGAACAGTGTCTGGTTTGCGTAATAAATTGGAGCGTCATATCTAAAAACAGCCACTCCAGGATGTGTTCGGAGGCCGTGGTAAGATGACAGGTCCTCGTAATGCTCCCTGGTTGAAGAACGGCCAAGTTCCAGGACCTGGGCCTGCTGGGTTCGGCCCAGGACGCAGAAAGCTGACACCAAAACCCCCACGAGAAGACCCAGCTCGGTGTTGACCAGCGCTGAGGTTGCCATGGTGGTCAACCAGATTGCTGTATCGACACGGTTGACGCGCCACATGCGGGGAACGTCTGTGAACTTTCGTAAAGCTCCGCGGAGGTTAACCACGATGATGACAGCTAACACACATCTGGGCAAGGAAAGGAAACGGCATAGAAAAGGACAATGTTAGCAACAGAAGAAGTTCATGGAAAACAGCAATCAATCAGATCAGCTCTGAAGAGTGAAAGCTACTGTTAACAAACATGAGATAACAAGTCCTCACTTCACACTCCTAGCAGTTAATGATTTCCAAAGGGCATGTCTTTGTTGCGTTCTGGGTGTGATGTGGCCACCAGAGGTTACATTAAATACTCTTCTTAATGTTGTGACACCACCTGATGTACCACAGCATGTTTCATAGGCCTCCCAGAAAGAAAACTCTGCTCATCTCCCATTAAAGCATGCACCGGTTCTAAGTTTAATAGTCCCATATATCCCCATACGTCCACATGGAGCTGCACGGAGCGCATGAGAACTGCAAGAAGTCTGATATAGGAACAACATAGTAAATGCTGTCAATGTTTTAAAAATATAACATCCTGTGCTGACTCTTTATTGTATAACAAAATATCACATCAACCTATCAACATCATAGGACATGTTAACAGCACAAATCTCATGAAAGAATCTCCGTCACCGAAATTTGAGAAGATTTCAGGGGAAGTCTGCCTGAAATCATCTAAACGTTTTCAGGAGTGCATATGTGAAAATTGCTGCAGATAACCTACTGTTCACACAGTAGAATACTGTCTCTGGTTGGATTATCTGACTGACCAGAAAGAGCAGCCTCATGTTTTAGAGTGTAACTGCTGGGGCAAGTTACACTGCCCTAACCAGTTTCCTGTCTGTCAGTTGCTCTATAATAACTAAACGTGCGTCTGGTGCACATAGGAGTTATTAGATTTTTTGGCACAGCTGGATTTTCCTATTCTGCCACTCCCATCCTGTTAATACATTGTTTTTTTTACAGTCTCAACTGTAACCTATGAAGCCGATTTCATTTCATGTTCAGTCTGCAGGTTATTTGTTCAAACATTCAAACAAACTAATTATCTCCTATCGATAAGATTGAAAGTAGAATGTTTATGGAAGAAGCTTAAAGTGCTAAATGACTCAGGTTTTGTTTTACTTACTTTTGAAGGGAATGGAAGAGCGGAGCTATAACCAGCAGCACCAGCAGCAGGACGAGGGAGGTGACCAGCCCAGACACCTGAGTCTGGCACCCCGTTGACTCCTTCACCAGGGTTTTCGTCAGAGCAGCGCTGGTGGTGAAGCAGCGGAAGAACGATGGCAGGATGTTGCAGAAGCCAATGGCGTACATCTCCTGGTTGGCATCAACAGTGTAACCGTGCTTCTTGGCAAACATCTCCGACAGTGAGACAGTGATGGCGAACCCCACGATGGCAATGGAGAAGGCGTCCACAGCCACGTTGGGGATCAGAGACCACATGGGCATTTTGGGAGGGAGGAAGCCTGTCGGGATGTCACCAGCAATTCCGGATCCATAATCAGCATTGAAGTGACCAAAATGAGAAGCCAGTGTTGCAATTATCACAACAAAGAGCTCAAAGGGAATTGGAGCCTGGGTAAGGAAAACGAAAAAGACAGTTTTTAGAGGAGTTTAAAATGGAGAACAATGTTGTTTTATCTAGCACTCTAACCAGAAGGGATAACAGATGCAACTTTTGGTTGGGAATATGTTGCATAAGTCAGAGTTTATGCTGTCTACGGCAACTTTTTTAAGGCAAGTCCGGCTTGGATTTAGCTTAACTTTCCAATCTTAAATGTCCCAGACAAAGGGCAACATCGTAGGACAATTTGGTATGCCGCAATTCAAGACTCTGGTTTGGGCCATTGTGCTATCAACCATTAGTCTGCAATGTGAGCGTATAGTTGCAGCTTATGTCTATGAACAGGTACGTGTAAATCACTGCAGAATGTGATGTTGAAGTACAAACTCTTTGGTATCAGAAGTATTATGGTCTCCGTTTGTAGTCTGAGCAGTAGTGATGAATTTCATCTGAGCAGACAATTCATCTATTTATTTATCATTGCAATTAAATTGCAGCAGGAAGCAAAAATTGCAAAACTAGTTTTTCATGTAAAAAAATAGAGAACTATTTAATGGCTCTTGAGCAGAGCCATTTACTTTGTGAAGTTACATATTCCTCCGCCTCACTCAGTGACGTCTCTCTCTCACACACTTGCACTCTTCATCTGATTTCATTACACATCCAATTTAATATTTTGCCTTAGGCCCCCCGTGTCCACCTAGCGTTTTTTTCTCAAGGCCAGCGCCTTTTTTCAGTTGTTTTTAATGGGAAGAGAGCGTTTGCAGCAGAAAGCAGCCGTCTGGATGAAAAGCGCAGCTCCCAGCGTCTTTCTTTACAAGCGCTCTGGCGTTGTTGTGCGGCCGCTCCGAGCGCTCAAGTGGAAAATCTTTTAACTTTTCAGAAAGGCGCTGTTGACTTCACGGGTGCTCTTTTCTAAATGTATGATATTCCCCGTATTTTAGCTTCCTACGGATCGTATCTTGTACCCACATCGTCTTTGCTCCGCGTCTGCTGGGTTAAAAAACGATCTCAAATATAAAACGTGCAGTAAAAAGTAACGGAGCAGTGTCTGCCACACAGCGGCCTTTGTCAACAAACTGTTGTCATAGAGACAGGACGGACCTGCAGCGCTTTTCTTCTCAGCGCCTTTTCTGCCCGGAAAAAACGCTAGGTGGACACGGGACCTAAGCTTTTAAACCACTTGTCATGACATGTGTGCATCTGCATATAAACAAGGAAGTGAGTTCTGTCAATGGTCACTAAACTTTGGTGACGTATGGCTCGCCGTTTTCGCGGGGGACTGCTATGATTGGTAAAACTTGCGGGGGGGTTGGTCAAATTTGCAGAAAGGTTGCGGTGATTGGACAAAATTGCAAGGTCGCCCAGAATTCACGGGGATTGGTTGAATTTGCGTGAATTGGTGCGATCGCAACATCGCGACATCCTGGAGGGACTGATATCTGGTGTCGGTTAATCTGATATCAGATGGTTAATTTGAAAGCATGATATTGGCTGTTGCCCCAGCTGATGCTGATTTGTTTTCTAAGTAAGCAATTAGAGGTCTTATTCATATGTCAACCCTTTCTTATTCACATTAAAAATTTCCCTAACCCCAAGATTTTGTGACAAAAGGCATAAACAGAACAGAAAATGGCTATCTGTCTACAAAGTGCACTAAAGAAGGAAACAGCAAAGAGAGTTTATTGATTAACTGAGCAGCCAGGATGACACAAGCTGTCTTCTTGCATGTGCATACACAGATGTAGTCATGCAAACTAAATTAATATTTGAACTACAATGACCGACAATCTTGTCTGTTTACCTTCAGCTTGGCTTTGAAGCGATAGTTGAGCTCCTTGGTAGGTATCAGCGTCAGCAAACACACCAGACTTGTCACCAGATCACAAATATTGGTGTTTCCTAGGTTGATGATTAGGTTGTACCAGGTCTTAAACAGAGTGAACCAGCCCTGGGGTCTGGGGATCTTTAGACCCAGGAGGTACTTGAACTGGGAAGTGAGGATGGTCAGGGAGGCTCCTGTAGCGAAGCCGCTCAGAAGTGAGTCTGAGAGATAGACAGAGACGAAGCCTACCTGGAAAATACCCATGAGCACCTGGGAGAAAGAGATACAACAGGCGTCAAACTGGAGGCAGAGTACTTGATATCTGCAAATATTGCAAAAGAGATATTGTATCGTTGTGGACAAGTTATTTTTTACAATAAAATGACATTCAATGGAATATTTTGAAATTGCTCCAATAGATTGTCACAACCAGCAGCCATTACTTCTGTTTTTAATGTCTAACACGATCTGAGATCTTTACTCAGACAGATAACCTTACATTGATCTCTAAATGCAACAATTCCCAGTGACAAAAACATCATTTTTAGCTCGCCAAACAAAGGAGTTTCTGGTCTACCACTGACTTCATCAGTTTGTGTTTTCGTTTGCTACAAAAAGTATTGGAGTGGATCCAAACGTAGCATTGAAAAACACCAAAGTCACTTTAAAGTACATTAAAAATTGACCAATCCAGGTAGCGATAACAAGGCAACTCTTGTGTTCTGCAGGGCACAATAAATGATTCTCTCAATAGAGTCAGGTGGCTTTGCACAGAGAGAGATAACGGCTGTTTCTGATTTAGAAGAATATTACAATAGCAAAAAGGTCTATTACTGATTCAGGGGATCATTATAGTCATTTTGTCAGACACTTTGAATAACAACCAGAGCCTGTCACTGCCAAAAACAAGGACTTTAAGTCGACGCAGTTTAATAGGTAGCATTTGTCCCAGAGGATTAAATGGCAATGATTCTAGCCTTGTTGCAGCTGCAGGCTGAAGTAATCTACTGGAGCAACTCTGAAATTATTTGAACCTTTTGGTCATTTACATCAACATGTAAATGTAAAAGTAGGACCAAGCTTCAAAAATGCCTTGAAATCAAATAAATGGTCTGTTTAATTAATTGGCACATCCCTGTTCACTTACCTGGTAAACTCCAGCAGTAAAGGTGACTGTAGCGCCCACTGTGATTGCATAGCAGCTTCTGTCACACTCCATCCCAACACTGTTATTCCCCTGACCACCCAGCAGGATCCCGCTGTCGTTACCACTCATGCTGATGCTTTCTGTGAGGTATCCTGCCAAAGCTAACTCCCTATCAACAACCTGACCTACGAGCAGGCAGAGCACCCCAAATATCCCCACTGAGATGTGTTTGGAAGAGCCTAAGAGAGAGTAGATGATGGAGGCGAAAAAGGACGTGTAGAGACCGTATATGGGGTCCTGACTGGCCAACAGGGAGTATGCTATGGATTGTGGGACCAATAGGATCCCTACAATCAGACCTGACATGATGTCTCCCAACAGCCATTCCCTGAGCTGGTAGTGAGGCAGCCACTTCAGAATCGGCACAAAGCCAAACAGTTTGGATTTTGCTTTCTTTGGTGTGCAAGAGCAGAATTTTTTCAGCTGATGTGACACTTTGGATTTGCAGGTTTTGTCCGTGTCTTTCTCCACTCTTTCCAGTATGAGAGGCTGGCCGCTCTCGGCTCCGTCTTCTGCTGTTGTGCGGAAGTCATCGCCAAGAGTCATGATCGAGCTCTTATCTGTGATGATTTACAAAGAGGAGAGTTTAGTGATTCATGCAAACTTGAATCACGACACGTTTTTACAGGCAACATAAAATGAACTTAAACAATAAAACTTAAACAACTCGTGCTTATCCTAGTGAACCTTTTGCACCTGACTACATCAATAACCACATGACACTTGTCAGGAGACGTGCTATCTAATTTCAGGTCAGTGGGTTTGGCATAATTTACCTACTGCCTACAAATATGACCTCCTCTTTATGTTACATCATCATACATAAAGATACTTCCCCTTATTCATACACTTTACCTCAGTGACCCTGACACAGAAAAGTGTTTTTTACTTTGACTTCAGTGATCTTTCATGAATCAAACATCTAAATTGAAGGTTACTGGGCTTAATAAGATTCACTAAATCTCTATGAAAGACCTGATTACAGTCTGCTGTTTGAACAACATTACAATGGCTTAGCTTAAAAAGTGAACTGAACAAACTTATAGTGGAGAAAGCATTGATCATTCAGTCAAAAAAAGAGACTTAAGTGGGTTACATTTCACAGATGTCTCTCATCTTAGATAAGTCAAAACCATGTCTACTGGAAGTTTGCTTTAAAAGTCAAACATGAGCCCCCTTATATTGCCACCACCACCATGCCACTTTCTCTGCAGCTTTAAAAGCATTTTCCAAGTTATAACGTCATCAGGACTTCAGTACTGTCAACCTGCTTTGTTTCCTCACAGTCTCATGTGTAGTGCTGTTAATTAGATTATGTGTCCTGCCTACGGGCTATTTAAATGCAGGCCGTCAATGATAGGAAGCTGAGTAGCCACACTTCCTATTAGTGTTTGTTTGAGCTAGTTTAGTGTCACGTTGCTGACACAAAAGAGCCTCAAAATGCTCACATGAGTTGCTAAAGAGCCCCTCTGAGTGTGGCCGACTCTCCTCAGTGCAGGAGCTGCCAGCGTTGCATTAGCGGAGCTGTGAATGAGCACTATTGTAAACAAATTGTCAACGTGGACACTTTTTTTTTTTTTTTTTTAACTTTAGCCAACAAGCGTTAAAGACAATCTGCATTAAAGTTTTCACACCCATTGAGAAACTAATAATGTTACACAAGTGCGAAGTCACGTACCTGAGCTCGGACAAGTCGTGCTTTACTTCACGGTGAGGTGTCGGTGTCCAGGCAGACGGCTCGAGGCGGAATCCGCTTCAAATTCATTTTACACCCGTCTCTGTTGCTTCGTGCGTGATGACGTTCTATAGGAAGTGTGGTGTACGTCACAAGACCTGCTGAGACAAAGATGTTCTGTAAGACAAGATGACTCACTAGATCGCAAAATAAGACACCGCTTTTGGAAAATAAAAAAAAGAGATGACGATATTTTCATCTCAAATTTTGGAAATGAGTCAGAGTAGAGAAAACAATGAGAGAAACAATTGAAGGACAATAACGTATACGACAATGATACATTATAATTATTTAAAGAAATACGTTTTACATTTATCTTTAACTTTTACAGAAATTACTAGGTCGGATAATTTAACTGAATTGAACTTTGCCCATTTTTAGTTAAAGGTGTGTTGAATTTTATTTGATATTCATGAAAAATAAAATATTGTACAGTAGGTAAAAAAGGTTGCTTAATAGGCATTAAGGAAATACAAATCCTGAATTTATCGCAAAGGACGTAAACCCTTTAAGGGCTTTTTTTAATGAAGGAGCTAACCTTAGAAAATAACTGAATCTGTTTTATAATGTTACATCCTTGAAAACATATTCACAAACACACATAGTCATGTACCCTTAATTGTCCCCAAGCAGAATGCCATTCATCACAACTTTTTTTTAAATCAACACCTAAAAATATATACTGTACATGTAGAGAAAAATTAACAAAAACAGAGATAAAGTATCTGTAATGTATGATTCTCATACTCAATTTGAAGATTTACCACCAGTCCTGTCTTCATTTTTAACCTATTAACTAATTGAGGCCATATCATAATGGTCATAGCATATCCTGTAAGAGTGAGCGCTCTGTTTTCTTTTTGGGACTCTTTTTTTCAAGCAGTCTTTGATTGACATCACACAAGTGAAAGCAGCTGTACAGTGATGGGGGGTTGTTTTCTTATCAGCAGTGGTGTTCCTTCTGTTCGAGCTGTGTGTTATGTTTGGTCTCAGCTTCTATAGAGAGGGTGACTGATGTTTAATCACCAGAGGAGGGCTGCACATGATACACTATGGGGTCACATGTTGAAAGTTGGGACATTTTACTGGCACTTCTCGGCTGCAGATACCCTTCAAATTAAAAGCAGAAGAACTGAATATGTTTGAATGAAAGATTTCCTGTTTCGTTTTACTGCTAACTTAGTTTAAGTTTATATTCATTCTATAAAACTGTCATTTTTACATTTTTCAAGCCTCTTTTAATGTTAAACTTAAGCTTATAATATATTGTAGATCTAACAACATAAACACAGACACATAGGGCCACAGTAGCTAGGTCTGTGGGGACTTGGGTTGGAAACTGGAGGGTTGCTAGTTTAAGTCCTGGTATGAACCAAAGTATGAATTTGGGTTCCTGGAGAGGTGCCTGCTCACTTCCCGATGACTACAGATGTTCCCTTGAGAAAAGCACCAAACCTCAACTGCTCAGGTGTAAAGCCCCATCACTCTGAAATCTCTACATTTGTGCATGGCTATGATCCTGTTTGTGCACGTGTCATAAAGAATTTCCTCTCGAAGATTAGTGTATCAAGTATGTTTTCTTCTTCATCTGTGATGCCCCAGTAGGGTCAGCAGGTAATGTTTTCATTGTGTGGTGGTTGTCTTGGAGGTGTGTCGACCATGTGATTGGATTGCAGCACTAATTGGAGTAACTCAGCACACCTGGGCCCGGTGTGCTGAGGTTACTTAACCTCCTGCCTTTTCACACTCTGCCCTCTCTGCTTCCCCTACTCTAACTGCTCTTCTCCACAGGTACCCTGCAGTTTTGCTTGAGACTTTGGTCTTCATTTGGAAATGAAGAGTTTAACTCATTTGGTCTAATTTGGTTAATAAAGAATTATTTTTGCACTTTAACCTTGTGTGTCTCCCATCCTTTGTTGTGACTTCCTGAGCCGGGTCATGACATATCTTTTTCTCTTTCTTCTCCTTCTCCTTTTTCTTTTTTCTTCTTGCCCTTATTCAACCCAGTGCTAGACGAAGTTATGAGTTGTCCAGTATTTTTTTGATTATAAGTTTAGCCCCTCATAAATGAAAATCCACAGCTACCTTCCCCTGAAGGTCTGAAGTCTAACTTTATTTTTTATATTCAATATAACTATGTTATTGATGACAGGACGTGTGATGAGCGGCTTCCTCTACATAAGGATGGATAACAAAGGAAATTGTTGACGAGAGATTTTGAGAACAATTACATAATTTTCTGAGGAGTTTTTCACTTTTATTATTCTGACAGTCATACTTTAAGAATCTTGGTTTAACTGCCAGGGGAACAACATCTTTGTTTTTGTTTTTTTTGTTTTTTTAAGACGACAGTGAGTGACAATTTTTTTCTTCACTGACCGACTCAGGTTGAAATGTCACTCAAATGTCTTCTGATATAAACTCATACGACGTTATCAGGGAGCCTCAGTGGGTGGACATCAAACCATTGTTTCAAAGATTTGTTTCAAATCAAAATGAGGACATTTTACATATAATTATGTGACAGTCACTGCCGTAGTGTAACAACTGTTAATTGCTTCTGTCTCCCCATTATCAGAAGAGTTGACTGGTCCAATCTGGAGCACCTGGCCCTGTTGCTCTCAGGGCATAAAAGCCCAACGCCTGGCACTCTGGCTGGCTCTCTCTCTCTTGACACATTGACATTTACTCCATGTTTGGTTGTGCTGTGGTCTTTGCTTGCGTTGGTACTAATAAATCATTGTTATTTGCAATTTAAACTGGTGTCCTTCATCATATTTGTCATGGCCCTTGAGCCAGGTTATGACAATTAATTCTCCAGCTAATAAAAATAGCTACACTTTTCTCTGTCTAGTTTATTTTAGCTTTCTCACCCTAGCATTTAAGATTTCTGGTCCTCTGACGTCCAAAACTAAAACTACATCTGTGTGTAAAATGTCTTTTTCTGAATACTCATCTCCATGACACTACAGGAAAACGCACAGTTATTGTGTTTTATCGTGTGACATAGAAAGGAATCCCAGGTCGTCTCATTACACTATGGGCCGTATCATAATCCCCAGTGTTGTAATAGGATGCAGGCTTATGTTCACACATGACCATTTAAAACCATCTCTGTAATCTCTTTTCTTTTCTCAGACACCTGCAGAGGTGGTTAGCAGGACAGAGGGATTAAACACTGCGGACAAACACAGACTTGAACAGGTAGGGCTGTGTGTGTTTTATTCAAATAATCTATTAGATCTGTGTGAAACAGGTGTGACTTGGACAAGGCATAATATAGAGTAACATGTGCCGGGAATACTTCATTATCCTTATACATCGACTTTTTTATAGCAAACAATTAAGATTAAGATGCAAAGAAATATGCATTTCAATCCAACAGAATGAAAACATTTCTGTAGTCTTTCACTGTACTTATATTTGATTAGAGAAGTGACGAAGAAGCCATGCCAGATATTATACATGCTAAGAAAAAAGTTCTTAAATTGAATCACACTTTCAATCTTTAAATGTTGGTTTTCAAGAGAAGAGCACGTGAGAGCAACAGGAGAGGGACAACCACTAGTAATCAATTCATTTATACTGTCAAAGTGTTTTAATAGGGTTATATTAGTATGTCTGTCATGGGAAAGGCATCTTTTATAGTGAAACTCCCACACAGAATAATTTACGGCTTCATTTAACTTCTGAGGGTCTTTCAGCTCGTTGTTTTTGAATAGCTCTGTTCACCATTCAGCAGTCTTTACACACCACAGTCTCCCATAGCACCTTCATGATGTGTTTACTTCTTGTCCCCTCTTACGTTTTATAGATTTTTCTGTCATAGATATCATTCGGTTTTAACTTCCTTTATCCTCTTTTCACCACTGTTTCCGTCTCCGTTCTCCTTCTCCGAAAGTCGACAGACCGAAACAGAACTTGATATATTTGCAGTTAGTCCTAGTCTGTGATAAGACTCGCGTCCATAGCAACGGTGTGCTTTCCTTAGTAACGGTTTGTTCTTCTTAAGTTCTTCTCAAGAGATAGCAGAGCGTATAGCTGTGCGTAATTGGCCAGTCAGAATCAAGAATTAGACACAGCGTGCAATCATTTTGGATAAATATCTTTCTGTGAATTTCACGAGTATTTTATTAGGAAATAAAAAGGGGATTCCTTATACTTGGCCAAAAAATACCTCTATTTTTTTACTTTCATTTCCAACCACCCCAAGCCAAACATTGCTACCATCCTTTTCAGATTGTTCCCTTTCAGCAGCAGCCATGGTGGATGCAGCGGCAGCAGAGCAGTTCCTGGATGCCAACCCGCAGTTTGCAAAGCAGTACTACGATATCAACTTCCGGCCCAAAGTCATCTCAGACCTGCTGGACAACAACAGGAAGGTGGCGATTGACTTCAGCAAGTTCCACGACCTGTCAATGGTGGAGGAGAGCGAGGTCCTCTTCGATCTGGTGCGGGACATCCAGGACAACCTGCAGATGGAGAAGTCCGTCTTCAACCTCATGAGACACCTGAGCTTCATCATGAGGGCGGACCGCATGAGCCTCTTCATGTACAGACAGAGGAACGGAGTTGCTGAGCTGGCAACCAGGTCACTGGTTTGATTTTTTTTTTCAAGTTTAAAGAGCAGATAAAGTTTGTATTTATTTGCATATTAAATACGTTTCAGTAAAGTTAACTGTGAAAGCAAAGCATATGAAACGTAATATTTTGGACAAAAATCGTTTTAAGAGAAATCTTCAGGGACCCATAATGAATGAACACAGATTTTTTTTGTCACTGGCACACTACTTCACATTCACACAGTTCCAAACACTCACATTTGGCAGATAAATTAAAGCCTAAAGGGAATGTCTGTGGAGTTGTTCTTCTATTTTGAAACTCTTCATGTCAACACAGCTCCTCTCTTTCATGCCAACCAGAGCAGCTCCAGTGGTGACTGGGGATGTACTTAGTCAACCTGACATGTTTCAAGTCACTGTTGTTGGTCTAAATCACAACCGTTTCATAGAAAAAAGGAGAAAATGGCTTAAATGACACATCAAATTGTAATTAAATTGTTGAATCTTTACTCTTAGGTTATTCAATGTCCACAAAGATGCAACCTTTGACGACTGCCTGGTGCCCCCTGACAGTGAGATTGTGTACCCGTTGGATATGGGCATTGTGGGCCATGTGGCGACCTCCAAGAAGATGGTCAACATTCCTGTTGTGTCTGAGGTACTGACGCAGTTTGTTTTCTGTGTTTGTTAAATGTTTACTAGTGATATAGCAAAAGCATTATAACCACAATACTACATTAAACTATGTTCCAAATCTGTGCTGACCTACATTTAATCAACGCTTAAATGTGAAGTTTGGCAAAAGCTTCCTCAAAATTAATTGCACGCTTTTACCGCCTTTTGCAGACAATTTATCCAGTGCAATTTTCACCAAATTCAATCTTGTTTCCCCTTTAAGCATTTTACTATTACCCCTACAGTAGTTTTGTTACTTCCACCTGTTGAATTTTACAAAATCAGTCCAAACCTGATGAGTGTTGATATCCATTAGGTAGATCAATGGCCAGAAATAACAAATATCTGGAAAGTAACAGTCTCCCCTGTTATAAAAACAACACATTTGAAATCCTTATATAACTTAGTGATCAGTAGATCAAAGTTTCTGTTTAACCAGAGACTGAAAACCATTCTCCTGTTGCTATATCCCTGTGTGACCACCAGATGGCGACCTGCTGCCACACTATCCCTTCATCTAATTCCCTCCTACCAAAGCCCGCTCAATCCCATTACAGCTGATTCCTTTGACATTTGAAAATGGCTCATTCCCATGAACATTTCAAGTTTGTCATGCTACTGCAAGTTCACTACCTTCACTCCCACCGCCTCCATCCTTCCATCCTACCCAAGCCTGCCCTGACTGTTACTGTGACATTTACACTTAATAAGGCAGCAGCCCACTCGGCATCACTGATGGATTTACAAGGCCTCTTCTGTATCAGTTGAATCACTTCCTTTCGTGGGAGATTAGAAAGCACGGCTGCTGATTTGCCAACAGAACAGAGCCGGGTCGATTGTTCCCATTTGGTGTTTTTATCTGTCCGTTCTGCTGCCAGGCCCGGCCGGTTATGCCTTCGCTGCGAGAACAAACATCATCGTGCGGTTTTAAAACCCTCTGTCCGTCACGCCGCACAAACACATGAAAGCACGATGGGAAATGTGGCGACTGGAAAGATATCAAAGACTCCAAGCCTCCCCAGTCGCAGCGAAGGAAGAGCTAATGTTTCCATATAATTGCTTGGCTTTATGATGCTAATGCACCGAGGGCGGCCTTTCAGAATAATGCAGAGACTGGGAATCACTGCCTCTCTCTGCGCTTTGCTACCATCGCAGACCAATCCATCGCAGGCCCCTCAATCAGCCAGGATTCTTGTAGCTGGATAGGGATTATGTTTCACTGGGATTATGTGGTGAGGCCTCATTCTTCCTACACTGCCGTCTCTAAAATGAATTAAATCATCACATCGTTTACAGACCAATAACTCTGCCTGTTGTTTGAGGTGTGCTGACTGGAGGGCTGTGCGTGTGAGGAGAGGGTCAGTGCAGTGGGGGGAGGTTTGCAGATGAAGCTGGTTAATCTGTCCTGAATTAGAGCGATCCCAGATTACTCCCAGAGGTCACACAGGCCCTGAGCCATTTGCACAGACTCAGCACTACCACACACCTTTAATCTGCTCCGATACACTCGATTGTTGCAATTGGAGCAGAAACTCCCTGAAATCCACTTAATGTGTCATAAACCGAGAAGCTAAATTGGCTGCGGAGGAAATTTAATTATTTTAGTTAACATTTTCTTATTTATCTCTTATGAAATAATTGATTTTGATACATCAACTTATTTATTTGCATGTACAATTCATCTACAGGTTTAATTCCATGCAATTGGAGGAAGCACTTAACCGTATTTACATTGATAAAAAGTTTCTTCCCTCTTTCTTTCCCTCCTGTAAAACTTCATACATGAACAGTTCACCTGAAAATATAATGTCTGTTTTTTTTCCATATCAAAACACAATTTGTGCTTGGATAATGCTTCTAAAGTGTAGAGCTGCTGAGTAAAGGTCAAAGCAAAGCTTCCGCTGAGGATAACAAGCAGGATAAAAAACTTCTCTGGGCTTTAGGGGGACAAAGGTCGCCCAATAACAAGCTGTCAAACTGCCCAGATCTTAGAAACAGGGTTATTTGTAAGCTGCATAAGGCAACGTTTGAATCAGCTGCTGTACTGTGCAGATCCTGGATCAGCCTCGCCTCTCTCTGACTGATTTTCTCCTTCATTTCCCGCTTCTGCTGCAGGCTGACAGACTAATACAACTCAAGACTTTAAAACACAAAGGAGGATTAACTAACTTAGCGTGTGGTGATGATGACTGCTCAAATCTCATTACTGTTGCTCAAACTGATGCATAAATTAAAAAATAATAATGAAGACTGACACAGGGCAGCCTCATACTTCAGATGAACATGTTGCAGCCTACTCCACTGCAAAGGCATTAAAGCTCCGACGCTCTGTGTTCTGCAGATCCATGATATAAGAGGGTTCATTTTCTGCTGAGATGTCTTTGCTTTGCATGTGGCAGCAGAAGTTTTAAGGTTTCTGAGGCTAAAAATGAAACTTAAATGATGCACATGTTTAATTTTGTGGAGTTTTCTCCTCTGGGTGAGCGTGAGGTTGGTAAAGGAGAAGATAACACAGTAGTGCAGTAGTCATTTTAAAAGCCTGATTGCTCTTGCCCATTAGCTCATTGAGACACATTAAGTCCCGCCCACGCAGGAGAAACATTGACTTTAAGCTGCATAACTGTTTCCCGTGTCTCCTCCATATGGCAAAGAAACAACAGTTTGGAGAGAAGATCTACCAACAGGGAGAAGAAAAAATGAAGACTTATAAGCATGCAATATGAAAATTGAGCCTTTAAGAGACAAATGAGGAAACAGGGAACCAGATTAGAGGCATCAGCAGGAAGATTGTGAAAACTTTTCAATCTGAATATCAGTATAAATGATGCTTCTCTCTCTCAAACTGTACCGACTCATTGATTCCGTACCTGACCCTGACTTTTATGTCTTTTCCTTTCAAACCAAAAAGTAAGAGTCCAAACTTGCCTTACCCAAATCTGTCACCAATTCTGTTCCCTTGAGGGTCGCTCTCTGCAGGCTTCTGTTCCTCCTTTGTAGTTAATGAGCTGCTCTTCTTCGGTTTCACCCCTGGAGGAACGCAATTGATGACCCCTGCTGCACAGGAGGAGCAGTAGGTGGAGTGCAGTCAGAAAGGGCCTTCAGTCTGTGGATAATGGAGAGCCTTTGCTAGCAGCGTTTACAGACAGAAGTAGAGTGGAGTTTTCATCAAAGCCCGAGTCTGGAAGTTTGGAAGGGTGCAGGGCAAAGAGCGGGCAATTAAATACAATCCTAAACTCTGTCTCCTTTTGTCTTCATAGAGCCCTCATTACAGTGACTTTGTAGACGAGCTGACTGAATATCAGACCAAGAACGTTCTTGCCGTCCCCATCATGAACGGTAAAGACATGGTAGCCGTCATGATGGCCGTCAACAAGCTGGACGGGCCGCACTTCACTGCCAAGGATGAAGAGGTAACAACTGTTGCACCCTGTCCTGTCCACACTTTATTTTAGGATAAAAGTTGACAGCTGTGTAGATCACTTGTCAAAACGTGTTTCAAAGTGCAGAACCAAGCTATGTCCCGCTTCAGATTGAATGTGTTATTCTTTCACTGACTTTTATCATGCATATGACACTTCCCTGAACTTTCTCTGTAAGTATTTGACTCCCTGGATCAGGACAGTGATCCAAACGTGCGTGCGTGCGTGCGTGCGTGTGGTAAATCTGCCTACATTCCTGATATGATTCCTTAAACGTTGACCTGTGTCAATGAAGTTTCCTTTGTAAGCTCCAAAAGACAGAGGTTGAAGTCCTTTTATTTCAGCCTCTTAGAACTGTAGATCAGTGTCGGGTTATGCCCAATGTAAATGCCGGGGGCGGCCATTTTGTTTATGTTGAATTAACCAGCACAAGCATAAGTACCACCGTGACCCAAACCCCTTATCACTTAGAGACACAGTTGACAGATTCCTTCTGAGACACAGTTCACAGACTCATTCTGAGATACAGCATTGTCGAATAGACTCTTGAACAACAACACAAAGAGTTCTACATCCAAGGCCCTGTTCCAGCTACGAACAGTAATGGAGTACTACAGATCCCAGAGCAGGGATGCTTAAACTTTCCATCAAAGGAGAGAGGGAGGGAGCTGGCAAAACCAGGATGTTCCCCATCGCCCATCACATCAGGGACGCCCACCCCACTGGCAGGTGGTCGCAGACCTGAAGAATGAACTGCAGGGTATTAAAATCCTTCTGAAAAAGGAGCAGGATCTGAACACAGCAGGGTCAGAAAGACAGCCTCAGTCAGAACATCATCAAGGAGTTGGAGGAAAGGTTGGAGTTGGAGCATGCTAAGAGACTGGAGTGCGAAGAGGAGAACAGGATGCTGAAAGACACTTCTAAAACCAAGGAGGAGCTCATCAGTGTCATCTCAGCACTTAAAAGGCTCCAGGAGAAAGACTCAAGTGGCCCAAAGCAGCAAGAATACTTCTGCAGTGGCATCAAGACCAAGTCCAAGCAAACTCTGACCTTGAAGAACCAGCTGGAGGAAATGACGAGCAGGTGTCATGAGCTGTCCTCCAAACTGGCAGCACAAGAGAAGATCAATGAGAACCTGCAGAAGAAGGTGGAGGACCTCCACAGGAAAGTTGATCTCAAAATGTTGAGCATTGACGGTGTCCATACACTGCTGGATGAAGTCAACCATCAGCATTTAGAGGGAAACAAGAAGAACCAGGTGTTTATCGAAAACCTGGCGGGTGTAGCTGAAAAGCTGACCACAGAGGAGGACACCCTGGTGCAGGAGATGGAGTTGATGAAGGAAGAGGTCCTCAGTGATGAGGTGTTGAAGAGCAGCTGCCTTGACTTGCCTCCAGACTCAGAGCACAGGAGGAGACAAGTCAGGTGCTGCAGAAGAAGGTGGAAGACCTCCCAAAACAAGAGGAGGCCCAATAGTTGAGGGCTGAGAGCCTCCAGAAACAACTGGAGGAGATCAGGATTCAACATGAGGAGAGTCTTGAGCTGTCCTCCAGACTCAGAGCACAGAAGGAGACAAGTCAGGTGCTGCAGAAGAAGGTGGAAGACCTCCCAAAACAAGAAGAGGCCCAATGGTTGAGGGCTGAGAGCCTCAAAGAACTGGAGGACATCGGGCTTCAACATGAGGAGAGTCTTGAGCTGTCCTCCAAACCAGCAGCAGTGGAGGAACAATTGTGCGAGCAGGAGGAGATCTCTACATGGAGGAAGATCAAGAAGGCCTTCACTCCAAGTTGTCGCCGCCAATTCAAGCATCAGAAGAAACAGATGCTGCTCCATATGTGACCACCCCAGCCTCTCCATCCCCTCCCAACCCTGACCTCCCCCAACACACCGGCTGTAACAGGCCAAGCAGTCACAGTGGGAACATGTAGAGTCCTGACAGACAGAAGCTGGCTGGTTTCTTTCCGTCAGGATTTGACATGTTCACACTGGGTCTGCGTGGGTTTTTTCTCCGGGGCGCTCCGCTTCCCACACATAAATTCGGACTTAATTAAAGATTTTGCACAAATTTCAATAAAAGTTTTGGTAAATAATAAAAAAAGTTGTGAAATATAAAATAAGTTACGACCCCAATCCTAAGAATCCCAAAATAAAACTTTCACTTTGTTGAAGCTGGACGGGGAACATTTTTTTGGCCAAGAGAAACCTATCAGAGAGAATTTGGAGTGAGAGATTTCCAGTGTGTGCAGATAATTGGCCACCACAACGAGAGAGTCACAAGGAAAGGATAAGCTGGAGAATTACTGCCAAAACAATAACAATGTGATGTGAAATGTTTTTGCAAAGCCAGTCAGATGTGAATGCTGTGAAATAATTTCTAAATCAAAGTTTGCACTTACCTCACATTACATTAATCACTTGACATTGCCGAGCCAAAAGTTTGGAATCGTCATCTTGGCTGCCTGACGTTATCTTACATAAAATGAAATCCCGCTTCTGGCATACAGAGGGAATCGAATAGCCACTTGGATTGAAAATTGAATATCTGCCCTGTGAAATGTGTCACCTGCTCTGACGGATGGCACAAAAAGGTCAAAGTTCTATTGAATGTTATGATGCTTATTGTTAGGCCTTTGCAACAACCACAAAGGTAACATAACCACATCCATTACAGAACGCAGCTGAGAGGGTGTGCTGTTTTCTTCCAGACCCTGAACAAGTATCTCAACTTTGGCAACCTGCTCTTGAGAGTTTTCCACCTGAGCTACCTGCACAACTGTGAGACCAGGAGGGGACAGGTGAGGCTGCAGAGCATGCACAACTTAATACACTATTTCCTTTGATATCTAAATTAGCCTTGTTTCTTTTCCAAGATTACATTTGTAATGTTAAGCTTGCTTAAAGTGTCTTCCATCTGACCTGTATTACTCTCAGATCTGACGCTTTTTAAGACTTGGTTTGAAAAGCAAAAAAAGGTTAATGGATCCTCTTTTTTAGCTCTTGATGACATCAATATGCGGCAGAAAGGAAGACAGAAATAGAGATGGAAAGAGAGTCATGCAATAAACGGATGTATTTGACAAGGAGACTCTTAAAGCTCAAAGCGTAACTTATTATAAAAAAGGCAAGATACTCTTAACATTAAAATAACAACCTCTGGGTCTGTCCTGTGAATGAACTTTAAAACTCTTTGTCTTTTTCTTTCCGTTTTCCAGGTGCTGCTGTGGTCGGCCAGCAAGGTGTTTGAAGAGCTGACAGACATAGAGAGGCAGTTCCACAAAGCCCTGTACACAGTCAGAGCTTTCCTCAACTGTGACCGTTACTCTGTGGGTCTGCTTGACATGACCAAGACCAAGGTGGGTTACCATAGATACACAGACAGAGTCAGGGATGAGCTGACACACAAACAAAACAATTAATAAAGAGGTCAGCAAGGAGAACTGCCACCCACTGTTTGTAGGTCTCTATCTGTGCTGTGCTGTGCCAGATTTTCAGGTCCTAAAATTACTCTGAGGGTCCTTTTTAAAGGGGGATTTGGGATTTTTTTATTTTATTTTGGGGTCTAAACGGTCCAAATTGTTTTGCTACTGCTGCCATAGGTTGCTTCAGCTATCAGCTAAAAGGCTGTATTCTAATCCTTTGGGGAAAATATAAAGTTAAAGTGCTTGTTATTGCCACTGACAAGTCCATATTGTCGTAAAAAAAAAGTGTACACAACGGATCCCTACAGACAGAGAGGCGCTGCTTGTCAACAGGCAAGGCAGGCAACTGCTTGTGGCCTCAGACCAGTAGGGGGCCCCAGGCAGCGTTTGAAATTGTGCACATTTTGCAATGACAATAGGAAACCTCCCTAAGGGAGCACTCACTCTGCTGATTGCTGGTTGGAGGGCCCCCCAATTGATTTTTGCCTAGAACCCCAACTGACTCTAGAATCACCACTGAGAGATAGACCTTTCATATGGACCTCAAAGCCAGCAGACTCTTTATGTAATTTTAAATCACTGCAGTTGCTGTAATCCCTTCATAGAAATGATCCCACTTTATGTTTATTTGTGTGATAAGTCATGCATAGGGAGAACAGATTAACAGACCTAAGCCAGAAACTCCTGAGTTCTGTGGTGTAAAATTACCATGTTTCTCAATGTTGGAAGTTTTGGAAGAAATTATACTCAGAATAGTTCAAACTTTTGGACTTTAGGAAATGTTAGACATTTAAACTCCAAACTGTGTAAAACTGGGCCTTAGGTTTAAAAACACCAGAATTCCCCTTTAAGTTTTAAGAAATGTTTTGCCCCCAATTTACTATAAACACTCTTTTAAAGGTTCTGGGATGCTACTTGAGTTTTAGCTTAACATTTTAAACTGTAGCAAGATTGATGGAACTTAATCTACATGTCAGTTTTAATTCTGGTTTTTAGAAACTTGACTACAGCAAAAGTGTTTGTTTTTTTCTTCTATCCCATTTTCAATCGCGGCGCAGTTTCAGTAGATGGCTGTTCATCATGAGCCTGTAAATGTTGCTAAGTGCTACGCTCATGATGGATTAACGCTGGGTCTTTGTTATATAGATATGAGTAAGGTATTTGACCTGCTTTTTGTAAAGTGTCTTGAGATGACACTTGTTAGGAATTGGCGCTAAAAAAAAAGATTGATTGATTGATTGATCCCAGAACTGTGACATCATGAAATATAGTAACCAATCAACATGACAGTAAACTCACTACACAATTAAAGTGAATGCAGCCATTGCATATTAACAGTGCACTGATGTTTCTGTACCATCTCATACTAACAGAGTTCTGATGAGATCTGTTTGTGCATTTTTTTCTGCTCATTTTTTGAGAAGAGATATTTTGGAAACTCCTTTGGGCTTTCTTTGTCTCTTCTGCCTGATTTTTCTGTCCCGACTTAGTGTTCTTTTTCTTTTAGTACCTTGCACCACTGAAAGAAGTCATACATAAAATCATCATACAATCTCCTTGTATTTCTCATAACTAACATGCTGTCATAAACTCTACTTATTGGCTCTGGCTGTCACCTAATTACACGCAGCTGCCAGTTGAATCCTAACACCTGCTATCTGAGAACAAACACATGTTGTCTGCCTGCACAGATGGCTGTCTGGTTACAACACTGGATTTCATGAATAAAGCACTTAAAGAAGAAACAAAAACTAGTAGCTGTGCTTTGAGTTAGTGTTTTGAATACTGTGCAAAAAATACTCAAGACTCACAACAGACTGCTGGCATTAGCATTTTCTGGCAGAGTAGTGCTGTTGGCTGTATCTACTATACACAATAGTTTAATCTAAAAACTGAAATTACAGAATGAGGAGTATCTAAATCCTTAAGGGAAGAATGTGTGACATTTTACACATAAATAAAGCAGAAATCAAGTATATGTATGCTATGTTTACATCTCTCTGAGTCTTGACTCTATACAATGAGGAGAAGTGCAAGTCCTTCAGGCTGTGTTGTTGTTGGAGCCGTGTTTACATCATGTTTGGACGGGACGGTCTGCTCCTCCCTTGTGTATAAAAGCTGTTTTGGTCAAGGGTTTCATGTAAGTGTTTTTAGATCAGTCATTCTGTGTCAATTTATGTGCAATGTGAAGCTACAAGCTAACTGAAGTTTGCTAACAGTAGCATGCTAACACAATATGCAGGCCACAGGCAATTGCAGCTCGAGCCAAGGACATCTTTGTTCACCACTTGTGCTAAAACTCCTGCGAACTCGAGTGGAGGGGGGTTTGAGGTGTGTTGATGGAGGAGAGCGGAGGCTTTTAGTATGGCGGAGCTGCAGCCAAACAGTATAGTTTGTTTTGGATCCATGTTGGTACATCCACTGGATCAAAAAGTTGCCCATTCTTCCTTTAAGTTTGTGTCCCTGGCTGTGTGTGTGCAGGAGTTCTTCGACCTGTGGCCTGTTCTGATGGGAGAAGTTCCCCCGTATGATGGACCCAAAACTCCTGACGGCAGGGTGAGGAAATATCAGACACTGTTACTTCAACTGTACTGCTGTTACTTAAACTGTTACAGCTCCTTCTACTGTAAATCCAGCATTCCTCCTATTGAAGACTGTTGTCATTGGTTATACCTGTGTTTCCTCTAGGAAATAATCTTCTACAAGCTGATTGACTACATCCTACATGGCAAAGAAGACATCAAAGTCATACCGTAAGTCACGACCATGGACTGTAAATAGGTCACGACAGAGATCTAGTATTTTGACTGCCTAGACTTTGTATAAGAAGTGGGCGTAGCTACAGTGACATCACCTAATGGTTTGTGTCACTTTAAACCTTAACATAGACATTGAAGGTGATGTTATCCTGTTTTTATTAAGCTAGAAGGGACCATTTTCCTTTTTCTTGCTGTAATAAGGGATACATTCTGAGGCCTGGCCTGGCAGCACACAGTCATTTATTAATGAATGAAATCAGTGACATTCTGATCTTGTGTTTTTTGCGTCTCTTGTAAACAGAAGTAACTCCTGTTCAAACCTTTCAGTACACAATCACGTCTCCATTGTGTATTGAATGATGTTGATGCACTATTTGCTTCCAGTGACTTTACATGACATTTATTCCCCCAGGAAGAGTCACATTTGCATCAACACTAAGTAGTCATTTTTACCTGCAGATGTAATAACAGTAAACATGTAATTTTCTCTCTTTTGTTGTTGTGTTTGTCCTTAGGAATCCTCCAGAAGATCACTGGGTCCTGAGTTCTGGTTTACCCACCTATGTAGCAGAGACTGGACTGGTCAGTGTTGGTTTTTCTTGCTTGCTTATTTCAAGTGTGTCGGAATATTTTGGTAGAAATCTCACACAATGTTGTGAAATTGGCATTAATGCTAAAATCTACTTTGTGTCTCAAGAAGATTCTCCCACCGTGACTTTATTATCTGGATGCATTATGAGTTTTATGCAGCATTTTTTCATACATCTCAGTTACTAAATTTTTTTTGGGGGCTTTTATGCCTTTATTGTCAGGGATAGGACAGTGGTTAGAGAACTAAACTGGAATGAGAGAGCTGGGAAAACATGCTTCAGAGTGCGGAGGGTCGAAGTCGAACCCAGTTTGCCCACTTCAAGGACTATGGCCTCCATACATGGGGCAGATAACATAAACACTAGGCTCTCTGGCGCCCCTACAATAATTATTTTTTTGAAGATTTGAAAATAAAGCACACGCAAAATACGACTTGTAAACTGCACTTTACAAATCTACTTCCCACCACGATGTTTAGAAGTTAAACGTCGTCTTACAACAACATACACACTTTAAGATGTATTCCCTTTCACTGAAAACATCCGTTCCTGATAATAATAACAACCTTTTATTTGTAAAGCACTTTTGTTAACAAAGTGAAAAAATACATGACGAAACAAGATAATAAAATGCTTAACTTAATTACAATACATTAAAAAAAGAAGAATAACAAATTACACAGAATAAAAACCTTTAAAAAATATATATTCACATATTCTCCTCCTCTTCAACCAGTTTAAATAAGTCTCAGAGCTCCCCAAAACATGTCTGTGAAGTTTCTTGTTCTAAATCCACTCTGATCCTGTATTTGATCATGCCTATAAACGCCTCTATTTCAGCCCTGCTCAGAACAGGCTGTTTCTGTGTCTGTACCTTTAAATGTAAATGAGCTGTGTCTGACCACGCCCCTCTCTGGAAGGGCTTGAGTGGCTCGGGCTTTCTCGCTCCATGCCCTATTGTTTACGGTGAGAAGGCAAACTCAGAGGGCAGAACAAACAACTAGCCGTGGGAGTGTCACCCACCTGGGGGAGCGGTCACTGCCCTCTGTGATGTCATGAAGGGAAAATCCCCAAGCGGCCTGTTTGAGCACACATTTTCTGAAAAGTGGAGCAGGCAGAAGACGGAGAGGATGGACATATCTCATAACTCGGGGGTTTGTCGACACACTAGCGACACATAGTGTTACAAAAAACATGGTGAAGTGTATTTATCATGATATGTGACCTTTTAAAGAAGATATGTAAGAGCAGAGACAGATTAAGCACACTGGATATCAGCAGGTAAGTCATTGAAAATGCTTGATAGCCCATAGTCTTCAATCGAGCACAACCATTAAACACTAATCAGCTGATCTGAGAGGGCGCCCGGCTCATACAGGGAGTTTGAATAAGTTTTCGAAAACAACAGTGTGGCTGCACCAAAACTTTTAACTTACTGTAGGACAAAATTCTCCTGATTTATCAGTCTAACTTTTAAAGAGCTACTTTCTCTGCTGTGCAGGAGTCCATGTAAAACCAGTGTCCTTTAAAGTATCTTTATTACAAAAACCTTCACCGGAAGCAGCGGGTGGTCAGACGAGCAGAACGCCATTAGGCCTTATTACACAGTTGTCAGTGTGCACACGGTTGTGGAAATGAAAAGTGCTCCGCCACACGCTGCTGTGATGTATAATTGTAATTTCTGCAGCCATTGTAATTAATCACAGTGTGCTTTCCCCAAAACCGCTGAGCCTGCCGTCGCTCATCTATCTATCTGTCCCTTCTTCTGCACTTTCCTGTCCGTCCTCCTCCTCTTCTCCCGTCCTTTCACCGTCTTTGGGACATGCTATTATTCAACTCAAACATGATCTTTCCCTCCAAATGTTCTCTTTTTCTCCCCTCTTCTACATCATGAGGTGAAAGCCTCATTTCAGCACAGAGGCACCTTTTCATAAATTGAGTAAAGATAGACGTGTGAGATTGACACTAATGGTTCTGGACGTGACACAAGGGGTTTTGAATGGATTCACTGTGGGGCAATACAACTTCTTGTCAACTCCTGAAGATGACGTATGAACACCCAAACCCAAAAAGCTGGAGCTGGAGTTTTTCATGAGAGCGTACAAGGAAAATATGTCTTCTTTGTGGTATTCCCTCTGGACCAGATGACATTCTTCTTCTTCTTTCGGTTTTATTTTTGGGCTTTTTATGCTTTTATTTAGACGTAAGGCAGTGGATAGAGTCAGCAATTGGGGAGATAGTGTGGGGAATGACATGCGGGAAAGGCTCCACGGGACGGATTTGAACCTGGGCTGTCTGCCTGGACGACCACAGCCTCCGTACATGGGGCGCACACACTAACCACTAGGCTACCGGCGCCCCTGAACTTCTTCTTTTTATGAGGCCATCCCCTACAGAGAACACCGGGGCAAAATTTGGCAAACATTAGTCTTCCCTTGCCCTCCTTAGCAACTGTAATGAAATGTCCTTATTCTCAACTAAGGTGGTCAAAATGTCGGGTACTTTAATACTTTTCAATACCACGTGTTTAAAAACTATACTATCTTTGTTATTACAATGAGCGAAAGTATTGAGAAGTACCAAAGCTTTTAAAAGAATCTCGGTGGTGGGATCTTCAGTCGTATTTTTTAACCAAAAGCTGCCATGAGCAAAAGAGAGAGAAAGTGCTGTCTAACTTTCCCTGTTGGCAGAGTTTCTGTAGACAGTGTGCAGGGGCTTGCTTGTTATTTTTTGATCTTAACAAAAATAAATTACCCAATATTAAGTGAATGATTGTATTTGGGTTGTATCAAAACAGGGATCGATATCATTCGATATTTGAAGTCCTATCGAAGTTTAAAAATCTGTAATTGCGACAACCCTTCCTCGACTGTGTTAAATCCTCTTATTTCCATTTTTACAGATTTGCAACATCATGAATGCAGCGCAGGAGGACTTCTTCAAGTTTCAGGTAAGATATTCTGCAAACATCAACAATAACAAAACTGGGACAAAAACAATCATTGTAATGTGTCGAATCTCACTCACCAGCACTTCACTAAGTTCACACGCACTATTTGGAAATTGCACATTTCCTGTGATTGTGATTTTCCTATGATGTGTTGTTTATGTTGCTTTTGAATATGTTTGTGATTTTGTGTGCTATCTGCTTCCTTGGCCGTGCTTCTCTAATGTGACTTCCTGGTAAAATAAAGGTTAAACAAAATCAATTAAAGGTCAGCCATGAGTTTTAGTGAGGCTTCTTATTCGTCTGTTTTTGTTGACAATTTTGAAAACCTAATGTTTCTACGTCACATATTGTTGATGTTGTTTTTGTACTGGAGGGTTTTTTTTGCATTTTGAAAGGTGCTTCTAATCCTCTGAGCCTCTGAAATATAGAGCAAACAAAGCTTTAGTAGCAATTCAATATATTGCAGGTCAACACCACAGCTTTGAAATCAAGGTGTTGAATTAATACCTCTCTGATAGCGTCAACAAGAAAGGAACATAATTATATTTGTAAAGGCAGAATTTATAGTGGAGCTGTTTTATTGCTTCACGTTAGATGATAAAAGTTTACCTAATAAATGTCGGGTTGGGTTTTTACATTTGCATTAATTTCCTTCGTCGATGATTTCTCCAAAGCAAAGACCGACCAGTATCACGTTATGATTCAAATATTATCTTATTTATCCAGGGAAGAATATTTATCATGGCTTCATGTACACTTACACCAGTTGTTTCTATTAGATAAGAGAGAGACTTTTCTCTTTATCTCTAATCAGATGTTTTGTAATAGCTGGCATTAGCATTTGACAGTCAGATTACAGTAATTGCATTACGTCTGAGCCTTTTCTCTGACGTGATTTGAATAAAATAGAGTATATGTTAGATTAATGTATTAAATGGGCTCTCCTGTGCCATAGGACTCGTCCAGGGAACAATCACCAGAACCATTCTGCCATATAGTCCTAATTGAATGAATGGTATGTCCCTCATTCACTGCTCTCCTTGGACTAAATGAGTTTCCTGGGGGTTGTAAAGATCCCATTGTATTTGTCCTTATTATACTGATACAATGGCGGCCATTTCCCAGGCTCAAGCGTCCATCCTGGATCTGCACCGCGTCAGTATCAGAGACTAATAATCCAGCTTTTCCCGTACATATTTTGATGTCGGTGTCAGTGCACAGCAGCGTTTTTTTAGTGGTGACGTGTTGTTAATATCTCATGAGCAACATAAGAAAAGTTTGTGCCAGATATATCAACAGGTTGCTTCTTGCTGTTTTGTTGCGTTGCAGGTGAAACTTTTCTAATTTAAAAGCTTCTTATCAAACACTCCCACTTACCATTTTTTTCTCAGTCATTGAAAGTATAAAATTAGGTTAGCAGTTAGCTGTCACATCTACGTTTTGGTGTCCATGTAGTTTCCACATTAAGATTTATAATCTAGGAACTACAAGGTCAGAAAAAGACTTCTAATTTTTAAAAACTGGACGATCCAAGAAGCTCAATAAATCATGGATACACTGTGTACAATCTATCTTTAAGTAGTTCATTTCCACCATCTTTTTCTCTCCATTATTTAAAGGAAAAATGTGCGACACCTCCGCTATTCTGAAGTCTCGGCTCTCCTCCAGCTGCACACCTCCAACCCCTCTCCACTCACGTTCGCACGAAGGAGTTATGAATTAGAACGCACAATAATAAAGCACCACTAAGCGCAGGCAGCAGACAAAATTGTCCTTTGCTCGAGCTGCAATCACCTGTGTCCTGCATTGTTGTGTTAGCAGGCTGACGTGAGCACACGTTGGTTAGCTCGTAGCTTCATATTGCACATAAATTGACACAGAATGACCGTGATCTAAAGACACTAACGTGACATGTTAGTCTTCTTTTCTCTAGTCCTTGACTAAAACAGCTTTATATGCAAGGCCGTCCCATCCATGTAAACACGATGTAAACACGGCGTCGACAACAGTATAACTAGCGGGACTCGAGCTTCTCACTCTTTGTAGACAGTCATGACTCAGAGAGACATTTACACAGGATATACTTTATTTCTGCTGTATTTATGTGTAAAATGTCGCACATCCTTCCCTTAAAGTCTTCTCCGTAATATTCTTTTTCTGTATGTGTCACTTTTTGTCTCCCTGTCAGCACTTTTATCTGCTGTAAATAACAAAAACGTTTATTTTGCTTCATGGACGTTTTCATTCAGTTTTGTTAAACCGCACAGTCTTCCAGTGAAGCATGAAATACTTTTTGTCCATCTAGTTCTTTTTGACTCTTGACAGGTAATCTAAGCAAACCTTGTTTTGTGTTGCTCCCTTTTCCTCCCCTCTGTTTGTGAGGCTAAAGTGCAGTAGCAGTTCAACAAGCTCCCGTTTTAAAAAAGGGAACAAGTGCTGCTGCAGGATGTTCAGATTTTAGGGGAAGTGTGCAGGTGAATTATTGATCGTCTCTCACATTCCCCTGAATGAGGAAGGTCATATTTCATTTCTTACGGTTGCTGCTTTCCTCATTACAGTCATGAAGAAAAAGCATGTGCATGTAAAGGCCATGTATTACTGTATTAAAAACAATGCAAAAGAGGCTTTTTCTTATGTATAGCCATTGAAATGTTGCATGTTGAAAACTGTGTGTGTGTGTGTGTGTGTGTGTGTGTGTGTGTGTGTGTGTGCGTGTGTGTGTGTGTGTGTGTGTGTACAGAAAGAGCCTCTGGACGACTCCGGCTGGACCATTAAGAACGTCCTGTCCATGCCAATCGTCAACAAGAAAGAGGAGATAGTGGGTGTGGCCACGTTCTATAATAGGAAAGATGGGAAACCCTTTGATGAAATGGATGAAACACTGATGGAGGTAAAGCCTGTGTGTGTGTTTGTGCGTGTGTGTGTTGCAACACTGAGTCACTGGTTTATAAATACACTCAGGCCATTCAGAGCGTCTGCATTATTTATCTCTGGGCCCGGAGGCTTTTTACTGAAGTTCCTGTCCCTGCCTCGCAGCTCAGAATTCAGTTTCAATTCACGGCATGACAGTTTGATCCTCTGCTTTGACTTAAAATCAAAGTAATACAAAATATGATTTGTATGTATGTGATGCTGTGTTATTGTGGTACCACCTAAGTGATTTAACTAACATCTACTCCAGAGAGCTTTCAGATGAGATGTTTTTACAAACAGTGAGTGTTAATATTTATATAACAAACATACGCTGGAGGAAAGTCACCGAGTGCAACTACTCCAAACAGTGGTTATGGTCTTGTTCTCTAGATTTATACTATACCTCAGAGTATCTGAGGAGAAAATGTTTGCCCTGACTCTACACTTCATTCTGTAAGCACCTATAACTTCTAGGTCATTTTAAGGCCCTGACACAAACAAGGAGATTATAGGACTATGAGCGACGGTGAGTGATCATCGCCCTAGTTTTTGCGGTTAGTTTTTTCGACAGATTCGACATGTTGAATCGGCCGACGAGGTTGGTGAGAGGAATCACTCTGATTGGCTGTTCAGCTGAGTGAATCAGTGCAGGAGAATAAAAAACGGAAGTGACGAAAGCAAGTAAACATTTTAAACTTTTGATCAGACATTATTCTCGATTAGAAGTACCTATATTACGAGTGAAAATGGTCTTCTCGTATCATAACAACGGCTCATATATCCGCATTCTTCTCCGTCCTCATCCTCTTCCGGTTTCCCCTTTTCCGAATATACGATTACAGACTACCGCCACCTGCTGGCATGGAGAGTTATTTCCTCTCACGCAAGGCATCATGAGGCGACGTGAGGCCTTCGTTTCCACTAGTTCTTTGCCGTCTGCTTGGTGTGTCAGCGCCTTGAGACTAGTTTTTTTTATTAGTTTCACATGCTAAACATATTATCAAGGCTCAAGTTTGTCTTTGTTATTGCCTGTGAGAGGGCAAGTTGTTTTACAGTCAATCATTTCCAGCACAGTATTCACTTGGTTTTAGGCTAATAAACTTTTCAATACAGCTTCTACTAGTAAAAGGATTTTGACTCTGTCTCTCTCTGTCTCTCTCTCTCGCTTGCACTCACCTGCATCCAGTCTCTGACCCAGTTCCTGGGCTGGTCCATGCTGAACCCGGACACCTACGACAAGATGAACAAGCTGGAGAACAGGAAGGACATCTTTCAGGACATGGTCATGTACCACGTGAAGTGTCGCAAGGATGAAATCCAGCACATTCTGGTTAGTCAATAAACAAGGTTCATCACATAATCCCTTCCTTTTTACAGTTTTGATTAAACTGGTTTTAAAGCTGATATGAGGACAAAGTTTTGTTTCCAACAGAGAATGTGTTTTTTTCTTTAATTCGTTTGTTTCAGTCCTGCTAGAGTCGTCAAAACACTTTAAAATCAGTCGTGGATTTTTCTTCCAAGATGTTAGATTTTAGTCTTTCATCTTTATTGTGCCAGACAACCAAACAGAGAAGAATCTCCCTGAGCAGCAAAGTGCAGATAAATAAGAGCGGTATGTTAAAAGTTGAAGAGAAAAAGAATTTGACTCGATAAAAAAACTGTATTTTTAGATAAAACTGTTTCTAAAGGCCAAATACGGCAAAGACTAAAAAAAACACTGAAATAGAACAAAATAACCTGCACATGTTGTTTACACTTTAAAGCTATCTTCAGGCAAACAGGTCAAGTCTTGTTAGGCTATCACTACCTCACTTCTCTTTACCTCACTGAACCACTTTGTTTTTCCTAAAAGATGTACTATAAGCTTAAATGTCATAATTCATTTCTAATTTATTAACTTTCAGTTAAACTTCCTGCATGAAACATGTTGTTGTCCAATCAGCATTTATTACAAATGTGTTCAAATAAAGTGATTCATTCCTGATTGGATAAATAGATGAATAAAGATCAAAGGAGGAAAAGAGCAGCATTTTGTTTTCATTCAAGAAATTCAGATTTAAACAAAAATAAAGTGCAAGGAAGGAAATATTTAATTTAGAAATTATTCAATTACAAGTTAGAATTTAATTTTTCAAAAGTGGTTTGTATCAACATTTTTTTTAAATTATATCGAGTGCCAAATTAAATCCAAATTAAATCTGATTTTTTTTAAGCAAACTTCCATTTTGACTACAAAATTGTAATTTTGAATATTTTTATTTTGTGGAAATTGGTTGAAAAAGTTCGTAGAACAACTTCTTTTGAGTTCACATGTAAACACAGGATCCAGTGTTTTTTAAGTTTTGTATTTTCATGGAGTTTGGATAATTTTATATGTACAAAACAATGAACGCACGGACATATCCCAGATCTTAATAAATAAATAAAGTAACCGGCCTGAGGGCAGGCTTTTATAATGTTAAGGGGTGTGGCATGGGCAGGTGTGGAAGGTCAGGTATGGTGGTGCATGTCGGGTGGAGACTTGTGATTTAACATAAGGGTTGCTGGGGTTTTGTTAAAATCCGATAAAAAGCACTGAGTTCTTCTCAGAAGAGACGAAGGATGCGTTTTAGGTTTGCGTAGAAGAACAAAGAGCAGAAAAGTTAAACGGGAACATTTCCTCCCCTGCAGGGAGCATGCGTTGCTTTAACCTTTGATATTTGTTCACGACAAAACAAAACCATTCTGTTTCAAAGCAGTCGATTGATGTGGATGATATGAACAGGAGATGAGCATCGTTTTTAAGCTGAAATAAGCTGTCAGGTTTTCTATGAGGTGATTTGTCAGTGGACAGAGCAAGAGAGAGAGAGAGGGGACAAAAGCAGAGAGATGACCTGCTTTGACCTCAGATCAGGAGTCAGTTGATTGATGCTGAAGCATTTCATCCAAGGTGAGCCCTGATGATATGTGTTTCCCCCAGAACACCAGGGAGAGATGGGGGAAGGAGCCGGATGAGTGCGAGGAGGAGGAGCTCCAAGAGATTCTGGTAAGCAACGACAACAACAAACATCCAGTCAGAAATTATCCACAAATCTACATTTTTTACCCACCTACAAAAAGAAAAAAACATTTCCTCTGAGTAAATGATGGAATGAAGTTGGAAAGGTTAAGGACTAATTGTGGGATTATATCTATTCCACTGATTTAACCAGTTATTCCACTCTTCCACCATGCATGGGACATGTGTTCGACTTTATGAATCCTGCATCAATATTGACAAAAATATTGCAGAAACCTGTCTTATGAATGTAGTTGATCTGTTTTTCTCTGTCCACAGTCAGAGGTCCTTCCAAACTCTAAAAAATCTGAAATCTTCGAGTTTCACTTCTGTGACTTTGAGCACAGTGAACTGGACCTGGTGAAATGTGGCATCAAGATGTACTATGAGCTGAAAGTGGTGGACAAGTTTCACATTCCTAGAGAGGTGAGCGGTTGATTTCCATGCTATTATTTTGTCTTTTTGGCTCTGTGGTGTTCATATTCAGTAGTTTTTCCCTAAATGAATTTCATCACAAGAGGAGCTCGGGTAAAAAGCTGTTTGAGATTCACTAAAGTTGGACGCTCCTGTCAGGCTCAGGTTGGCAACTTTGTACAAACAGTCAGATAAATTTGTCCAACTGAAAAAGCTGACTCCACTCCCCCCCCCAAACACAAACATGCACACATGGCGTCCTTACTCCAGGTGCAGGAGAGTCCATGAGAGCATTGGGGACTAACCTTATCAAACAGCTTCTACCTTAACTATTTAACTTGTAGAATACCTTGCTGATGCATGTTAAGTGCAGGACAGAGTGCATGTAGGTTGAGTCATTGGATTGTCTTATTACAGGTCTGGGACATCCATGGATATTTCCCAATAATTTACCTTTAGTAAATTGATTGCTCTGGACGAGGGCGTTATCTGCAGTATGAGGTGGCAGGCTGACTTTAAAGTAAGGTTGTCAGAACATGTTCAAAAAAGGCTCTCCTTCATTTTAATGATCATCAGTAATAAACTGTGGTAGTACTGAAACTTTAAAGAATTACATCTATTTCATGAGACGGGTGTGTAGGAGGGGAACGAGTTCATCAGGCGACTTCCTGCACACAGATGCATTGTCAACGTTCCAGTACCGAAACGTTGCCAATGTTTTATGTGCAACTTAGAGAGTGAGCAGGAGTTCACCTGCAATTTTTGAAAATCAAGAACAAGAAATTACCTAAAGGTACCTCAGACTTCTATTTTTGTTGCCGTGGTAACAAAACAGGTATTAATATTGTTTGATTTTTACCAGTATCTTGTGAAAAGTTTTTCAGTCTGGTATTTTAACAAAAAAAAAGATGTAGACCAACCTTTTATCCATCTATGTTTGTTTCAAGCCTTTACGTATCTCATGGTAAGTCCTTCCCTTCATCAGCAATCTGATGAAAAGAAGATTTTATTTGACACGGGGCTTGTGATGCTTTTATTGTGTCACAGGTGCAGAGAGCCCCATTACTGAGGTGTTGATCCAATCAGACGGATAAGGCTTAATGTTGTCGTCTGAATAAAGAGCAGCATCTTTTCTAAAGCGAATGTGACACGACTACATCAAAGGGATGCTAAATTACAAATGTAATAATCAAAGGGACGAATAACTGCGTCCCACTGCTACACCTAACATGAGACAAAACTCTTCATATCTCTACAACAAAAGCTTGAATAATAATTATGTTTTGGTTATGTCAGGACAACTGAGTTTGTAAAACAGGAGACTACATTATCATAGTATGATTCAGTTTAGTTGTGATTATCCTTAAAGACGTAAAAATGTTTGTCCTGGCGATTCTGAGTCACGCCCTGTGATAGACTGACGACCCGTCCAGGGCTTGAGAAAAGACTGACTCTACCAATGAGCCACAGCTGCCGCACAGTCGATGGATGGATGGATGGATTTTTGAGTAACACTACTGGGGTTGTTGAGAAGTTAGTTTCACAAAGTAGACATGAAGCAAAAGCCGGTTCTCAAAAGCAGCAGAAAACATTTAAGATGCTGCAGGTACTCATCTCATTTTGAGATTATAAAGAAGTGTTGTCTTCATTGATTGAAAGCAAACAAAAATGCTCTCAATCAAATTGTCAAGTGGGCGAGCAAACTTATAGGAGAGTCTCAATCCAACCTGATGGATCTGTATTCTGTACAGCTGCAGCGTGTGGCGAGCACTATTCTTAACGACAGCTCTCGTCCTTTAAATGGGGACTTTCAACTTCTCCGCTCTGGTTGTCGATTTGCTGCTCCTAAAGGGAGAACAAAGCGCTGCAGGAACTCTTTTGTACCTGCAGCCCTGCTGAACAAAACTAGCACAAGATGATGCACTTTAATCATGTCGGGTTATTTATTTATTTATCTTCTTAACGGGTGTCTGTTTGAAGACTTCTCCGTGACCAGATGTAATCGATGTTTGTTTTAATGTATGCTGTTTCCTTCTCTGGAACGCTGAAATCCTGTCTGCACAACAAATGTACCTCTGGGTACTAATAAAGAAACCTTGAACCTTGAACCTTGAATTAGGCAAAGGTAAGGCAACTTTTACAATTACAGGACATCTTAATGGACAGTTCACAAGACAGCACGCAGAAAAGCTCGCCAACAGTTTGACTTACAAAGTGGACACATTTGTTACAGTACACATAACAGACCCTCATACAATAAGAAGGTGAAGATGCAGGATAAGCCAGAAGCCTCGGGGAACGGGCATGAGCAGAGAAGACAGATATATATAAGTACATGCAGGGTTTGTTGAGTTTCTTTTAAAGGTTAAACGGTTGTCACAGACCCTGAAATGTGCTGGTAATTTGTTCCATGAATGTGTGCCTCTAAAAGACCTTCATACTAAATGTCCTTCTACGCCTTTGTACGTTACAGTCTCTCATTGTCTGGTATTTATCCTATTATTGTGCTTTAACTGGATACAATATTTAATGGTGGGCAAGCCCATTGGTTATATTCAATCTTAATGTTTTTGTTAACACAATTTAAATAACAAAAACGTGTATGTGCTGTGCAGGTCCTGGTGAGATTCATGTTCTCTGTCAGTAAAGGCTACAGGAAGATCACCTATCACAACTGGAGACATGGATTCAACGTCGGACAGACCATGTTCACCCTGCTCATGGTCAGACACACAACTCGCTTCTCCTTCCCTCCCTCACCTTCTTCTTTCAGTCTTCTTCCCAGTAAAACCAATCCTTCCCTCTCCCTCCTCCTCTTCATTTCTCCTTATCCTTCATCTTCCCTCTCCCTCCTCCCCCTCTTTCCCGCTCTGACTCAAAGCATGAACATTATTTCTCCTCCTCTTTCATTCCCCGAGCTGTCATGTGGAATTCACTGTATATGTGATCATGCTTGTTGGTGTGTGTTTGTATGATTGTGTGTAAATGAAAAAGATAATGGAGTGTATCTGTTAGTAAAGCGGGACTCAGTGTTGCTTAAACTGGTCATTAATTAGAAAACCAGTGTGTTGTTGTTGTTGATTATATACATTCAGACTCCACTGGGATCTGTGGGCAACCTGTGTGTGTGTCTGTGTGTGTGCACATCTTGTATTTTCTACCACTGTAAACCTCTACATTTGTTTTTCTGCAATGAGATGTGTTTACTCAATGAATCATGAGTGCATATCTATGCCTGTGTGCAGCTGACCCTATGACTAAAATGCATCCCCCCCCATCTCTCTTTCCCATGTTTGTTTTTTTATTGTTCGTGTTGTCAGACAGGCGATCTGAAGCGTTACTTCACAGACCTGGAGTGTATGGCCATGGTGACCGCCGGCTTCTGCCACGATATTGACCACAGAGGAACCAACAACCTTTACCAGATGAAGTAAGAGCTACAGGGGGAGAAGAAGGGGGTTTTCAACATGTCATTTAATGAGCTAAAAGATTCAGACACAGCCCAGCTGCAGGAACAAGTGCACAGGTTTGCTAATTGAATGAAACCTAAGTAGACTTTTAAATATGAAAAGTTTTGTGTTAAAAGACGATATTTCAACGTCCAAATGTCTTTGATGGAGTTGAATTTAGCAGACAAAATTAGGTTTTATTTCTTACTCGCTGCAGACATGACCCAGTTTCTGTCTCTCATTTTGGAGATCGTCTGTTTGGTATTTCTGAGAGCGTTTAATTGACTCAAAGTGACAGCAGCCACTCCTCCCGTGTACAGTCGAGCTGACCTCAGCTCTTTAGGTGAAGGTAACATCACACACAGAGAACATCAATGAGCTGATATTGACCAGGTACACCTCCAGCTGCTCTGCTCCAACTGCTGATTGATGAGCTAATGAGAGCCGCCATTAGCCGCAGACACAGCAGGCCAGGCCCACCCTGGGTTTAACATGCATGATTTATCACAGCGGAACCTCCCCAACATGCTCTGTGTGTGTGTGTGTGTGTGTGTGTGTATGTTTGTGTGTGTGTGTGTGTGTGCTTCTGTGTGTGCGTGTGTGGGTTTCCAGGTCTGCTAATCCTCTGGCAAAACTTCATGGCTCCTCCATCTTGGAAAGACACCATCTGGACTTTGGGAAGACACTGCTGAGAGAAGAAGTATGCTGCCGTGTGGCCTCGTACACACACACACACCCACACACATGCACACACACACGCACACACACACACACACACACACACACACACACATGCATACTGGGGTGGGCAATAAATACAAGGAAGTGGAAACACTTCACATCACATCTCGTCAGTTACCTTGTGTGACTTTGCCAAAAAAGAAATATTTTAGAATAATATATTGTCTTTTAACATTTTCCCATGATGCTTTGCCTTTTGTCTGGGACCTGCAGTTGTCCCAGACAGTTTTCTACTCTCATCTACATTATCACAAATCAATTTAGTTTTGAAGAAAAACCAAAAATCCAGATCCACATTTTGGTATTCTATATTTTGAGTACATATTTTCCATTTCATCAGGTTTTTTTGTTGACACATAACTTCTGTTTCACATCAAAGAATAAAGGTTTTGCTTCATCAGCGGCAATTTTAGGATCGAATATGTTGGATGCAAAATCGCAGCCAACACAAAGCCCTGCACTTTCTTTATCCAGCGGGTGTTATTATCGTTCTGTGATTCTCAATGTGATGTGATTCTTCTTTTTCCTCTTGTGTCTCAGTCGTTGAACATTTATCAGAATCTGAACCGCCGTCAGCACGACCTCGTCATCCACCTCATGGACATCGCCATCATCGCCACTGACCTGGCTCTCTACTTCAAGTCAGTCACAACTTGTTGTGTCTTTACGTTTTGATAAAAGTTGAGTTTTCAGCTGGTTATGAATCAGACTGTATTTAATACTGATGCCTTTGTGTGACCTAAAAAGAGACGATCAGTCACAAGTGGATGATTTCTTTAAAGTCAGTTTTAATGCCTGAAATGGCTGATACAGCCTTTTTTTTTTTTGACATAACTTAACAATGAAAATGCAACTATGAATTAATTGTCACTTATTCACCACAGAAAATTGGCATCATTGAGATACTCCCAATAATAAACATGTGCTCTAACATCTGACAATAACAGATAAGACATTGTGTTTTGTTTTGGAGTGAAAAGGGCCAAAACAAAATGAACTGTCCGTCAGGGATCAACCACCCACAGACCCAAAACACAGCAAACACCTGTAGCTGTTGGAGGTTTCTGACCCACCATCTTCAAAATAATATTGACCAAATGAGCAGATGCTACATGGAGCAGTAGAGACTGTTTCACTTATCACTTTCACTTATGCCATATTCTCGGTAGATGTTGATTAACAGTTTAACCCAGTCTCCACGTTAACTATAAACCTTTTGTACCAGTATGTGACTAAATACACATTCAGAGTGTTGGAAAGGAAGAGCGAGGGAGACCTTCTGCTGTGTGTCTCGTACACATTCTAGTATCCGTCTTGTAAGGTAGTACAACACAGACACAGACTGAACAACCGATCATCACGTCACTGGTCTTGAAACAATATCACTCCTCCAAATGTAACCATGAGTGACCATTAAAGGAACAATGTGTGACATTTTGATCCAGTAGATGTCGCTCTTGAGCACCAGCATTATACAAACAACAAACTGCTGTTCGGGGACACCTCCCCTATTCCGAAGCCACTGATCTCCTCCAGTGGCACACGTCCAAACCTCCTCCACTCGCGTTCGCACGAAGGAGTTATCAAATAGAACGCATCATAATTAAGCACCATTAAGAGCAGGAGGCGGACAAATTTGTCCTTTGCTCGACCTCCAATTGCCTGTGGCCTGCATTGTTGTGTTAGCGTGCTAATGTTAGCACACTTTGGTGTCCTGTCCATGTACACAATATGTATACACGGCTCCAACAACAGTACAGCTGGCAGGACTCACGCTTCTCACTCATTGTAGACTTGATATACTTGATTTCTGCTATATTTCTATGTAAAATGTTGCACATTCTTGCAATAAAGTGAGATAATAGATACGTTATTGTGTTTCTATGCAGAAAGAGGACCATGTTTCAGAAGATTGTGGACCAATCCAAGACCTATGAGAACTGGAACGACTGGACCAAGTACATGATGCTGGAGACCACACGCAAAGAGATTGTCATGTAAGCTTAAACCAACAAACCTTTACTCACAAAGAACATTACAAGTCAAGGTATGTAGACACACTGATCAGTTATATGTTGTGTTTTCAGGGCCATGATGATGACCGCATGTGACCTGTCCGCCATCGCCAAACCGTGGGAGATTCAGAGCAAGGTACACACCTGTGTGGTCTCCATGCAGGGTCCTTTTCATACTTCACAGTGGTAGTTGGAAAATGGCTCTCCAGCTGTTCACAGTAATAAGACACACACTCCCTGTGAGAGGGGAACCAATGATGAAGTAGACAGAGAAAGACATTTTGTCAGTGCTGCCATTTCTCTCAGCAGCGTTCAGCAGTGATTCCTGACGCCCTCATGCATCAAAAGCTACTTGGTGCTTTTCATTCCCCTCATCACCGCCTGGCAGGCTCAGCATTATATTTCCGTAAAGTATGTAATAGACACATCGCCATAAAGCGTGCACATACAGGAATATCAATATAAACAGGAAGCATTTCTGGCTGTCGGAAAGCCGCTGCTGCAGGGTAATTTTTTACCTTTATTTGTCTGCAATTGAATGGAAACATATGCTGCCTTTTAAAAGCACTTTCTTCACATTTTGATAAACACACATAAACTCATACAAACTCAAAGCAATTGCATCAACAAGGAACCCGTGATAAAACCTGTAATGATGATGTAAAGCACAGCTGGGGTCTGTAATACAAAGCAGGTTTTTTCAGTTGGAGGTAACTTTGGCTTTCCAGTACCACTAATGTGGTTCACTTCTTACCAGGGTCGATCACCATGGTAACTAACACCTAACCTGCTCCAGAGTCGGTTATGTTCGGAGTTATGTTGCATTCATGTGGTGTCGGACACATCCAACAGTACCGCCATCCTCGTCAACACCCTGGTTACATCCCGCATTGACTACTGCAACTCCCTTCTCTTTGGTCTCCCTCTCAAGTCCATCCATAAACTTCAACTGGTCCAGAACTCCGCAGCTTGCATCATCTCCAAAACCCCCTCCATTAATCACATCACTCCTGTCCTTCAGCAGCTTCATTGGCTCCCGGTTAAATATCGCATCAACTTCAAGATTCTGCTCCTCACCTTCAAGGCCATCCATAACCTCGCTCCTCTGTACCTCTCTGAACTCCTGCACATCATCACGCCAACCCGCACTCTCAGGTCTTCTTCTTCCATTCAACTCACTGCACCACCCTCACGCCTGTCCACCATGGGGTCCAGAGCTTTCAGTCGATCTGCCCCGCACCTCTGGAACTCCCTCCCACCACACATCCGTAACATCGACTCTCTCTCCATTTTTAAATCTAATCTCAAAACACATCTTTTTAAACTGGCATATTCAGTCTGATCATTCCCTCCCGGTCTGTTAAATTCACTATATCCTGTACATTTGTCCTTTTAATGTTAATTTTATTGATGTGTTGTTACTTTGTTGTTTTTATATCTGCTTTGTAAGGTGACCTTGAGTGTTCTGAAAGGTGCCTTTAAATAAAATGTATTATTATTATTATTATTATTATTACATCGGAAAAACGAGTTTCCGAGTTGTAAAATGCAAATGAGTCAGAACAACAACTCGGAAACTCGGAAAAGAATTAGGTGCCCGACTTCCCGTCTTGATGTTAGAATCGAGGAAAAATATGTTTTGTTAATGTTAACATACTTTTTTATTAATTCACATATTGCACATCAACTTTTTGCTCAAATATAACTTTTTTTAACAACGACATTTCACTGATTTTCTTCAGAGCATCAACACTGTTTTTAGCTTTTGATACATCATTCCGACTTTCTGAGCTGAAATCACGTGAACACATTGAAGTCGGAAGAGCGACTTCCCAACTCAGAAACTCGGACCACCCGAGCAGCACATGAATGCAGCATTAGCGCTCAACCTGTATGAAACTCCGCCCACTGACTTAGATCTCTTGATCACAGAGGTCGTGAGCTGATCATGAGAGGGGAGGATGAAGAGAGAATATATGATCTGTTGTTATCATTTTACAACAGGGATGAAACAAAGCACTGAAATCACTTTTTGTGTCGACACCACACACAGCATAATGACACTACGTCGTTGATCACCATGAAAGTTTCAATGACCCCACAGCTATGGCTACTTTTGTGGTCATGTAGAGTGCATTTTCACCAATCTGTCATGTCAGGTTTTTATACAGATACCACATAAGATTCTGTGATTTAACCTCCTCCGCCACTTGATATTCTGTGCTCAATAAACCTTGTAAACCCTCTCTTTGAAGTCTTTGCTGCCTCTAAACCAGCTTGACTATGCGTTACGAAATAGAGCAGAACATCTCAACATGTTCACCGAAACATTCAGTTATTATACCAAGTCTTTTAACCCAACATTGTCAGGAGTCCAAAGAGGAGACTGGACCCAAGTGCAGTTGAACGAAAAAAATGATTTATTTAAACTAAAAAGGCACCAGGCAAAACAAACATCCTATGAAAAACTCTTCAAACTGAAAACCACTGAGGGTAAAAAACACTGAGGGAGACTGATACGAACTTACTATACACAGAAATACAACAATGAACTGACAACACGAGGGAAGGAACACAGAGACTAAGTAGACAGGGGTAATCAAACACAGGTGAGACTCACAAGACACAGGTGAGGACAATCAGGGCAATCAAGACAAGAGGGAAACAGGCAGGAGTAACATACAAGAAACACTGAGGAGACTACAAACTAAATCATGAAACACTGAAGACACAGAACTCAAGAATATGACCGGAACGTAACAAAACACTAGGATACGAAGTTAGAAAATATTAAACTAGAAAACACACAAGGGAAACACCAAGATCAGAAATTACTAAATAAGACAACACTTAAACATCAAGATAAGACACAAGGGAAACAACACCAGGGAAGAATGAGAACTAAAACCATATAAAGAACTCTAAACTACAAACTAAAACACACCAAATCATGACAAACATCCTATTTGACCTCTTTATTTATTGATTATTAAACTGGTTTGAAATGAGTCAGAAAAGTGTCGTTACTCCTCCTGCACTGCACAACTGTTGCCAATTAGGATATCCCACTTCTTCTTATTTTTGGTGGAATCTTTTTGTTTTCCATGTTCGATCTCATCTTTCTGTGCACCTGGTGAGTCAGCTCTACATCCCACACACCCCGTCAGATGATCTCTCCTGTATCGCTCTCCCTGCTGCAGATTGTGCTCTAAAAGTAGTTTGATGACTAACTCGTCCTTTTAAAGGTGAATTCCACCCTGAATACCAGAGGTATGCAGCTGTCAAGTGAAACCCTATAAACTCCAGTTCTGAAGATAGTTATGTGCAGAGAACTGCAGATGCTGCAGACTAGAATAGCAGTATGGTTAACACTTAGTGTTAAATGAGTCTCTATTATAGCTCTTCTGTGGATTTAAATTGATAAGATAGTTGAATTTCAAAATAAAACATCTTCTGACGTTCAGGTAAAGACACCCACATTTTCATGAGGTGGTTGAAAACCCTCTTAGACTTTATGGCACGACAATAGCTGGAGCTGCTTTATTCTTGAAAAGGCACTCTGCTGACATTTTTATGACACATTTTATTTTTTACTCTGTTTTGCTTCCCACACACACAGAACATCTATCTACAGGCTGCAGCAGCCTCATGGCAATTGTTCCCCCTAAAACACGATGGATGACTAACTCTTTCTAAAATGAGGTTTCTACCCTGAATGCAAGAATTCACATATTATTCATAACATCTCACATTGCTCCAGTTTTTGGATCGGTGAGGGCTGAGAAAACGGGGCTTTCATCTCATCAAGGCACAAAGCCAGACACTGCTTTCTGATCCGGGAATAAGATTCTCATTTATTGGATGTTGTGAAAGCTGTAAAGGAGGATTTAAACTACATTTTAGGGAAGATTTCTTGCTTGATAAAATATGCCACTAAAATCAGACCCTCTGACATTATGCTTGTGTGTTAAAGGAGAATTCCAGCACAACACATACTGCTGAAATGATTCGTTTCAATTTGTAAATTCAGTGATCTGGTGATTTTGATGATCGCACGGGCAGCAGTTTTTAAACCTTCTTAAGTTTTTGTCACGCCGATTGCTACTTTTTCTGTTTTACGTCATCAAGCCTTCAACATATTTTGGGTTTTGGATGTTTTGGTGATCAAAAGAAGCAACTTAACGATGACATCTTGGAATCTGAGTACTTGTAGTTTTGTAGCTCTCATGAACAGAAGCAAAGTATAAGTCACCCATTATAAAAAAAATGTAAATCCCTGATAGAGCTGAAGCATTATTGGGGTTCTCTTTTTGACTTATGCAATTGCAGATTGGATACAGAGGTTGAAATGGGGATTTTTTAAAAGATTTTTTAACCTTTTAGCCTTTATCTGACAGTGGATATAGAAGGAGAGAGTGGGGAAGACATGCAGGAAAAGAGCCACAGTTTGAACTTGAACATGGAGGACTTTAGCATCTGTCCATGGAGCTGGACCTAACCACTAGGCCACCTGCGCCCTGCTGAATTTTTACTGATAAATTCTTGTTTGCTTTTCATAATTGTCATCATCATCATCTACCTTTTCTTTTTTAATTTGCATTGATACTGCTATGATGGATGAATATCGTTAAGGTACTGAGATGGCTGCTTTTAGAAGAGCATTTAAAATCATGAACCTTGTTCTCCAATCACAGTGGACTTCTGCCAGCTTACATGCGACGCTCTGCGCCATGTGCTGCAGATAGTGCTGAGAGTATTGTAAACTGTGTTAAAAAATCTCAAGCATAAACATTTCCCCAAGCATTGCTTTTGTTTTGTTTTTTATCCAGCTAAGACAACTTTCACACAAAAATAAGCTTGATTTATTTGTTTGTGTTTCAAGTTCATCCAAAACCTTAACCACAGAGGAACATGTACCGATTCAAGCTATAACGATTGCCGAATAGTTGTACATGTAATTTGTTTTGTGAGCAGCACTACGTAGGCAGTTTTCTTTCAAACAAACATTTGAAACCTTCCCTTCTCACCCTCCAGGTGGCGCTGTCTGTAGCTGCAGAGTTCTGGGAGCAGGGAGACTTGGAGAGGACCGTCCTGGAGCAACAACCCATTGTGAGGACACACAGAGAGACTGTGATACTAAAAAATAAGGCTTAGGGATGGAGGGACGCTGCATCAATTCTACTGACAGCCGTGAACAAAACACTCGACCCCCTCCAGCTCCAAAGGTGCTGCTGGACAACCTTTGAGATAAAAAAGAGGATAGCACTTCTAAGAATCAGTAAAACATAAGAAGTTTTACTAAGGTGGGGGGGGGGGGGTCATAGCAAAACACCTGTTATTAAATGTGATGCCAATTTCACTTCTTATTAATCTTATGATTATTAAGATTCTGTCTGAAACGGTTTGAGATCTATTTTGAAACCTGCCACACAAATAACATCAGATTTTCTGATATGATAAGTTTTTGAAATATCCTAAGACGTTGCACTGCATCGTCAGACCAGTTGGCGAATGTGAATTAGTCTGTTGTAACCTTTAGATTCGTTTTAAGAGACGCTTTATCAACAGGTGCAGACTTAACAGCTATTATTAGGATCCTAAATGTGTGACATAGTGGCATGCTGCTAGGCTAGGTAGCTAGTTCTGATATCCAGTTTTTATGGTCTGTAGTAATCATAGTAATGCAGACGACGTGAAATGTTGACATTATTTAATTAATAGCCAGAATGTACTGTTTGAGTGCATGAACATTAATGACGTCCCACTTTTTTAAATACTGACACGATGTAGATTCAAAAAGCACCAAAATGCTCCCAAAATGAACACCAGGCTAGTAGAAACCCTTTATTTATCTACATTTTTTTCAATGGGCTTTTATTTAACTTTCTAAATTAATCAAATGGTCAGGCTCAGCAGTAAAGACAGTGTACAATTACATCAATAGGCAAGTAAAAAACAAACAAAAGTAAATATATATAGCTTTTAAAGTAAATAAAAATGGACAGAAATCAATGTTCCAAAATTATAACTTATACATATTGTTTTATAACTATAATCTAACCCAAGTGTACACTATCCTCTAGTTAAAACTAACCAAAGCATATTTAAAGTCCTGCAATCTGTGAACTTTTTGTACCTGGATAATTCCCACTAAACTTTTTACCCTAGCTTTCCAGTTTCTTTTTAAACCAGTTTGTGCCAGGAAGCTAAAGTTTGAGAGGAGCAGAGGGAGGATTTGGTGGGTGGACAGGAACGATGGGAATTAAGGCTAGACAAGCCTCTCCTTAGGGCTTCAATTTAGGATGGAGAGCAGGAAGGACACGATGAGAGGGAAGGAGAACAAGAGACGGAATCGCAGCAGGAAGACAAAATGAAAAGACAGATTTAGTTCCCTGTGGCGGCGGTGTGGAGCGATGTACAGGCCATTATGTGGAGCACTGATACAGAAAGAGCGGGCACTGAGGCCCTCACCCAGCCGACCGTACCCTCCCCTGGCTCTCTCTCCCCGATCCTGCTTCTGTGTCCCTCTCCCCTCGCTCCGTTTCACTCCCTCCTGTCCTTGAGACACTTGAAGTGCGAGAAGCACCATCCCACACTCTCTCACCTCACAGTCCTCTGAATTTAATAGCATCTGTGTCAGCAGGGAGAACTTTTCATTTTGATCAGTTTGTATTTTCCCAGCAGTCAATTCTGTGACTCACTGTGGTCAGACAAGAAAAAAAAAAAAGAGTTAGCAGAGGTTGCAACACTTGAGCAGTTTTATCAGGAAATGTAGGTGGGCAATTTTGCCGGCAATTACAGTCACTGTGAACTTTGCTACAGCTCTGACAGGTTTTTACAATCTCCTCTGCTGCCAGGTACACATTGCACAATGTGCATCTAATGTAACTTCACATGTTTGTTCAAACTGAAGTTCATTTTTATACCAAAGAAGATGATGTTTGTGCATACAGAGCGCTCACTCCCTGCAACGTTTAGCAGACTTTTTAAAGTTTTAGATTCTGCTCGATGCTTGTTACATTTGGATTCCTTGTGTACTGACATCAAATGATATTTTTCAGGTGTTAAAGTCTATAAAAAGACACATTGAAGAAGTTACTGAAATACAAAAACTACTGGCTTATGAGCTCTGATGCTTTAATCAGTCTTTTGTGGCACACTAAATCAAAATGAACCTCTTGGAATTCTTGCTACAACATTAAATCATAGTTATGGAAGGGCTTAGTTTATAATGCTGACAACTAGATTAGTAAATGTGCTTGTTTTAAACACTCTCCTCTCTCTCTCTTCTTCAGCCCATGATGGACAGAAACAAATCTGATGATCTTCCGAAGCTGCAGTGTGGTTTCATCGACTTTGTTTGCTCTTTTGTGTACAAGGTCAGACATCACACACGTCAAAACACAGAAAAACTAATCCCCTTCAACCTGTCAGAAACTATTTAAGATGGTTCAGGTGTGCAACTGAATCACCATAAATGACTGGTTTTTTGTTAATGTGATATTTTGATTCGATGCAGTTTGAGTGTAATAAAGCTGCATTGTTTGACTGTGATTTCATTTGTGTTGATTCTTCTCTTCCCCCCAGGAGTTCAGTCGTTTCCACGTGGAGATCACCCCCATGCTGGACCGCCTGCTGAACAACAGGAAGGAGTGGAACGCCCTGAAGGAGGTGTACGAGGCCAAAATGGCTGCACTGGAGGAGGCCAAGAAAGCAAAGGAGGAGAACACTGCCACACGAGGTAGGAAATGTGAACAGACACACATAAAATGCATTTCTCTGTCGGTTTCATATGGGACGTATATGCCTCTGAGCCTAAACAGTCCATGTGCCAAGTTTGAGGTAAATTGGAGTGCAAAATTCATGCTGAAGCTGCTACTACAGGTGTAGAAACTGAACAAATGCAAACATGTTTCTCCTTAAATTATGCAAATAACATCCTTTCTGTTTTTCTGTTTTCTCCCTTTCTTCCTTCCTTCCATCCTTTCTCCCTTCCTTCTTTCTTCCCTCCTGCAGCGAGTGCGGCCCAGTCTCAATCAAAGACTTGTAATCTCAGCTAGAGATGCTACAACAGTACCAAGTTGCTTACTTACATTGTTGTGGTCAAATTCTGGGCATACCACAACAGATCTTTCTATGTAGTCCCTCTGTCACTTAAGGTTTTACTATTTGGAGCAAATCTCTCACTGTTTCCTATACAGCTGCATGTTTTGCTATTTGACTACCTTACTTATTTTCTGCTCTGCTTCCCCCTGTCCAATCTGTAATGTCGCTCATTTGCTGCAGTTGACTTTCAGTTATGTTCAGCTCTTTGTAGGAAGCTTTAATATCTGACACTTAAAGCAACAAACAACATGTAGAAATTTGGTTTGGTGCGCTTTGGCGCCCACCGAAGGTCTCTGAGTGCAACTGCACTGTGCAACTGCAGTTTTACATTACCCTGTTTAGTAGACGGTAATATGATTGTGCTTTCTCTATGAGTGATGTTAAATACTAAAGATCATTTTAAATGACTTTGCTGATTCTTGGTTGATGCTGCCCTAAACGAGTCAGTGATTTGAATTAAAGGTCAAAAGAAACACGGCTGAACCTTAGTATACTCTATCAATAAGGGCGAACAGATTTAGCTACATCTGTTTAATATGCACCTGATGAACAGGTGTGTGTGTGTGTGTGTGTGTGTGTGTGTGTGTGTGTGTGTGTGTGTGTGTGTGTGTGTGTGTGTGTGTGTGTGTGTGTGTGTGTGTGTGTGTGATGTATAGTATCCACTAATATCTAAAAACACCATAGTTCATTTAGCATAATTGCTCATTGCATGGGCACATAGAAGAGTTCAGTTGTTCAGTTGTTCTGCATAAAACAGAAATGTGTGTGTCAGCACAAAGTGTTAATATAATATAACAATGGTTTGTTTATGTATCATGAAGAGTTTCTACACAGACAGCATATTTGAGTTCACTTCTCTCAGCATTTATTTATTTTGTAAGACACATACTTGATACACTCTCTCTGCATGTTCGTTGAACTCTTGCTGCACTTTTATAAGAATTTGTTTGTAAAGGTTTTGCACTCGTCTCATTCATGAGGATTTACATCCCAGCGAGCATTTGACTGACAGCAGCGTGCAGGAGCTGGCCGAGTGTTGTGCCTAAATGAATTTACCCCCACAATAGGAACCGCACAGCTTGTGTATCTATGCATCAAATGAGGGCAAGGAAAATGCTTTTCATCCCAAATTCCTTTTTTATTTTAAAGATTCTATGAGACCTATAAAATGTAAAGTGTTGTTCCCAACAAATCAAATTACTGGAACAACAAAGGAAGCGCAGATTTACAGAAGAGCTCTGAGTTAAAACTAGCTTAATTCTTAAGAGTCAATAAATTCAGATGTCTAGGTTACAAAACCATTGTAGACCTGCATTGTTCTGGCTAAATGCTGTTGAATCTTTCATATCTTCACATCTCTAACCTTTAAAGCACATTTAGCTCAGTTGAAACCTAGAAACTTAAAAGTGTTTTTGCTTGAAGCTCACCCTGAGGACGGAGTTAGGGTAAACTATCAAGAGAGTTCTGAGTAAAACAAACTGTGTAAAAGCATGCTCAACTTCAAAGCAAACATGTAACTATAAAACTGAGACTGCTTTAGGAACTGCTTTGAACTTAAGGGAGAGAAACATTGGTCATGTTGTTTCTGCAAAGGACAGGGAATCTCTGCAGCATTAATGCAGCATTTCTGCAGAACACATGTATATTCTAAGTGTTACACAACAGCAGACGAGGTATGAGTATCTGAAATCTGCACAACCCATTTTCTGACATTGTGTTTGTACACTTTAGGTAATTTTCTCACCTAGAGCTATACATAATACTCTTACAAAACACAACATGACGCCAGAGTGGGATAATGAAAATAGATCGCCACTGGAGCCACAACAGGGGGGCAGGACATTAGCTAAATTCATCATCGCTCCTCCCTCCCTGCCTCACACGCTGTAGTAATTTAATAATAGCATGGATACATAATCTAAATGTGTCGTCACGGGTGTGTGACGTAAGTCTCCATGACGTAAGGGCATTCTGGGAGCTCAAAGGATTGCCGTATATGGCTGTGGTGATCAGCGGAGCTTGCAAAGCTCTACTGTGACGCAGAGCTAACCCGTGACTGCAGAGTGAGAGGGAGAGAAGCAGCTGCAGTGCAACCAGTGAGCCTACAGGAAGAGAGCTTCAGCCTTGATTGTAGCAGCAGATCGGGGGCAGTCGTGACTGCAGAGCCTCGAGCCTGCAAGCCACAGCGAGAGAGCGATGCAGGACTATTTATAGGACAGCTAAGCATGGGTCGGCTGCAGTTTCTAAGCAGAGGAAGTCACTTGACTGGTTTTTTTTCTTTGTTCCACCAATGCACTTTCATCAGCATTTTGTAATGAACAGTCGTATGAATAGTATTTAGCATTTAGCTGATGCTCTTATCTCAACAGAAAGAAAATGAAATTCTGACAGTAGATGAAGGGCTTTCAGGAAGCACAGATATAACAAGGATCGCAAGTAACACAGGTTATTTTTTACGAGAGTAACTTTAAGGTTATGTGGTTTGACACACATGAGACATAATGTGTGTCATACTGACGCAAAAGACAAAAGCAAATAACTGGCTATTTTAATGCCATGTCACCTCCACCACCAAGACTTTGTTTAGGTATATAGGCATATTATCACACTGTGATAATCACAGTGATGAGTTTGTAATGTATTTAAAGTAAATTAAGATGAGATGCATGTTCAGGACTGTAGGAGTGAGGAGATCAAACGTACAGCTTTGTCCACAGGGACTGCTAAATTCAAAACAATATGAACATTCCCCAAAATAGGTTTAACCATGGGAAAGATACTGAGCTTGAAAATGAAAACACTAGCTGCTGTCTTGGACTGAATACGTAATATTAATTTAGTGGCACAAACAGTAACTCCATGGCCACCAACAATTACATGAAGTGGGTCCTCTGTTCTAAATATTGATGGGCAGGGACGGCTGGTATAAATGGGCTAGCATGGCTAAGGCCCCCTCTTTTTATACAATAAAGATCAGCAAATTATTCTTCAAATAACTTCAAACAGATTGTTTTGAATTTTGGTGGAAACTAGACGGGCAACTGAACCCAATAGTTACAAGAAAAACATGCAACATCTCTAATTAGGCTCCTCTTTATACAGCTGAAGCACACTGGCATCCTCTTCTATTCTCTTCTGTAGTGTAAATGATTGACAGGAGTCATGGCACGACTCCCCTTCTGATTTGCTGATTAATCTGGCCAAATTCATATAGCCCAAAGGCCGCTGACTTTCGAGCAATGACACAGCTGTAACTTAATTTTCCGACTCTTGACCTTCTCTCACAGCTAAAGAGCTCGAGTAGCTGTCTTCTGGTTCTGTTGCTATTTTATCGCTCTAAGGCTTTAGTGACATTTAATTCCCCCCAAAATATTTTCTGCCTCCTTAATTAGCTCATGTTTGGCGCATTAGGAGGACTTGAACGGACACCGTTATCGTATAAGATCAGAGGAAGTAAAGACAAACATTCTCCCATGTATTCTCATTTGCACTCCAAAATGTAAAACATAAACTAGAGAATATTTCAGGTTTTTATTGCAGTCATGTCAGACGCTGTTTTAACTAGTATATCTAGTTTATATGGTATTAAAATACACACTTTCAGACTTGTTGAAGTATACAGTAGAAAAGTACCTAAGACCAGTACTGTTTCAAGTCACAGCTCCATCATTTTGTACTGTACATCTAGTAAATCAGATGAACGGCTATCTGAAGTCTTCAAACCAAGGAAAGCACAAGGAAGATAGTTAAAGCTAAGCTCACAATCAGGGACCGACCGATATGTATATTTTGGGGCCGATACAGATATTGATATTGGGGAGAGAAAAAAATCCGATACTGATATCTTTCTTAGATCTATATGTAGAGATAGATAGATGCACTTTTTTGCGTAGATTGCTCAAATGCAGGCATCAAACACTTGTGGGAAGGATAAATAACGAAGACAAGATGGACGCTAAACTGGAAAGGAACTGCGCATCATGTACGTGCATCATTTCTCGACACTATGAAGAGTGATAATGCTTGTTTTAATCAATATAGCGCCCTCTGCTGGTGACAGAGAACTGCTAAAGTGAAACTCAAATGAAATGCTATTAAATCTCATAATATCGGCGCATGTCTGCGATAAAACTACCGATAGTCACTAGATATGCTAATATCGGCCGATGTTGTCGGCTGGCCGATTAATCCGTCGGGCTCTACTCACAATTAGTATCTGAACAATAATGATAAACTGTATATAAATCGCCTCCGTATATAAATCGCCTCCGTCCCTCCCTCACCCCCCACACCACCTCTATTCTTGTACATAGCCTTGTCACCTCCCGTATCGATTATTGTAACTCTCTCCTCTTTGGTCTCCCCCAGAAATCCCTCCATAAGCTCCAACTGGTCCAGACTTCAGCTGCCCGTATCATCTCCCAAACCCCCTCTTTCCACCACATCACCCCCATCCTACAGCAACTCCACTGGCTTCCAATTAACTTCCGTATTAGCTTCAAAATTCTCCTTCACACCTTTAAAGCCATCCACAACCTCGCCCCTTCCTACCTGTCTGAACTCCTTCACACTGCCACCTCCACCCGCTCCCTCAGATCCTCCTCCTCCATCCACCTCACTGTCCCCTCTGCCCGGCTCACCACCATGGGGAGCAGAGCTTTCAGCCGCTCTGCTCCCAAACTCTGGAACTCACTCCCATCTGACATCCGAAATATTGACTCCCTCCCTCAGTTCAAGTCCTCTCTCAAAACCCACCTTTTCAGGACAGCATTCTCATTGTAGTTGTCATGATGTTTTTTTTACTTGCACTTTTAATGGTTTTGTTATTTGTCTGCTCTTGTTTTAAATTGTAAAGTGTCCTTGAGTGACCTGAAAGGCGCTTCTAAATTAAATGTATTATTATTATTATTATTATTATTCCTGTTACCTGTTGTACTTGAGTCATCCATTTGTTATGAAGTAGAGGTCGTATATGTTGAGAGGAGCACAGAGCACAGTCTTTAACTGAGAATAATCACACCACTTTGTGAAGTTAAAGGATATTTAAGTCGCTCGGAAACTTGAGAGAGGAGATGTGATGAACACAATGATGTTTTGTTTTTCATCATTTCTTGATCTCAACTTTCTTCAGCACATGCAGAGATCCATGCTAAATCATTTCAGTCTCTAGCAGGTGTGATGTGAGCGGCTGCTTAGATCAGCATGTCTCATGAGGACAGTTAAGAAGCTTACCAAACAAGTCCAGCAATGTGCAGGATCTGTGCAGAAACCAACAGCATCACATACTGCGACACAGTGAATATACCTGCATCTGCTCGGTGATACAGCATCAAATACTGCTGTAGTAGAAATCAGTTTTTCTTCGCTCTCATGGTCAAAATCCCCGAAACTGTCCAGATGGTTTTGGGTGTACAAACAATTCTCAATTAAAAATATATCATGATCCTTTAATGTTGTTTGGAATAGGTTGCAATTTAATTTCTTATACAAGTAGCCTATAGAGTAACACTTAAATCAACAGTAAAATAAAAGCAATGAAGATCAAAGAATATAATTAAAAACTTTTGGATTAGCTAAAGCAGAGGTCTTTAGTTGTATATCCCCCTTTATTGCATGTGTGTCTCATATGTACAGCACGGTTATCAGTGTGCTGCATGAGGTGACCTCTGACCTGATACTGCTCACTGCACTGTGCCATGTTTGAGCTCAGTTAGCTGGAGAAAAATGAACAGCTGCCACATATCTTTGAGTATACGCCATTCATTTAAAATCATCACAAAATATAAAAGCCCTGTACTCAATCGTTTGGGTAATTACTTACACTTAACTACTTTGTTATTAAAAAGCACAGTTCACCATTGTTTACATGTTAATGATACGTCCTCCTCTGAGTAGTTTAGAGCAGTATATGTCAATGCAATGCAAGCATTTCCAGAGCAGTTCGAATAAACGTAAATATTACAAATATATGGCTGCTCGCTGTCTAATTCACTCTGTTTTAGATATGAAGTCATATCAGATGATGTGGACTTAATTGCTGTATAAAAATGGTTCTGCGGTGCACTCTCTTGCTCTGAATGACTACAGTGTTAAATGCAATGCATCTTATCTGACTTAGTATATTGCAGATGAGACTTGTGATACTGTAAAATACAGACTGAGAAGTTCTAATGTCCAAAATCAAAGAGTTCTTGACCATAATATTTGAATGCATTATTCTGGTAATATGCTGCTCTACATTAGCATGTTTTAGCCCTGTACTGGTTTCCACTGTAGGTTTCAAATTGGGCCAACTTTTCTCCAAAATGTATCTTTTTCCTGATAATGACCCCGAACCATGAACATGCTGATCTTGTGAATCTTATCTTGAAGGACCAGTCTCATTTCTCCCGTGTCCAAACTATTCTATTGTCTTGCAGTTTGAGAAGTTCCTCAGACATGAATCCCAAACAGCTGCTGAAAACGGCTAAAATGAGCTTTACAAGTAACATGACTGTATTTTAAATCAGCTAGAGTCAGTCGGACTTTGCTTTGCTGCAGAACAGATGATCATTGTATGAATCTTCTGACCTTCTGCTGCACCATATTTTCTTTTTCTGCTCATCTGTTTACTTTGAATAAACGTTATTGAATAGTTCAATTGATAAAATCAGCTGGAGACAGATTTGTAATTGACGCTTGCACACCAGTTGAGCTCTACAAGTTGCATCTTCAATTGTTGTTGGAGTCAACACAATGTGCAAGGTTTAAAGATATAATGCAAAATATCTGCCATAAGGAATTTCTTCTTTTTTTCATCATAGCTTTATGGACTTATGAACTCGTATATATAATTAAACCAAAGCAATACAAAATGAAGGAAGAACTGTGCAGCAGTGCAAAACACTCAGAAAATCCACTGTATTGTAACATGGGAGGCTGTGACAGGGAAAGTTCTGAGGTTCCTGGTCGACAGTAGTCTCTTGTCCTGGTGTTCCTGTCACAGTTAAGCTGAAGCTCACGGGGACGACGCTGTGTGTCTAATAACTCTGCACTGCAGAGCTGCTCTGTTTGCTGCAGTCACGACTGCCCCACAGAAACAACCAAACAGAGGACAGCAGGGCAGGAAATGGCTGACAGGATGATTTCTAATTGTCTGCTTTCTCCTCTGGCTTTGGGCGGCTCAGTTAATCACATAGGTTAAAAGGTTAATGCTTTGAAAGCAGCTGTATTAGCCAAAGATACGTTCCCTTAATCAAACATTACTCTTTATACCAATTATCTCACTTTTAGGATGTAGTACTGTTTGTATTATACTCTAAAGCCCTACGTCTATGTAGGACTATTACCTGGGGACTTGTAGAAAGTTGAGAATTACCCCCTAATGTTCGTGTTTGGTGCGGCACATTCGCAGTAGATGAGTGAAGTCTGTAATTTACTTGAATTTAGAAGCATTTCCGATTAAAAACGTTGAGGTGCTGCATGACATTAGCCTTGTCGCTGGGGGCAGCCGGCAGATTTGAACACAGCTACACCAGGCATCACTAGATATGCACTTAGGGGGGAGAAGGCGCCCGAATCCTCCCATGACAATGCCTTGATGTCCACCTACAGTTTGCTCTGTAAAGGCTACATCTTGTTCTTCTGATTTAAATTCGATCTTTCTTTTGGTCTCCATAATGTGTAGTGAGAAGAGCCAACTGAATCTGCAGCCAAAATGCTACCAAAACCTTTGTTCACAATGTCCAACGCAGCCTCAATTCTCCATCAGAAAAAGGTTTCCGACAAATCTGCAGAACCTACTTAATACACATTACCAGCCAAAATCACTGAGATGCCGATTCAGACGGGATTACTGTTATCTCTCTATCTGTCTGCTGAAATACGGTCAGTGATCTGCCCTGTAATTTAGACTTTACAAATTATAAACATCAGAGGTCCCAAGGTAATAATAATTCCTCACGAATAGAGCTTAGGACACCTGGCTGACACGTTATATTCTGTCTACATAGCCTGTTGTGCAGATTTTCTGGATTGGTGTCGTAGTCCTGTACGTTCAATTATGCCACAATTTAAAATTTAGCATAGGTTTAACTTTTTATTAGTTTTTGGCGGGGGGGAGATGGAGTTGTTGGAGTCGTATTTTGCGGTTATAGAGCAACTTAATTGAGCATAGGCTGCTCAACCGGGCATAAAAACCAGCAGGTTGCACAGTGTGATGGCTCTTGTTGTTGACCAAGATTTATAGCTTTGTTTTTATCAGTCTAGCTATCTTCATAGATAACTCAATATCTGAAACCGCCATATTGTACCATCCATGAAATTGTCTATACCATTTCACCATATGAGGTTGAATATTTCTGATATTCAACCAGGTACATTTAGAGTTTCCTCGTCTACCGCAGCCTTGGTAGATGTCCCCATGTGTTAATGGTAGTGTGTGAGCGACAGTAGATCAGAGACCATTAATACAGCAGTATGCTGGTATAGTGGTGTCTTGTGCACAGACATCATCAGTGCAGTCACTGAAATGTGAATCACAGTTTAGCCAGGCAGAAAATTGCCAGCAGCCTGTTAATAGGATGCTGTTTAACCAGGGGAAGACTGGAAAGAGGGAGGGTCCGTGATGTTACTGCTTTATGAAGCTGAACCTCTCCACAGCAGTGATAAGACACACTATGCACACAAAACATGAATTCCTATGAATGTGCCATTACATCACGTAATCGAAAATGGTGTTGGTTTAAGTTTTTTTTTGGTTACTGGTGCCAGTGAGATGGATGATTTGATGCAGCGACCATTACTAAAAATATAAAGTACATGTAAGAAGCCCCTGCACAACACAACCATACACTCATCGTAATACAGCAAGTGTGAGCGTCTTAAATGAAGTGTTTGTTTTTAACCACAGACCAAAGAGAATTTGTTTAGAATGTGTGCGTCACAAAAAACTTGTGAGCCAATCCTGATAAAAACCATTCGACAAATGTCAAGTCAATACTGTGCTTTGGGGTCGGCTGTGGCTCAGTCGGTAGAGTCTGTTGGCTCTCAGCAGGAAGGTCGAGGGTTCGATTCCCAGCTCCTGCAGCCACATGTACGATATGTCTTTGGGAAAGACACTTAACCCCAAGATGCTCCCGCTGCTTTGTCAGCGGGGTATGAATGTGTCTGAATGGGATTAGTAACTTCTGACGGTCACTTTACACAGCAGCCTCTGTCATCAGTGTTTGAAGGTGTAGGTGTGATCTTCGGTGTAAAAGCGCTTTGAGTAGTCAGAAGACGAGTAAAGTGCTATACAAGCTCATTTACCATTACAGAAGCTGTAAGCAGACATATGTCTATACATTTTATTTGACCCTGTTTTCCCACGCTAACGATTCTATTTCTGCTGTTTCTCGAGATCTATTTATCTAATTTTCTCAGGATATTGAGGATAACAACGCTGATCTTTTTTAAGATCTCGAGAATATACTGTAAACTAACCTATCGTGGGAAAACCAGCGTTGTTATCCAGAGATAACAGGATAGCTTGGGATCTTGTGAAAACAACAGTATTTTACTTTTACTCAAAGGAAATGAGATGTGTAAAACTGATGCATGTCTGCTTAGGGCTTCCTTACTGCGTCTCTGACATGCAGCCACCTAAAACATAGTCAACAATAAGCTGAAATCATATATTATTTCATAAATCAACACCTGCACCAAGACAATGCTGTTCATTAGGATTTTATTTTTTGGAGGCAAATCAATGAATATATGTACTTTATACAGTATATGAGGAGCACATCTCTACAGTTTCATAATGTAAACAATCTCTGAAGAGAAATGTATTCAGTTTAAAAGGAAGCCATAGTCTTCTGTTTTAAACTATTTACATGAATTAAAATATAATTTATAACATCAGATACTTCCGCTTCTATGAAACTAGATTTTAACAATTCAAAAATACTGAAATGCCTTTGTCTCCATTCTCAAGACATATGAAATCACACAAAAAAAAACCGGAGAAAATAACACCATTTAAAGACATCCAAACTAAGTGGCGTATAAATAAAAAAAAAAGAAACGCAAAATAAAACCAACATATGTAAAAATATAAAATCTCACTAGCAGTATTTACCTTTTTTGTTTTTACCAAAAACTAAGTTAAAAAAAGAGAAAAAAATCATTTGTGAATTTGATAGTCATTAGATGTAAATAGACAATAAAATCAAAAGTCATGAAAACAACAAAAACAATGTATGCCCTTTATGTCAAAATATTTTCTTCCACCCAAAAAGAAAAACCCTCACTCACATTAAGCAGATTTCGACAGTTTGCAGTCCCTACTACGTGCCTCTTTGACATCACTGTTGCCATCAAGTTGAACAGATTACCCATTAGATTCTGTGTATTTTACATCTGTTGATGCTGAAATGTGATCAAACACGCAAGTGGAACTCGTAATCAGAATCAGATCAGTATTGCAAGCACTCCTGTCCTGGTGGAGTGATGGTGTGGCTAGCTGACAGATACATTGTTTTCTGAACCAAAGAAACAGGAAATGACATAAAAACAAGGACTTGTTCTTTTAGTGGGCCATGGTATTGGAAACACAACATCTATAAAAGTGAATATGACGTGGCTGTTGTTCATGAGCCACACTCTTTATTGTTTAGCTTTTTATTTTTTGGTCAACTTGCCTATCAAGTTTTATGGTTTTCTTGCCATTTTCCATTTTTCTGAAATGAAGAGTGGAAAGAAAGTATTGCATTCTGACAGGGGTTATTCCCTTTGGAAGTTTTTTTTTAATTTATTTCTTTTTTTTTTAACTTTTTTTTATTTATTTGGATTCGTTGTCCATCGACCTAGGACCTAGACCAAGCGGACAGCGGTATTATTATGCTGAAATGTGTCAACGTGTTCTCAAAACATTGAGGAGAATGGTCAACATCAAAGTTTTCTATAAGAAAGTATATAATCATCTAGATATCTACACAAACACACAAATATATATTCATATATATGTATATACCTTTTTATAATATGGCTATTGAAAAAGTTTTAATTACGTCAGTAATTATTTAATAATAAAACCACATTGGATTGGAAAGGAGTTGAAACTGTTAGAACAAAAGCTAGTGGTAGCTTCGTTTTCCCCCCGATTGAGTTTTAAGGCTTGCCATGATGAAAATGGGGTTTCGATGTCATTCACCTCCAAACAATGAAGGTACCCTCACAAGCACAGCGATAGCAACTGTAGGAATCCCAATGCATGCTGCACTCTCAAGATACAAGTAGAAACCATAATTCACTACTCATGTTCATCTCAAAGAAAGAAGTTCGGATGGATTTAGGGCACATTTCTTCTCCCACCCTCTACCTTTCAGTTTTCTCTTGATCTGATTCAATGCTAAACTCATTGCTCAATCATTTGTGAATTTTTTTTTTTAGCTTTTTGTTCTTGCAAATTGAAGCATGAGCAGCAGCTTGATGCGACACAATCACTGATGCATCGATTCTGCCGTAGGGCTGCAAGGTCTGACAAACGCAGAAGTCTGAGATCTTTCAGCGACCATATCTGGACCAATATATCTTCTGTAACTTCTATTCGATTGCTGTTCTTTTGATCTAACGCTTCCTTTTGGTGCTGCAGTCACATTGGGTTTTCTACAGTGTCTACTTAATCTGTATCAACTAGTCTGGAACTTAAACAGGTCAAACTAGCGACAAACCAGTCTCTTTTTTTTCGTATCCCCCGCTTCCTTTACCAGTCATACATTTGTAGTTTATTAGCTGTTACCGTAATACAAGTTAAGTGTCCAATGCAATTCAGAACCTGTGCACCATCAAAATGTGGTAATAACATAGTTACAACAGCTTCCTTTTGATGAGAGGAAAATATTGTGAAGGTATTTCACTACTTGGGACGTTATTTGTGCAAGAGTATATTGGTACCATTTCTTCTGTATACGTGTTATGTGTTTACGACGCAACTGCCCCTATTCTTCCCGTAGTTTCGTGTGTGTGTGTGTGTGTGTGTGTTGAACAGCAGTCTACATACAGTTCAGTAGCATATTGAATCCGCAGCTCAAAGATTACCCATGTTGTAGTTAAACAACCAACCATATACTGTACATTATTACCTCAGGTTTTTTTTTTTTCTTCCCCCGGAAAGGCTGTCTTAAAGATAAGATTATTATGTATTGCATTTTAAATTGCTTTTTAAGAAAACAGGAAAAAAAAACAAAAAAAACATTGAAAAATATTTCATAAACAGCAAAGAAATAGAACCTTCTAGTGTGGTAGTCTAAAGGGATACTTGGATCTTTTTTGTCTTTCTTTAACAACAGTGTCGGACTTTGTGTGTGAAGTCATTTCAACTCAATTTTTCCCTTAATTTCCTCCCTGCACTGAACGAACACGAACTCATCAGAACAAAACTGACCTGACCGTCTCCTGTCTGATTAGCAATCAACTATGACCCGCCACCTTTAAAAAAACAAACACACAATACAATTTATGTTTACAACGAGGCATAGTGCTATATACACATTTTATATTCATATATTATAATATATTCTTTTTTTAATATGTAAACCAGCACATTCTCTCACTTTTTAGTAGTATACATACTAAGCACAAATACTCATTCAGTTGTTCACGATTAGTTTGGTTGAAATTTCTACGTTTTTTTCCCCCCCTGTTTAATTTGAATTGACACCTTGTTTCTCAATCAGTATGTATAGCACTAAATTGTTGTAGTTAGTTTTGGACATCAGTGAGCATCAAGAAGGTGCCTCCCTCTTGGCCGCTTCACTTGCTGCTTGAATTTTTTAAAACACTGAATAAGGCGCCTTTGTACTTAGTGTGCGTTCCTAATAAAGTCAAAGGAGAATCGAGTGATGTAAACATTCAATTTTTTGTGTGTGTTACCAAGGAGTTGATTAGATAGCGCGATGACACGGAACAGGGTTTGGGAAAGATGGATTAACTGTTAAAAAGCGGGGAGTATACCAGGGTTTGGGTAAGACCTGGAAACAAGGCCTTGAACCCACAGAGACAAAAAGCGAGAGAGATTTAGTTAGAGGAAGAGTCGGGCTGCGTTTTCTTGAAATTCCCGGGCTAGGAGAGGAGGAAGAAAGCAGTCAGTAGGAATGGCATGTCCTTGAAGATTACGAGAAAATGAGGGCAAGGGGGAAGCTTGGGAATCTTCCCCTCCAACTGCACTCAAGGACCAACCAAACCACCAACCACTGTTCAACCCCTCCCACCCAGTCCTAACCAACCTTTAAGTGTCAGCAGTGGCCGACTCGAACACGAGACAAAGACAAAACACTCAAGTTACACAAGGACACAAGGTCGAGACTCCAAGAAACAGATACGCTTCAAACCATTATGAGGCAAGCGAAGAAAGAGTCAGAGATAGACAGAGATTATTCCCCTCACAAGGGGCTTAGTGGTAGGAGGAGTCTTAGTATAAAAAAATCCAACACAAACCCTCAAACTACCCATAACCACCCATTTGTTAGGGAAAGCCTTACACAGAGAATTTCAGACAAAAAACACAACAGAGCGAGAGACTTGTAAAAGACAGGGGGGAGAGCATCCAGTAGAACAAAGAAATATAAAGACAAGGTGGAGCAGGGATGGATGGATGTGAGGTAGAGATGCTCAGCTGATACAGTACCTCCCAGACAAGAATTAGATTCTTGTCTGAAACTTTTTCGCTATTTTCAAGCCCATCCCTTGCTCTTCCCTGGCTGTGTTGTCGGTGGCGGTGTGATGCCACCATATTGGCAGGCTTGGAAGCTCTCTCCCTTTTCATGGCTGGTGCTACTGGCTGCATTAGGATTGTAAAATAGGTGCTTACCGGACTGCCTCACAAGCCATAATCGGTCACATGCGGTAAACCATATGACTAAGCAAGTCTACCTTTTAAAGCACCAAAAAGCTCCACAATCTTTGGGCAAGCAGAAATGGGGAAAACACGATTACATTCAGATTCTTGAATACATTCCATTTGAACCGACAGATTCATCTACCTCTTAACAATGACAACGTTTTGTGGGTGGGCAATGGGGAGAAAATTGGTCTCCTAAGTACAATGAATCCAACGTAAAGCTCTAAGGTCACCAAGAAAAAAGTGTTCCAAAAAAAACGATTGAATGTGATTTGAAATACTTTTGCCTGTAATGACTGAGGGATGTCATCCGAAAGAAGACACGACTGGTCTGGACAATGTGCAGGAGTGATGAATTCATACTGAGTTCATTACTAAAAGCAAACTTTATTTCCCCATTTAATTCCTGCTTGCTGCAGTCCAAATGTAAACAGAAACCTTTGCATTGGCTGTGGCATTCGAGGGGTGTCGCCAGGCTTCAGCCTGTTTTTGACACATGTTCAGTGGGACCGTATCAAAGATACATTAAGACCCCTCTAGACGGGGAAAAATAATCCTGGAATCAACATATGAGGCCCATGTTTGTTTTTTAAACCAAAGTTCTGATTAGCCAGGAGGATATTCAAGTCGAGCATATTTGGTGAGCCTCAAAAGCAATTAACAGAATAACGATCTATTTGCCTCGGGTCTGTTTTTTTGGACCAAAGAAATGTCAATGTGTCACTGCTGGGGAACTGCTGTGTTGGTTTGGTTAAGCCGTTAGTTTTGCTGTCTCAAAACAGATCATCTATTTACCCCTGACTTCCTTCCCGATCAATTCTCACTACATTCCTCTTTTAATCAAGCCTTAATTCTAAGGCTAGCTCAATCCTGCAATTGGATTGAACTGTTAGATATTTATTTTAAAGTAGTCACATTTGAAACATGCGTCACTCCTTGCAATAATCTAAAGGAGTTATTAAGCCGAATTGATATCTCAACATGTCAGTACTTTTCCAATAAATGCTCACTCTTACATGATTTGGATAGTTGATTTCAAGGTGAATTTTTCCCCAGGTCCAAGTTGTGGTCTAAATGTATAAACATCTACCAAACAAAGCCTGCAGCAGCCAGTAGCAGAAGCGAAAATATTCAGCATGGCAGAGTTAGAGAATAGATTCAAAGGGGGGGGAAGTGGAGGACAGCGGAGACATTTACCTCCTTACAGTGCATAGATCAAATCAAGGAAGCACTACAGTTACAAAAAAAAGAAAAAAACATGATTTTTTTCTTCTTCATTTAAGATTTGTAAACTTCATCAGTCATCAAATGATTACGTTAAATGTTTTATATATATATATTCTTTGTCCATAACACACACACACACAATAGATTTTGAAATTTTTAACATCCACAATTTTTCGCTAAAACAAAGCAGGTTTTTTTTTCTGGTTATACAACCACACAACTTCATGGCGATCGCAGCTTGCAGGTTCACCACCCGTAACCGGAAAGAGGGAGTTTTTTTTTTTTTTTTTACAAAACAAACAGAACAAAGAACACGCACACGCAGAAACGCACACCACGACGACCAACGCAACGCAGGAATAGCAAGGATTTGCTACAGATGTCTCTCACGCCCGCTCTCCCAAGGCGGGCAATGATGTCACCAACACATACAGCTTTGTTATTGTTGTTCAGCAGAGAACAGTAGCGTTATTGTTTGTAGTTGTACCATTGCTGTTTGAAGTCCTACTTTCTCCGTTATCTCGTAACTCCTCCGAACGCCCAGTGTCTTCCTCATTTTTAAGCAGTATCCTCCGGTGAAAGAAACTAAAAAAAACAAGGTCCCTATCGTTACTTTATTCCAATGGTAAAAATGTAAACATTTTGCGAGGTTGCCTTGCATGGAGGTACTGAGAGGCCTGTCGGAGGTCAGAGCTGTGTAGTCGGAGGTTGATGCTGCAGTTACTAAGGCTGGCCAGTCAGGGGCACTGTGCTGTCAGCGGTGCAGGGATTTCTGAGCCTCCTTCAGCAGAGTGTCAAAGTCCAGTGCATCGTACTTGCTCTTCACAGGACCCGGACCTGCCTCATCTATGAGACAAGAAAAATACATTGTAAAACCAAAAAAATTAGAGTCAAATTTAAAGGAGCAATGTAACGCTGACACCTGTGTTTAAAACGGGTACTGCAGTGAGCTGCCCCCCCTACGCAACACTTTGGTTTCGCACAACTTTCAAACAACCTCACAAGAGTTATTGTCACCACCACTTCTTCCCTCGCTATTACTTGAAGACTGACTAGAAACTTCAGATGCAAGAATGATGTCAGAATTCAGAAACTACAACCTAAGCCTACTCCAAATTGTATAAAGATTAGTGTGTGTTCATTACCAAGATCTATGTAGCGTTTCCTTGTCAGCCTCCTCAAGCCTGCAGGTCCATTCTGGAAAACAGTCTCTCGTTCTCTCCGGTGTCTTTGAGCCCCTTGTTGGCGGATCTTTATCACCCCACAGCGCTCCCTACAACCACACGCGCAGGGAGACAGAGACCTGCATTAATATGATAGTTTGCTTTTCATAAAATGAACAAGGTACATACTCGTGTTGGTAGAGAGTGAACAAGGCTGGATCAATCATATGCATCCTATCGTTCAATGTTTACTCGATGAACAGATTGAAAAATGTAATTGGATTGAATCAGTCGAATACAATTATTTTGCAGTGTTTATTGCATCTCAACACAGTTTTCCCCCACTGGTTGTCAGATGACTTTAGGGAGATTGAGACATACATTCCTGATGACTTGCTGTTTACATTTATAAAGCTCAGTAGGTCGACTATTCTTGCAATAACATCTCAATCTAATATGCATTGGCATTGCAGCTACATGACTAAATAATCTCTATCTGATACAACCTGCCTACACACAGAATGTGACCCATTTTACCCAAACAGGTTTACTATGTCTTCAAACCAAATGGAGAAACCCAGATCCGGAAACTTACTCGTTGCAGATGATGACTTTGCAGTCCTCTGCTTTGCCGAAAACCTGGAAGCGTTTCCTCAGCATGTTCTGGGTCACGCTGGTTGGCAGGTTGTGGATGTAAAACACCTGGCAGTTGTCCTGGCAACAGGGAAACCATGGCAACAGTAAGGACAAAGGACAATACGGAATACGGATGGATCAGGAACTGAAGCAGAGAGGCAGAGTGAAGGGCCTTATCCTGAGGCTCAACACTTCAGACCCTTTACAGTACATGCAGTGTTATTATCCTTCCTCTTAGCGCTTAGCAAAATGCGTCCCATTGTTCCTTATATTAAACTCTTGGGAGTTTTGGTATAGAAGCTATCTCTTCATGGACTTCTGGTGAGCTAAAAGTTATTGCGATAGAGTTTGTTCTAAAACAAGTTTCTGTCGTTTAACTGCACTGTGCCATGCAGATTAATGAGAGTAATGTAGGGCATGAACGCTCTCTGTACCTCGTCAGACTTGACTTTGTTCCTCTGCTTGTCGTCAGGACAGATCTCTGAGTTCTCACTGAAAAGAGGACAAAAAGAACAGAGGGAAAGAGAGAGAGGACAGTAGGTTGAGATAAGGACAGACACAAGGTGAAGCTGAAATGTCAGACCTGAGGAAACAGGTGAACTGCGGCAAAAAAGGAGTCTCTAATTCCCTCTGACTGCAGTACAGCATGTTCTGCATCATCTCTTACTCATACACTCCCTCCCTTTTTCTATCATTGCCTTCGCTCTACAGAAGCAATGTGACCTTATTCTATGACAAGTCACTCTGTAATTTACAAGGAAGAGATGAGTGCTGACCTTCTCATTAAGATTGTACAATCCTCAAATCAAATATTTTCCATTGTTTTTTTTTAAAGACTGATTCCAGTTGTACTGTGCTGTTCTGTTTACATGCTACAGTGACTCAATAATGGCTGATCCCCAGTTTGGGCAGTCACATTAGATTTGGCTGTTCAACATAAAACTATTTCTTCCTTTGTTTTTTTTTAGTTTTTAAAATCACCCCACACTCACAGACTGAATCATAAATATCTAAGACGAGACGAGTCGATGGTGCATTCAGACCGGAAGTTTCAGCTTGCAGAGTTCAACTTCAAGTATTCAACCATTCAGCCATTTTGGCGCTTTGTTTACCTTTGTTTGCAGGGTTTGGTGATGAATGATTTATAATTTAAGGCAATAAATGATTTTCATTCTTCAGAAATGTTGCTATCCTTTTTTTTTACCCACGCATCTTTGGGGATAAATTTGGCATTAGAAAGCATTACTTTCAGCCATCAATGAACAGCTGCACGGCTGTAGAGCCTTTATTGTAGGTAGTTTACTTTATGTAGTAAATTTAGCTGAGAGAACTACACTCAACCACTGGGATACAGGGTATGAATGTCTAAAATGCTCTTAAATAATGCAGACTTTTTCCTTTCTTGTACTTTCCTCTCAGGGTTTCTTATTCTCATACTGTGTTCTACCATTATTATCTCATTCCCTCTGCCAGATCTTGCTTTTCACTGTCTCCCAAACTGAAATGCAGACAGGAGTTTCAGATAATCTAATCTTCTTGACCTACATCTGATAACCCCTCACTGTCTGTCTGTCTTACCTGGAGTCTGTCTTGCTGGCGGGCGAGTCGGGACACAGGTGGAGAATGGGCGAAGGCGAGCGAGACGCAGACGAGCGTTCTGCCTCTTCCTCTGAGGCTGGAGGTGTGGCAGCATGAGACTGGCAGTCTGAGCGTGACGATGATGAGATCACTACTGTCATTGCCTGCTTCTCAAGCGGTTCTTCACCCTCTGATACCAGCAGCCTTTCCTCGCCCTCTGTGCCCTTTCCATCCGAAACCTGATCGTTGACTATTTTGGGTGCCAAGTTGCTAACTCTATCGCTACCTCCTTGTGCCTGCAACATGGCGCCAAGCATGGCAGCGCTCCGCTTGCGGCTCTCTCCGAGGCTCAGCGCACAGTAGTCATGATCGCCAAACGTGCGGTGGGTGTCACTATCACCCGCCTGGCCCATGCGCCGAAGTTGGGCGTACAGCTCCGTCTGCTCTGGAAGCTTCCGCTGATGGTGGGTGCGGCTCAGCCAGGATGAGCCCTTCATGGAAACGTTGGTGTTGGTGTTTGCAGCTGGGTGAACTGACTCGCTGCATCTTCCTCCACCATCCCCACTGCTGCCTCCGCCTACTCCCTCTCCACTCTTCCCTCCCTCTGCAGGTTTGAAGAGCTCATCCTCCACAGGTTTGTGGGGCGGGGTGGTGGGAGGGGTGAGACCTGAGGGTGAGGGAAACGACATTAACATGAGCATGATACAAACTTTACCTTTAAGAAATAGTCCAACAATTAATACCTTCTATTGCTAAAGCTTTTTTACATTTTGTGTTTTTTTGGGACATTGTTTCCTGTTTCAGGAGTACAGGAGTAACTCGTCCATCCCTGCTTCTTTTTGTTTGTTTGTTTGTGTTATTGTGATTTCAATGGCAGACCAGCAACTAACATACAGTAAACTCTCCAAATAACTGGTTCTGTAAATGGACTCTGGTGCTTTTGAAACACTGAAACAGCTCTTTCTAAAAAAAAAAGTATCTTGCATTTAAACTAAAAGATCTATCTCTTCAGGGGTCATTTCTGTGATATTGTCAGACAGCTTGAACAAATTAGCCTCTTAGTGGCAACAACAAGCACTTTTAGAGGATGTCATTTGATCGGATGCATATGACCTGAAGATTACTTCACAGTCATTGAAGTCCGTTTTTCAGCTGTTGGCTGAAGCGACTACCAGAGGAAGTCTATAAACTTGTAAAAATGAGTTTATTAGACTCCATCAGGCCTTGGTGTCAAATAACTGGAATCCGCCTTTAATACTTTTAAGAGACGTGGTAGTGTTATTGATCATTAGTAACCTGTTGACTTTGATTAATTTATACCCAGACAAACACATTAGTAAACACGAGATGTATTTACCTGCCGTACCACACAGATCCACACCGAGCGTCTGCTCGAAAGGCTTGGTGCTGTACTGGGACTCTCTGGGGAAAAGGGAGATCAAAGGAGAGAGAAAGAAATTAAACCCTGCTGTGTCATGTTGGAATTGGTTGTGTTTCTCAAACACTCAAGTCAACTGGAATCCAATAACAGCTTAAAAAGGCTCTCAGTGGAAGCTCCCTCTTTTCCCCCTGAAATAAAAACAGCACACTTTCAGCTGATGTCTGCTGAATTTGAATTATGTTCCCCCCCTGTAAATGGTACTGGCATTTCTCTGCGCTCCTCATTTCTTATCACAACAGCCATATGTACTCCGCTGTCCTCTCCCCCTATTCTTCTCCTGCTTTCTATTCCTGGCTGTCTGTTTCTGTTTCTCCAGTTGCCATGAAAGGCAGGAGCGGTGCCGAGTGGTTTGGCTTCAGGCGGGATATTACTTACCCTCCACAGAGAACAGGAGAGTACAATAAAATAAAAAAAGCAACAGTACTTTTGTCTTTTTTGGTGAGCCGTCTGAAGACTGATTCATTCTGAAGATGGAAGGAGGCCAGTTGTTTGTGCAGGAAACACATTTAGCTTTCAGACTGGTCTGAACTGGAAATGTTCCAGGGTTTGAGGCTGGATGGGTGGGGAGGTTAATTTGGAAAAGTAATAGCAGAGAGAGGGCACTCTGTCTGGCACAAATTAAAATCTGAATAAGCCAGCCAGGCTACCAATTCATTTAGGGTCTTGAAATAAATTTGTTGAATTTCTGCCTAGTTTATGTCATTACACATTCAGGATTTTCAGATGAACCATGACATGACTACAAACTGTGCTTACTGATATGCTCACAATATGGTTCCAGCGTCTTTTTCCAGACGTGAGGACAATTTTTAGTTATCTTTGTACTCCCTTAAAAACTTTTAGTGGGACACTCCTAGGATCTGTTCTGCAGTTGAACATTGGTATGCTGAATATAAGCATGTACATGAGAATCGTGTTTTGTGTCACTCAGGGGTCATAACTGTTTTAAAGCCTTTCTAACATATTTTTTAAATTATGACTACTGCCAGATTATGAAGCATTCGATTATATAATTGACTTAATGACACACGTACACAAACAGGATCAAACCAATTAGTGTAGAATTTTTAAAAAATTACAGCAAAGGTGATTAACGCAGTCATTTCCGTGTTTACAGGCATTAGATTAGTTCAGCTGAAACAATCCTCTGCTCCTTAATGGAGTCTGTCTCACGCTCAGTACTCATAAATTAACAATTCCTGTGATGTAACATTTCCTCAGCAACGTGGTACAGCAGCGTCCATTGAATACATTTGGATTTTATTTCAGGCTCTTAATGAGAAAAACTTGAGCTCATGTTTAGTTACTGAAACACTGCCAACATATTTGTGCGATTCACACACCGCTCCCTCTCTTTAACCTGCAGCAGCTTTTGTTTATTTGTGACTGAAGATCTGTCGTTTCTTTTTTACACTTTGCTACTTTTCAATACTATCGATAACTAAGATAACAGAGATAACGTAGTTATAAAACATGTGGTATCAAGGTAGGGCTGGGAATCTTTGGGTGTCTCACGATTCTAGATTCACGATTCAAAGTCTATTTTTGAATTAGTACATCCTTCAGCATCTACTCCAGTCGTCTGTGAGACTGGCTGAATTTCTTGCTGCTCCATTTGGCATTGCACTGAGTTAAAGAGCTAGCCTTAGCACTTAGCAGGGAGTGACTGATTAGCCAAAAAAAAATGATTTTTGGAAGTTATGAATCTGTTTAAAATCTCAGAAGACAAGAATCTCGATTTTTTCCCCCCACATCTACATCAAAGTATTGAAAAATTGTACAACCTCGTTATGTAGCATCATTCAAAACCTGTTAACACATAACAAGGGTCTGATGCAGTCATAAAAGGATGATTCAGCAATGCTGAACACCTGCTTCTTAAAGGTTGGTGCTGCATGGAACAAGGAGTACTTTTACCGAGCTCGACTGTATGATGGAGCACAGCAGGTGCTTCATGCAGAGATACTCACCCTGTGGACTTGGGGTTGAGAGGCAGACAGAGGCAGGCTCGCTTTTCTGTAATCAGAGGGGGAAAGTCAGTTACGACCTTGTCTGCAAATTGTCTTCAGTTAACAATGACTGAGTGTATGACTGTGTGGTTTTAATCCTGGACTACATTCACACTGCATGAATGTCTTAGCTGTGGTATTTTCTCACCCTAGTTTGACTTAGTAATCAGTGTGATCAGCTCTAATCTGGCTCTCGTGGATTGTGCTTAAAATCTTACATCATTCCGTTTGTCATCAAAAAGCAAATATAAAATATAGAAAATAAAAGCCTGAAGTATGAAGCCGGTCTCTTTTAACTCACCGTTATGGCAGCAGGGTTTGTCCACTTCCGTCGTACTGGCGCTGCCATCACCTGCTGTTAGGTGCTCCTGCTCCGTCGTGGTTACACCTCCTGCTTGGGTCGGCAGGAGTTTAAACCCTGCTCTTCCCTCCTCTTTCTCCTCCCTGTTTCTCCCCTCTCCTTCCCTTGCCCGTCCAGGCCGCAGCCTCTTGGCGAACCGGCTAGGGAAGGAGGCCAGACGTCGGGAGCGACGAACCGAGAAGGAGCCGTTGTCCTCTGCTGACTCCTCTGGGATTTGAGGAGTCTCTAAGGAATAGTTTCTCCTCTCAGGGGAGGAAGAGTCTTTACGAAGCTCTGGTTTAGGTGTGGTGGAGCTGGGGGAGAGGGCATGAGCTGATTTAACCAGGACAGAAGGAGCAGATGCTCCTCCTCTGTTGGGGCTGTGAGAGTGGGAGTAGGGAGGGCTATGCAGTCTGTAAGGCTTGCTCACATCATAAGAGCTGCTCTGCTGCAGGAGCTCACGGAGAAGGGAGTTGGCCTTCATCTCCCTTCGCCTTGCAAAGGGGAGCCTCTTCGGGGCACTGTTGCCTGTCCCTGTCAGGCCCCCACTAGTCCCTGGAGTAGCCACCAAGACAACTCTGCTGTGGGAGTTTGCCGCGGCTGGGCGGGAGGCTTCAGGTCTGGCCCGAGGCCTCTGGAGGTCTCGGTCCTTACGGTCCCAGCCCTGCTGCTTGCGTGTGGGCAGGCAGTAGGTGTGCATGTATGTGATCAGCTCCACCACTGAGTGCAGTTCTTTCTCTGAGCTGAACTGAGGCTTTGGTGGCTCAACATGGGCAGCAGTCACAACTGTCACACCCTCTACCTCACTGCTGGAGGACTCCTCCTCTTCTTCCTCCTCTTCATCCTCCTCGGACTCACTGTCCTCGTCCTCTTCTTCTTCATCATCCTCCTCCGTGTCAGGGGCCGGGACGTCCTCCAAGTCCTTGGCGGTGGTGAGGTGGCGGTGTAGCTCGGTGCACAAGCGACCTGCTGGACGTACAGCTCGAGGCTTGCGCTCCAGAGGAAGGTCACTCTGAGGGCAGAGAATGGGTTATGAACTACTATTTTGCAGCCTTGAGTTAAACATTTTTGCCACCTCGGTTTCATGAAGCCAGAAGTGGCTATATGTGGACAATAATTCGTTAATGCATTGCTAGACATATGTCAATCACAGGAAGCCATGCCAAAAGGCAAACCCTCGTATGAGGTCTATTTTACAGACCAGCATTTAGAAATTAATTAATGAAATAACCATCATGCTGTATTCAAGAAGACCCCAAACTAGCAATTGAGATCACATCCTTACTTGGAAAATATGAACTGAAATAATAAATAAGTGGGAAGATAAGATTCAATACAATCTTGCTTCTTCTTCCTGTAATCAGTGGAGTCGCCCCCCTGCTGGCTATTAGAAAACATGAGGATTCAAGACTCTTCTGCATTGGCTTCATTTTTAAACCGAGAGGCTGTTTCCAACTTTTATTAGCAGTCTTTCATTCAAACTACATTTTTGATGCAGAGAGTGAACCTTAAGGAAATGCCCTGGTTCTCTGACTCTGTGAAACGGACCCTAAAACCTGACATTGGTATTGATGTTTTAGATTAAACATTTTTCATTTTGCGCAGAACTTCACTGTATCTATGCCTCAAATATCTCATCTCACCGTCAACAGTTGTTCATGGAACAAGAAAAATGAACCACCTTGCACCAACAAAAACAGACTGATGAACTCATGGGCACATCTTCAATTTCCTGCCCTGGATACAGGAACACTGAGCACACAGAAGCAGTAAATTTTGCTTCCGACTTTGTGCAGGATGATTCAGTGTGCAGCTGCAATGAAATGGCTGATTCTATATTACTCATATAGAGAGAAAAAAGAGATAGAAAGAGACTGTGATTCACTGTTGCACTCTTGCCCTGTCAGTCAATACTCCCGCCATCTGCCACAGCAAAGCCACACTGCTCTAAAACTAAAGCTTTAACACACACACACACACACACACTGCTAGCAACAGGGAGGTTAGGAGGTTGTGTGATGGATACAGAGTTGGCTTATCCCAGAACCACATTCTGTTGGTTCGTGTTTGTATTCTCTGCGCTTAATCCAGAGCAGAAAGCTGTCTGAAGGCTCACCATGCTCTGTGCTGGTACAAGATAAATGACTGGTGTTGTAATCAATGACTACTTGAAGCGCGACGCTAGAAGCCACCCAATTACTGCTAAGTCATAGAGCAGTGGTCATTGTAAATGTCCTCTCTTCTACCAACATCACATCTATCACAGGCAGCAGTTGAAGGTTTCTTAAAGCTTGAAAAGTTCTGAGCATAAAGGTAAATGTCTGTCATTTGGAAAATAAGCTCAAACTTACTCAGAAGTGGACGATTCTGTCAATCCAGCATAGCATAAGCCCTCCTATGGACTGTTATAAATGGTCAAGAGTCTAGTCTGACACATCCCTGAGATGTCACTGGCCACGTTGAGAAGTCCATTTTTTCCCAAGGAAAACACATCACATCTTGACACTTTTTCACTGTAAACATCCATCAATACGTTCACTAAATCCTCCCCAGCAACCTCCTACTTTTTCAAAAAAAACCTGTCAATATGCATGAAATAGTGCACTGCTAGCTATTCAATGGGAACCTTAAGGGCTCAGAAAAATGTTGGTCCAAAGAATTCAACATTAGCCAGATATAAACGTAATGTGCTGACATCAAAGTCACACACCATCCAGCAACCTCTCTCAACAAACCCCCCTAAGACTTTTTGCGGCCTTCTACATCTTCTACCTTTCGTATTAAACAAGAGCCTTTGCAAGATGAGCACAAGAGATAACTTGAAAGGAAAAAAAAGAGTAGCAGTTCCAAGTTCCTGAACAACTCAAATTTTCCCCAGAAAGAAAAATCAGAATCATCTTTCATGAAATGTTGAAATCCTGATATTTAGTTCTGATTCTCATCAGAGTTGTATGCAACAGTGAATTACTTCAGCTCTATCTTGCTACCTCTCTGGATTGGAAAAATCCAATTTTGTTAGCCTTCAAGAGACACAAGGAAGGAGCATTAACCAGTGAATACAGAGATGTGTGACTCAGAATACAACAGCACAAAGAAGTGAAGGGACAGTTTCAAACCATGTGAAATTGTCAGTGTCTACTATCTGTATTTAACCCTTAATCAACAGGTATTAACAGCACAATAACTACTACACGTCGTGTCTTACCTTGACCAGAGGTCTGACTGGCCGCAGATGAAGGCTTCTGCTACTGTAGCGATGGCCAGGGGCTCTATCCTTGTGTGCGTCGATGCTTGTGGGCACGTTGGGGGGAGTCAGAAGCAGCTTCTTCAGCTGGTGAGGAAGAGGGGGAGGAGAATTCAGTTAGGTTGCACATACATAATTTTTATTTATTTTTTTTCATTACAGAGGCAAATTTAATGTAAGGACTAAAGGTCTAAAATCGTCAAAAGTGGTAAGGTAATGGAGGGTGAGGAAAGAAAAGTTAAAGGCTAAATATGTCTTGACACATCTGTAGTTAAATATTACAACTTTGTACATATTTTATTCAGGACACCAAACGAGACGAGCTGATAAAACGAGACGGCTTTATAGTGACATAAAAGTGTCCAACATTTGGCTCCTTCAGCCTTTCATGCCAATTTCTAATCTATATTCTGTCGGACGTTAACTCCCTGCAGATGGATGTTTGTACAAGAGAATAACGTGCAGGAAAGGCCACGAGGTTACGAAACTGTACATTCATCACATCCCTAAAGCTGACAGCTACGTGGCACATTCACGTTTCCCATTAAAGAGCTGGATTCGACCATTTCTCTCTCTATAATGGCACAGAATATGACTTATTTTCCTCTCTTTACTCCTCCATCCTTCTATCCTTACAGTCTTGTCCTATCAATTCCAAAGCTCATCCTTCCTATCTTCCTTTCCTCTCTACCACCTTGTCCCAGCCTTCTTCCTTTCCTTTAATCCTTTTCCTGCCTCTAGCTTCTTTACCTGTTTTCATTCATAAATCTTTGCCACGTATCTTCCCAATCGTTTCCCACTTCATCTTTCCTCTATCCTTCTTAAAACCATCTTGGTAGGAACCCATACACTTTACCATCAACGCTGTCCTCTTCCATCTCCCTATCAATCACATTTAATGTTATCTTTGACCACACACCCACCCCCTCCTCTCTTTCTTCCTCCTCTTCTCTCAGATCAAGCAGGAATAAGCAGTTAACATACAGAGAAGGAAACAGAACAAACCCCTCATGAATCCTTCCCTGAGTATTACCTTTCAAATGGATATTAATACAACTGCTTCTCATTTCCCACTATCCCTTCATTGTTTTTCTTTCCATCTGTCTATTCATCCATTCATCCCAGAGCCTATAGCTTCATGACAGGGCTATCAGCTGATATAAATCAGCTTAGGGAGAAAATCCCCCGTTAAGCCGTGCAGCGTTCGCTCCAGGAGAAGACAATGTAGAAAATACAGATGTGATCGGAACGGGGGATTGGAGCAGGAGGGCCCCCCAAATGATTCACAGCAAAGGGGTCTGCTCAGTAAATGAAAAACATGTCCTGGCATAATGCAGCCTCAAAGTAATGAAATGAACACAATGCAATGAAGCTGTGGTTAATGTGTTTAAATTACATGGCAAAAAAACCCATCGGGAAGTCAATGGGGACGCTATTTCTTGAACACAAGAGTCTTCTAGAAATTGATGTACATAAAGCATGATCAAGTTTGCTTGAAAAGTTACTAGTTGCTTACGTCATGCACATAATGTATTGATTAAGATTCTGCATTTAGCTGACTTCATTACTTGACTTGACTGAACCTAAAGAAGCCGTGTTGGTGCCTAAAATTAGCAAAGCGCTACCATTTCAACGTGTTAATCTCGTGTTAAAGCTCACGAGAGGAACTTCAGGTTTGTGTCAATTTTGAATTACCGTTCATCTCTTTGCTGATTTCATTCTGTAACACTGTGTCGTGTAATGTTATTTATCCAACAAATCTCACCGTACTTCATAATAAGAGCAGACAGTCACTCCTCCAGAATCTTTTCCAAGGAAATAGTAAAATAAAAAAAGTCTATTCTGGCAGCAGGGGGTTCCTCACACTGTCTGACACCTACCCTCCAGCAGCGAATTCAGATATTGAAAATAACTATATTGAAGGAGTCAACCTTTATGCAGATGATTTTGTTTGCATTTTTAGGTCACAAACAAGGCATCAATATTAATTTCCGTCTGTTTCATAACCAGCAAGAAACACCTCACAGGAGCTTTTAAGGGGCTGTTTTTTGGGAGCTGGTTTAGCTCTGCCCAGCTGGAATACCGGGTATAGAGGCTACAGTCCTCGACACATCGACTGCAGGTTCAACTCCCAATCCGGGCCCTACAATGCATGTCTACCCCGCTCTCTCCTCCACACGTTTCCTTGTTTCCGCGATGCAGACACATGATTGTAGATAACTTCATGACTTGAGTACAAAATATCAAGGGGTCATGGTAATTTCATGTATTTCAAAGAGCTAGGGTTGTCTGGCCTCCAAGATATGGTCAAACTGTTAACAGGTTACCTAACCTGCCCCACCTCTTATTTGAGCACAAAAAGTGTAGTGTGAAGTCATAGACATGATGTGTCAGTGTGTTAGCCTGCTGGATAGTTACATGTAATAACAGACAGGAGCGCAACAAGCTCAGGAAAATGTTTCCCTCATCACACTTTAAATTGAAATCTAAATTAATTGAGTAAAAAAAAACACTCAAAATGCTTTATATTCCTGATTATCTAGCCCTCTTGTTATTAACACACCATTATCTCTGTTATTTTATCTTCCACTTAACCTTTATAATGCTGCCAGAACATCTATAAATATACTCAACCTACTGACCCACCTCTTGTACAACTTTAGATTTGGAACTACAGAATGGCATTTTAATACCACTTTATTGGCCTTAAAGGTTGGGAAACGTCTTTATGAGAAAGTAATTTAAAACATTGTCGAGGTAGAGGTCATTTTAAATCAAACGGATGACGCAGGAAGCATAAAATGATGCTTCCGTGAGAGAAATAGAACTAGACAATGTTTTGATGGTGTTTTTTGCAGGTTGTCCAGGGGTCAAAGTTGAACCACATTCTGTGTTCGACATCATTGCATTACTGCATATTAACCAAATGTTTTAATGAATACGGTTGGCTGCCTGTAACCACAAAATACTATCCGGGTCAGATGACTGACAGGACTATCGCCCACATCATTAATGGGGCCACTGTGGTCCTTTAGTTGGCGAGCCAGCTTGGCTCAGACTGCGTGATGATGCTCCTCTAAAGTCTCATCGAGAGAAATGAAGAGGATACTGAAGGTTTGTGTCTGTGTGAAACACTGAAAGCCCTCCAGCAGCAACCGGGCCCCTCAAACACTCTCTGCTTTACTCTACTCTACTCTGGACGCCGTCCAGAGCTGCACAGGAAGCATCAATGAAGGCCTTGTTCTGTGCTGGGACAAATACACATACACATACACACACATACACACACAGGCTAGGAAAAAAGGAGGTGCTATTGCAATCATGCAAGAGTAAAGTGACGTACACATAAATAACAAATACAAACACGTCAGTGGAGAACAGATACACACATTACAGAACACCTGATTGGCTGTCTTTATATTTACAAAGACTGACTTTTTTGGAATCAAGATTAATCTTTAAATGTGATTTATATACATATCTACATACTGAAATAAGGATTACAATCGATGTTAATCAAATAACATACAGAGATATGAAAAAATATGTAAAATTACAATACTATTTTTTTCTCTTTCTCTAAATAAGAAGTATAAGAGGTTTAAAGAGTTAACATAAACTGTTACATGGATAAACTGCAGATGTATCTGGATCCAATCAAGCTTTTAAAGTCTCGTATCAATTTGAAATGAATTGGCACCAGAGTTCTTGATGACACACTTTTTCCTTTATCACTCCTCACCAGTAGAGGGCAGTGCCACACTCAGGCCTGAAAATCACGAGTGACAGCAGTGGAGTGACAGTAAACTACTCAACTGATAGAAACAGAGGATGAAGAGACGCACACACATCTGGCAGCTTCGGTAGAGTAAACAGAATAATGTAATTACAGTGGGCTTTTCTGTGAGAGTGGATGTGAATGTCAGGTTGCTATTTTTGACATTGAAATGGAAACAGAGGATGCAGGATAATGTGACATATATGGCAATGTTTAAATATCCTGTTTGTTTGTTTGATCAGAGATCCTGAAATTGCACTGTAATGAGCCAGTTTGTAGCGATGATGAAGGATTATTTTTCAGTTTTGTTGAAGTTGAAGTTGGGATGATGTCGATGCCTTTTTCAATGTGTAATGTATATTATTGTGTTATAATCTATATGCGCTGTCTTTGAAGAGTGACCTAGATTAATTCTGAGCAGTTTAATTCAATGCACTCTGATGTAGTGTACGATTTGTGGCTATCGTATACACAAAGATAAAAAGAATGACTTTCAAACCTTGGAAATGAGACCAACCCAGGAGCTTGAAAATGCAGAGTGTCGACTGCTTGAACAACTGTTTTCAGTTTTCCTGTTCTTTGGATACAGTACCCATTATTGTTTATCACTATACCTCACAAAAAATGATACGAGGCATCTTGTAACTTTAGAAATAGAAAACTCTGACTTGTCTTGCCTTGCCAATCACAAACTTGCTGCCTGGAGGAGTACCAAGACAACACTCCAGGGAACTGATTTCAGAAGCTGTGGTAGAAACAACAGGGATAGAAATAGAGGTGGAAAGTGTAGAAGCCTTGCAGCAACTACAGTAGTAATAGTAGTAGCGGTGCATGGCAGTGTGACAGAAACAGGGACGGTGGTGTGTGTGTGTGAGGAAACTTTTGGGAAAGTGTGTTATCTTGCCAGCTGTCAGAGGAATGAAGCAACAACCAGTTGACTGAGTGCATCTTGTCTGAGGATAGAAGAGGCTTTTTCAGCACGACTGTTACAGTATTGGAGGAAAAGCTAACTGGAATGACACGCTGTGCTGGTGCAGGATGAATCATGCGTGGTTACTGCAGCAATAAAATACAGCTATCATTGAGATAGTTTATGAACTAACCTTTTTTTAATAGTTGTGATAAAAATTGGTTTCAGATTGAACCAGAAAAAGCTATAAACTAGGGATAAAAATGTCTCCCAGATTTCAAGCAGAAAACTACATTTTTTCACACTCAAATTTAAATTAAATTCAGCACCCATCTGTCATCAACTTTAACACCAATACCTCCCAATCTGCTACCTCAGTGTAAGTCTGCTTCATGTCCTACTTCTTCAAACTTCTTTTACAATTGATATATTTGTCTTCCTTTTTCTTGTGCCCAGTTTTAATTGCATGAAAAAGGTTGGCATGGCCTCTTGGTTTCACAAGTGAATGCAATGCAGTACACCTGCATCCTTTGTAATGTGCCACAGGAGGCGACTCCACCTGTTGATAGTTTCAAAGTTCGTTCCATTAAGCATTATAGGTCTGTAATTGTTGGTCCCATTTTGAGTAAAATAGAAAATTAAGCATGTTGTGCTTTAGTGCATGGCTACCAAGTCACTGCTGAGGCTAACTGTAAACCGAAATAGAGCAATAAGGATGTTTATCCAACCTTTAAAGTCATATAAGCCCACCTCTGACTCCAACCTTGATGCTTCACATTGGTAGTGTTTAAATCAAAGGTTGACATGGAGTTGAAAACATGTATTCCCTGCATATAGTCTTTGGTTTGCACCCATAGTTATCATGGTCACTTCCAAACAAGACGCAGAGCTGACAGGGGATGTGTTGTGGTTGGTTTATACAGTAACTGCTTGCAATGTAACAGTAACTATTCAACATAATCTACCACTTCTCATTTGACCTTCAGTTTCTTTTCACTAGATGAAGGTGGAAACTGTAAAAAAAACAACAGCAGGCGTAACTGATTAGCCAGCCTACCCTCATTCTTATTTTGACGAGAGTTGACTGATAACCAAGGAGCCTTCAAGGTGAAACAAGGGCAGAGCAGTCATGTGTGGGGCCACCATGTTTTGCAACACAACAGTAAGAATGATGGCATCTGGCGACCTTAGCTCTCAGTGTCACAAGCTTGTTGTTTTGGACTAAACAATACCTCCATGGCATTTAGCAGCAACAAAACTAGCTCTGTCTCTCTGTGTCCTGTTTACTGTTACCATGTCACCATAGTGCAGCCTAACGCTAAAAGGATATCGCTTGGCAGCCAAACTATCTTTTATTCTTTTAGTAAGGTCATTACGGCCATTATCATTTCCACCAATTTGGAAGGAATGCCCCTTCCTCCGGCTATTTTTCTCTCTGATACCAGTAAGATGTGAGACATCCTGTAATACTTTGTAAAATGGTTTTACAGGCTTATGTACACATAGGGGTAAAATATCATGTGATCCCAACCCAGCCTGTAAAAGTCTCTAAAGGTTAAAGCTTGAAAGTTTAAACTAGTGTGAATTAAACTATCCAATTGACAAAAAGTTTTAAGGATATGTCAGACTCAGTACTAAGTAAGTAAGTCAGACCCAGAATTACTACTTGGGCAAACAAATTATTCATATTTTGGCCTTTGATGCCAGTTAAATGTTGTGCTCAAACTGTAACAAGCCGCCTGCCACTAGTTGGGGCTGTAGCTCCAGTTAATGGCCCTGCTCTGCCTGCTCTACAACCTGGATTTAAACAAGTACAGTGAGCAGATAGCATCTCATAGGAGTAGAGCTGTTTGGCAGTATTTTGATCTAAAAAACAGAGAAAAAGTTACATGAAGGCTGTGTCAGGTTAAACTGGTAAAACAACGGGAGCGATGCTTAATCATATTTAGTATGGGCAGCAACAGAAAACCCAAGACTGGTGGTGCTAGCGCTGCTAACGTTAGCCACACTTGGCAAACCAATTTCATAGTTTACCTGCTGAAATTTTTAAATCAATTCTGCTCAATGTTTCACTGTTTTCTGAGTGTTTTCTTTTCCTTACATTAGTCAGTTAAACATAATTTCAATTTCCATTTAACTGACTAGGAAATTAGTCAGCTGGGAACATCCCTATATTTAAAATCAAAGTACAGTAAGCAGCTACGGTAACAGTAATGGCAGCTCAGGTCTCAGCCCCCAAAGACCTTTGAAAAGACACTGATATTTAGTGTGACACTGCTGTATTTGGCATTTTTACCAGCTTGAATAACCAGCTTTATAAGGGGGAGAGATGTGGGAAAAAAAAAACTTTGGAGTGAAGAAACACCCATTTTTAACCTTAACTCTGAATTCAGTGTGCCACCTGAATTAAGAGTTTGATTGGTTCTTGGAGTAAGAGACCTTTGAAGAAGAGAAAAACCTCTAGGGTCTTTTTGAGACTCTTCTTCTTGTAGATTGTAAAGCCTGCCATGCTGTTGCTTCAGCAATGCCAGTACACTTGGGGGTCATCTCAATCAATGATATAGCTGATCAACTTGTAGGTGGCAGCCATAATTTAATAATATCTTTTTTTGTATTCTGCAGACAGTATGTACCAAGTTTTTAGGCAGAACATTGAAAAGTAGTTGAGATATTTCACTCCAAACCAACCACAGGTGTAAAAAGTCTAAAAGTAAAGGGGGTCACCAACATCAGTAGTATTCATTCAGTCATCTAACAGCCACCATAACATCAAATGTCAAAAGCAATTAATCACATATTGAAGTCATTCCAGATAAATGGTGGATTTACTGAAAGATGTTACACTAGATTCTAGAGCCAACATTTGGGATTATGAAATCAGCCTATCTGTTTAACTTGCAGTCATTTACAAACGTTTTCAGATGTTTTTCTGCAAACTCTTAAGAGTATGAGTTCACTCAGTCCGCTTCCTTGAACCTTATTTATTTATTCACAGCCAACCTTTCCTTGACGAACCTTCTCTGACAGACTTTTTTTATTGCATGATTTGGTGTGTAATTACAAAAGGGAAGGCAGTGCAGCTCTGTGAATATTTACGCTGTAGGTATTCAGCCATCCGGCATGAGTCACGACCTCCAAACAATGGTATCTTTGTAGACTCCCACTAAATCAGAGGGCACAAGAAAACCCTGTAAGCAGTTCTTTTGCTGTGAAATTTAAGTCAAATTAAGGAAGCTGGCTGGATTCATCTTGACAAGTGCAATAAGGCCGCATTACAGCCGTAATCATAAGTCGTTTGTTACAGTGAAATAACTTCCTGCTTCAATTAAGCTCCGGAGCGGGCGCAGGCCTGCATTCTCCTGACAGCATGCAGAGTAAACCAGGGGAAAGTAGGGCACGATATTCACTGTAAAGGGATACAGCAATTTGTTGTCCTGTTTGATTAGATAGAGGTTAAAGTTTTATGGTGGGACATAGTTCAGGTGCAGGCAGGGGCTGATAATGGGGGACTGAGTGAGGAGAGAAAAACAAGTTTTGTTCTGGGAAGTGTAGTTCAGGGAACGTTGGAGGGGCCTATAGAAACAGAAAGCGAGACAGAGGCATCCAGCAGCACTGTGTGAAAAGAGGCAGGAGAGGGGCACATGGGTCACAACAAGTAATGTACACTGGAGCACGTGCTGGACGACCACACATGTATCACTAAACTTAGGAACACATTTGTTAATTTTCATCCCTAAACGTTACGTGTCGCGTTGCCAGGTGTTAGAAAAACAGAAACACTGGTTAAACTTTACACAATATTACCCACATTTTGGTTCTAGGTTCTCACTTAAGCTTCCACCTTTCACAAAAAAAAAAGGTAAGGACACAAAACAAGAACACATAAAGACCCTGGATCCTTTTTTCTTTGGTTAAAAAAAGCCTCTTACAGTAAACAACATATATTTCATCTGTTTTTAATTCTTTACTATAAATATTTGTGCTTTTTTCTATAGATAGAGCTAAAGAAGGCTATTTTTAAACCAGTAATGACCTTAAGCCATTTAATATTATACCATTTAATGTCCCTTAAAAACAGATTTGAGTTCTATACAACCTCCTTCAAAAAATATCTGCGATGTGTTCTCAGTATGCTGCATATTAACCTCTTGTCTATCGCACACAGACACTCACCCCGCACACAAACATGAGACGGGACTGGATGAAAGGTCGCTGTGTGCCTCAGCGCCCCTCTGTTTTCCTGGAGTTAAAGGCAGACTTTGAACGTTGCGGGGCCAACAAGGGGAACATCAAGGTTAGCAAACGCGACACACATTACCGGGGAGAAAGAGAGAGGGGGGGGCATGGGAAAAGAGAGGCACAGATTGGCAGGGGTGAGAGTCAGCTGAGAGGGAGCGGCTGGTATGAAACCCTCCACTTTAACAGGCACTGGTATTTGAACTGTGAGAGACTTTGTGATTCAAAGAGCGACTAAAAGGAATCATGGGGGCATTGCGGGTGAAGATCAAGTTCTTAAACGACGGTAAATGTTCAGATATTTGTTGTCAAAGTGATGCAAGGGACTCTTTTGGGAAGATGGGATCAGAGGTCCCTCCACTTCATGTTTTCTCAATAACAATGTCCAGCAGCAGAGAAAAGCTGCCCCATTCACATAAAGCACAAAGGTGTTCTTACTAGAGATGGGTCCTCTGTCTCGGCCCCCAGGGTCTGGCTGAATTCCTCGGCTTTGAGAGGAAGACTGTCTTCTTCTTCCTCCTCCTGGTCAGGCTCCTCCCCCAGGGCAGGAAAGACGGAGAGCCCGCCCACTTCTGCATCAACCATGCCATCCAAACTGTCAGTCAGAGCGGCCAGCAGAGCCGCATTCTCCTCTTCTATCTGAATGAGTCAAACAAAGTGAGAAACCTTGTGAGAATACACACAATGGAAAGGAAGGAAACGTATGTAGAGCTCAGCACATTTCTTAAGTTTTTCACAAACTAATTTGACCAGAGGGCTGACATAAAGGGGAAGTCCTGAAAAGTGCTCAAATATGGGAAAAAAAACCCACGTCAAGGTCAAGAATGAACTTTTAATTTTAATTTCCAATTATTTTCTGACTAATGAGCTTTTGGGGAATCCAATCATTCTTTTTCTGCCTTGTCAACCTCTATTTTAATAACTTATTTCCTACTCCACCAAGAATCCGACAACACTTCAGCTAAGCAGCCTTGCTTTCAGAAATGTTTCATATCAAAGGAAACAAAGCTGACAATCACTCTACTTAAAGGCCTACTGGTCTCTTTTCTATGACTGCTCCTTGTTTGATTATTGAATATCTGAGCGGCACGTTAGTGACTCCATATATGTCTTTGCTTGTGCCATTCATGTTAAAGATATCTGAATTGTTTTATTCCCACAAAATGACAACTACACCAACTTCATATTGCTGCTAAGTAAAAAAACACAAACTGGTGTGATGAAAGTCTTAAAGTTCAATGTTCTAATTTTCTAACCCGTTTAATCCCGCTTGGCAATCCACAGAAATAGAGGGAACAGAGTCATTCAAAGCATTGGGAAATAACCAACCTCTGACACATCTTGGCACGTGTGCTGCATTTACTGTCTGCTTGGAAATTATTGTTCTAAAGTTTGAGAAGTCTCTGTGTGTCACTGGTGTATCACTCTTGAATTCCTCCTCCAGTCACATCTGTCATCTTATCTACAGTCCTGTCAATCTTATTAATGAACACAGTCAGAATAGTATAACATTGACTTTAGTAAAGAGAACAACACATAGGTTTGCATGACTACACACAGGTTTTTTACTGAAGGTACTGACCAGTTCGCTCAACTATCTGCGATCCTTGGTTTCACAATGGTGTCGTGTCGAAGGATAAAATTGGTCACGTTCAAAGATAATCAGCAGAAAATAATGTCTGTGATTTCAGTCCAAAATATGTACGTGTCCATCCTTCCATCCCTCCTGTGACACGCACACCATTTTTTTTTCTGTGATGGAGCTGCCATCTTGCTGAGAGCAGAGTCTGCTGGAGAAGTGATAGCAAGGTTGGCCTACGGGAAGCCACCGAGCTCCATTCATCTCTCTCTCTCTCTTTTTTTTTTTTATCATCCAGCTCTATCTGTTCCTTGCTGCCAAACTATTTCTTTTTAAATGTATTGTCTCCCTCTGAAGCTTGCTGCTTCTTTCCTCTTCACAGGGCGCCACTAAACAGACTTTTTTATTCTCTGCAGGAGGTCAAAAACACAGCCACAAGTACTCAGCAGGGTTATCAATCACCATTTATAATAGTTGATACAGTTTTCTCTGGGTCATTTAAGCATCTTTTTTACTACTTAAATCTCATTTTCATTAATTACTATACTACTAGTGGCATGGGTTTGAACCTAGCTTATTATAAATGGTATTAAAATGGTCAGTAAGAGTTCTCTCCATTGTTTGTCTCCATCTGTCTCTGGATAAATCAATCAATAAGGCTTTCTCTACATTCGTAGTATGTTTGCACATTTAAAAACACCCATAGATATGACCTGATAATGCTTATTAAATTGGACGGATATTAATTTGGTCTTCAGGATAGTAATTAGGTTCCACAGTGAGAAGAAAGAAAAAGAGAGACAGCAGCAGAGTGAAATAAAGTCAAATCAATGACAGCTAGAAGGCAGTATAATGTATAATCATGTGCATATAAAGCATTTTAAGTATTGCTAAAGTAATAATATAGAATTAGCCCAACCTTTCGTATCTATTCCTTTCCCTCTCTACACACTCCCAAGGTTAAATGAAGCCCTACCACACTCAAAGACAAATCAATCCTGCCCAACATGGGATTAGATTCCTATACACGTCTGTAAATAAAGTGGTGTATTGACAGACAGCAAAGAGACAGTGACACCAGGGGCTTCATCTTTATCACTCTATTCATTACTGTGTGTTTATAACCAAACGCCGTCTGACAGTCTGCTCTGCTGTATTAGTCTGATCAATATAATATTGGCTTAAATATAATATGCCAGGGGGGTTGGTGGATTACAGCAGAGATATGGAAAGTTGAGAGGAATATCTGTTTATCTTAAAAGGGACTCTGGGCCACAGAAAGAGAGAAAATAAGAGACGTTCAGAATTAAATCAAAACACGCAGAGGAAAGGCATGTAGCAAGTTTGGGGAAAAAAAGAAGAAAGGCAGAAAGATCTTTGTGTGGAATAAAAAGTCTGATAATGAGAATGGAAAAATCTGCTTTAGGCAGGAAAAGATAATTTAAAGAAAGCAAGTGAAAAGTAAAAAAAATGGACAGAAAATTAAAGTATAGACTAAAAACAGCTAGATACAAGATAACAGCCAACGATCGAAAAGTTAAAAAGGAAGGAAAACGATTGAGAAGTTTAGATAGATGTCTTGGCATCTCTTTGTCAAGTCGTTGCATTTTACTCAGAAAGATATCCAACATCTATTAGTGTTAATGTCGTGCTTCTGCTGAGTCTGTTCTAATATCCTAACGTTGCCACAAAGTTTTGAGTCGACAACAGGAAGACAAACAGTCACTCAGGCGTCAGCTAATGGCAATGGAAATAAGAATATAAATCAAGAGAGTACAGAGACTGTCTGTGTTTACCTCACCTGCATTCCCATCATGCCTTGCCTGTCTTCATTTCACCAATACTCTGTGGTGCATCCCGGCGTCAAAGCAATTTCCACCAGCAGAGTAACATTACACAGCCAATGATCTGGACCCAAATGCTACTTTATCTCTTTGTTGTCGTGTTTTTTTATTCTCAAGATGCACTCAATTTAGCCTCCATAATGGGACCACGAGACATCGCTGTGGTTGGAAACCTATAGACAATCAATGATGCAAGGTTGGCTCACAGATGGAGCAAAACAAGAAGGGTATTCCCTGAATTCACCCGGCAAGGGTAATTGATACCAGAGCCAGAGGGCTTTCATTGGAACGATTCAATCTAATGGACTGCATTCACCATCATGTTACATGCAGCATAGCAGAGAAATACTCTCCTCTGCAGTGGCCTCAAAGATGTACTACTCGTCCAAATTTCAGGGTTTGCTTGTTCTGACCCCAAGGCAAAGATGTATTAAAGGTCTGCGCAATTAAGACTCTACTTTCCAAGTAGAGGGACCAAATCAATAAAACAATGAATTAACAGAAATGTACTTTACTGTCCTACTCAAAAACATAAGCCCTCCTTTGAAATGGTTTTACTGTAGATATGGTTTAATGATAAACAGCTGTGTGCTTCTATTTCTCAGTAAAAAGCCTCCATATTCAAATTCATCAGTGCTACAAGGTATTCTTTAGCTTGATTCTTGCCCTGGATATCATGCTCCCATTATTACACAACCATATTTGAAATAGCAACAGATATGTTGGTAATAGTGCTGTTATAATGGGTCTTCGGACACAGAATGATCATCTCATGTTGGGAAAGAACTTTACACAACAATTATTGCAAAAACTGACACTGTTATTTCCCCACATTTCTCTTTTTACGACCCTGCATTTGTTTTAGTTGGACAATTTTTTTGGAAGCATAAAGTTATCAGTTATATCTGATTTCAATAAATGATTAGCGGATCAGTTGCCAATGATGCTCTCTCAAACGTTTGAAACTGAGACCATACATTGATTCCATGTTTTCTGTGAACAAAAGTATGCATTGAAACGACCAAGAAGAGCCAGGCTTCACTTGAAGCACATTTCCCATTAGGTCACCCCAAACCCCCAGGCCGAGGTTGAAGGAGAGTAATCAGGTTGCACCATTAGAGGACTGTGTCTCAATCTTGATTATATCTGCACAAGATTGAATCATTGTTTAACTGTTTGAACATATACAAGTTAAAATGTGCCCTCTAGAAAATAAAAAATGGGTATTGCCAAATACAGCGCTTCGTGATTCGACATTGTTGCGTTCAGGGTTGCAGCAGAATGGTTTTCCAAACTCCTGTCTGACTGAAGAAGTTTCCAGTTAAAGTGCGGCTTCAGCATGCCAACTTTGTGGATTAGCTTTAAACCTAAAGCAACCTGGACTTAAATAGATTGATAAAGAAGCTTCCTCTCTTAAGCAAGGGCTTGTTTGTGCCTTCAACTTCGTACTTGTATCATTCTTGCATTAATTTCAAGTCGATGTAATCAGTGGTCTTCAACACAAACTTTTGATTGACTCTGATTTTATATCAACACAATACATCGTTTCAAAGTAAGAGTTTCATTATTAAATAAGCGTCTACTTTTTGGCAACCCACAGCTAAGCAGTTTCCATGGCTGACTTAAGAGCAATTGAACAGTGTGAAGGCCTATGTCCACAGGCACTTGATTTCCATACAAAACCACTGTAGTTCAGTGTTTTCAGCCCAAATCACTCTCAACATCAGCTTTGTCAACAACAATGGCAGACGAGACGCTAGTCAAACTCGTCTTTCCGAGGGTCCAATTTCCAAGTGTTGAGCTGCTGTTGATGGCAGGACATGACTCCTTTACATGGATTAATGCTTTCTTGGTGATATTTCCTTAAAATTAAGGCAAATATTAAGTCCAAGCAGCTATCTTAAACACACCTTTCAGGCATTACCAAGAGAAGTAGAAGTTTAACTTTCATAACCATGCAACAATGAGCACTCGTTAGAAGCGCTCTGAATTTGGAGGTTGTGAGCGCTTCCAGCATAAAAAGCGCTGTCTGTGAACACAGGCCCTAACTGAACTGTATTTTGGTGATGGAGCCTCACCTCAAAGAGCTCATCTGCTGTACTGTAGTGGATGGAGGCGGGTGAAGCATCTGCTGGCTGATCATTGCACCACTGTAGCTCGCTGAGACAGTTGACGCTGTCGAAGTCACTGGTGTCCAGCTGGGAAAGGTCGATGTCCGGGAAGTCAGTGTCCAATCGGTCCGAACACACCTCCTCCTCCCCATACTGAAGATGGAAAAAGAGGGAGAGGAAGAGAAAGGTCATGTTAGTCAAACATTGAGATTAAAGGAAATTCCCTAGGCGGTTTGTCTTTTTTGAGATTCAACAAAAGAGCAGGAGTCACTTTGTAAAACATGAACCCAAAACACTGGAGGTGCTGATCACAGCTGGAAAGATCTTCAGTGAGAAACGATGCATGCGTCACTCATGTCTGCTTCACTGCTCTCTTTGGTGATCGCAAAGGAAGTGATGTTTTCTCTGCTCTCTGAAACACCAGCTACCAAACATGGGAAATAATTCTCATCTCTCTAAGAAGCTGCCAGGATTTATGTTTCCTGTGAAGTTCAGCACTTCTATTGTTAAAATTAGGGGTTCAATTCCCATTGGGCAAACCTTCCTAAAATATGTATGCAGCTGAAGTACCAGGAGGTACTTTGGATAAAAGCCTCCATCATCTGGCATATACTGTATATTATTACACTGTTCACTGTCAGAGTCACAAGGAGCTCCCATGAACAGCCCCTCATCTCTCAACAGCTTCTCATTATAGATAATGAGACTTTCATGTTAGAGGAGGTTCGACACTGAAACCAATAGAGGCATCTGCACCGACACAGTGTGGGATTAGACAGGAAACGTGTCATGTACACCAGCAGGACCTATCTGGAATCATCTTCATGCATTTATCCTGCTCATCTCCCTGCGGCTCACAAAGATGTGCAACCGTGACTCTAAGAGGTCTTCAGGTGATTAGTTCCCCTTCGCTGGTTGACGGTGTGTTAATCAGTGAAATGAGCCGCTCGGTTTAGTCTAGTTAATTTGTGGACTTGTTTTCTGCGCTTTGGACCTTTAGGAAAACCTCAAGTCATGTGAACTACAAACAGCTTTTTAATTTGCTCTGTGCAACATAAAGCATACCAATCCAAAATAGACACTTCAATGTGATAGAGACTGTTTCTGTGGATACTGTGGCAAAGTTTCCATTCAGTCATAGATTATTCCAAAGAATAAGTAAGCATACCTTTGGTCAATGGACCTCTATAAACCTCACTAAACAGATTCTCTTTGTGACGCCTTAACCTCCTTAATGAACCCAAAACCAATGTATTACTCAACAAATGATCCCTGAATTATTTCGTTGTCCTTGATGCATACTGTAACCGTTAGAGTACCTCATCTGGGACTTCAGAGTGTATTGATGAAACTTTAAATTCAATTCTTTAACACCTAAAACCCCCAAAATGAACCAAGATTGAACATCAAACAAAGTTCTCGATCACCCCCAATAAGTGTTCAAAAACTAAAAAAGGAAACCCAGAATCTTCACAAACAGAGCAACCTTTAGCTGTTTGACTAAAACAATGTCTCTGTCAGAAGTTAGCCGCCACGTGGTCTGCAGTCACAACACATGGCAGAGATTTAGACAGATACAACGGGCCACGTCATATAGAGAAAAAGACAAGGAGGAAGTGTGTGGACGTGACTCAGTGTAAAGGGAAGTGAGTGTAGTCTCTTGGGGAGATGAGTGAGCGAGGGGGAAGGAGGGACATTTTTGTGAAGCAGGAAAGAAAGGCAGGATTGGAAGAAAAAGGAGCGAGATGTTGAAAGAAAGTGGCCAAGTGGGATCTTTACAACCATTGTGGACTTGATTCCACATACTGTAAGTGCAAGAGATCAATGTCTTATTGAGGAAGTAAGCTCTGTTACCAGTCTGTCTGTCTCTCATTCACCTATGAACCCACATACACACACACACACTTCCTTTTTCATTCATCTCACTGGGCGAGCAGACTCGGTCGACCAGTTCCACCAGTTGCAAACTGAATCCAACAGACGGTTTGTATTCACTATCAGGTTTTCTTGGCGGTAATCTCATCTCCAGCTCACTGACTTGAGCTACACTTTGCCTGTTGTTGATATTTTGTCCCAGAGCACTATGCAGCCCTTCTTTAAGTTAGTAATATGAGTCACTGACATCTGTTCTTGATATCACTATGTGTAGACTAACACTGGAGTTGAGACAAAATGTCGATACGGCAATGTATTGTCATCCTGTCTCTTGTGATGCAACTATCAAATCCCTGGTGCCAAATTCTGACATTTGATATTGTCAGCATTTGATCAGCATAACCTACCATGATTTCACTTCTTTGTTCAGTCTGTCAGGACCTACTGGTAGTTTTCACAACGAACGGCTCTAATTGTCCTGGCTCCGTTTGATGATAAATGATTAACTGACTCTAGAGGGTCCTTGACATTAATGAAAACAGCAGGGTTCACTTTAATTACAACATTTAATAGGACTTATCTCCATATTAATGTTCCAATCAATTTCAGATCATCAGCAGCAGCTAGTCAAAGCTCAATGCTATGAATGAGAATCTGGATATACAGGAGAACAGTTCTACTGTGACAGTTGATTCGATGAATCTAAATCAAATCATTTAGCCAATGTAAAGAACTAAAAGACATTTTGACATGCTGTGATGGTCCTTCTCTATTCTCATCTTCACTCCTTCTCTGTCGTTACTAATCATAACAAACTATTACCCACGAGCAGTTTACAGAAGTTACACTTCCCACAAACTAATACATAAACACGTATCTGACGAATTAACAATTATCGCTTTCAAACAGCAGTGCATCATCAGATCATGAGTCAATCACATCACTGAAATTCATCCGCTTCTTGTTTCAGTAATTTGTGCTGTTTATACTTTATATTTTATTTTGAAAGTACTCCTAACGCTTTTAATTACTGCTTATTTTGCAATTTGATTTGACAAAATCATATAGGATTTGCAGAAATGCTTTTTCGGTTCTCTTCTGATGCCTTCTGTAACTTTATTATTGGAAATATGTTTTCTTTTTGTGCCTGTGCCAAACCTTCTCCCCATCCCCCTCTGCTCTACAAACTCCTATATGCACATGTACTGCACACATATACACACACAAACACAAAATACACACAGTCCACCTCTCCTCGCTCACAAAACTAGATCCAGCTTTTCTATAAATCACTATCATGCTGCATTTATGATCACCACTTGTATAGTTTTGATCCACGACCTCAGACAAGCACACTCTTCCCCTCGCTGTGTGTGTGTGTGTGTGTGTGTGTGTGTGTGTGTGTGTGTGTGTGTGTTTATTTGGGTCAAGGAATTGATAACATGTGCTGATATCATTTATGGTTTCATAAATTACACAGAGGAATTACACAGTAGAGTGGAGCCGACACGATCAAAGAGCCAATCAGCAAAGTGAAGAGAAGGAGAGAGAGAATGGCGTGATGGAGGGAGAGGGTTGTAAAAAGGAGAAGAAGGGGGGAGAGAGAGAGCAAGAAGGAGGTAAAAGGTGAGGAGGCGAAAGGAAAGATGAAGTGGGTGAGAGGGAGAAAAAGAGGGGGAGTCAGTAGAGGGGGAGGATAAAAGAGCGATATAGGAGGAGCAGGGGGGAGGGCAGTCGTGACTTGATAGAGAAACAGAAGGAGAAGAAGGGATGGAAGGAGGAGACGAAAGACGAGAGGGGAGAGGATGCCCTCTATAAGACCCTCCCACTGCTTCCTCTCCCTGTGGTTGCTGATGCAGGTGTGTGTTTTCACCTATGTGTGTGTTAGCTTGTGTGTTAAGTGTGTGTTACTTAGCATGCAGCTCACATCCCTCTCACGTGCGCCTGACTCATCCCTCCTCCTCCGCTCGTTAGCTCGACGCATCCCTCCTCTCCCCTCTTTAAGCTCATCCTCTTTTTCTCCATCACTTGCTTCACTCTTCCTCCTTGACCTCTCTCTCTTCACCTGTCATCTTTTCCTTCACTCAGCATCCTTCACACTATCTCCAATGTTTATCTTTTCTCTCCTTTTCTGCTCATCATCTTTTTTTCTTCATAATTCCTTTGCTTCTTCTTCGGTCTACTCTTCTTACTCCTCTCCCCTCTTTCAGCTCATCCTCACTTCCTTCACTCTTCCTCTTTGACCTCCCTCTTCCCCTGTTGTCTTTTTCTTCACTTAGCATCCCTTCCTATATCTCCAATAATCTTTCTTTCCTAATATTCCCTTTGCTTTTTTCTTCTCTCCTTTGTGTCCCTCTTTCCTTCAAAGCATCCCCGAACTCCTATCCTTTTTCTGCATTTTTATTTTCTCCATTCATCCCAATGCAGTTTTCCCCTTTGACTTCTCCTCTCCCGCTTTGTCTCCTCTCTCAAATGTTCATCATCGCAACCTTGCCTTTCTTTGTCCCTTTCCTGAACCATTCATTTTCCTTTCCTCCTTTGCATCCTTATCCCCTTGTTTTTTCTTCTCCTTGTCCATTTTCCTGTTTCAAAACTTCTTCTTCCCATTTTGTCCAGGCATCACCTCTTTTGCTGGCCCTTCATGTCCTTTCAGCTTTCCTTTCTCCTTTCTCCACCCTTTCCTTGCCTCCCTCTGTTTTCTATTTCTGCTCTTCTTCATCTTCTCTCCTCTCCTCCTTTATCTCCTTAACATTCTTTCTCTATACCTCCTCCTCATAAACTCAAAGGACAGGCTGATTGATTTCATTCTTTCCACTGGGCCTCTCTCTCTCTTCAGTCATCTCTCCTTCTCTCCATCTCAGACGTCAATCAATAAAAACATCCTTGGGCATGACACAAACATTACCAAACACATACAGCAAATAACATGTGTGCACATGTTGCAGCAGGAAACAGGTACAGTGGATGTTAAGCTGAGAATGAGTAGCACACACGGTGTACAATCATGCAATGTCTTTAGCTTTACATTCACATACCCATGCAGCAATTCTCTGCCTTATATGACGCTCTGCTGGTGTGTCCAGCTCTCCCTCCCACACCTCAGCCTATGTCACATGCTAATACACAAACATCCTGCAACGCACGTACATGACTGAGCATAGTAACACATATGTGACTTGCTTTTTGAATGTCCTCTCTGCAGCAGCAGAAGGCGATAGGCGGCCCTGCTCTCGCCGCAGCGCTGACTCTGAATAATGATGAAGCCCCTGACAGCTACACAACATGACTCACACACGCCAGGAGGAGGAAGAAGGCCACCGAGCAGCTCAGCAACAAGAGGCAAATTCACCGCTCACATCTTATTTCCTATTTCTCTAGCAGCTCTGCATTGTGCATAATCACTAAACATTAGGTTACATTTATTGTGTCTGGATTCAGAGACCCTCTTAACCCAAACATGCTTAAACTACCGGCTGCTCATAAGGATGCTGAGACACACGTAATGCACGGGAAATCTTGAGATTCTCAGATTTGTAACGCATCAAAACACGGCTCCACTGGAAACTTGTATAACTACTGACTACAGCTTCCATCCTCCACCAGAAAGGAGACAGTGACACACTTTATCATTTCTACTCAGACGGATGTCTAACTGTGTCAAACTAGTGTTCCTCTCAATTCTGTATTTTGGCTTCCTTTTCTCCTCTCTGTGATCTGGGCGACCTCAGCCCTGCATCTTAAAGGATGCCTCAAACCCTAAAATCATCTATAGCCTTGAGTGAGGATGCAGAGGAGAGACGAGGAGGAAAGGAATCACAAATATACAGCCTGAGAAATGAGAAGAGGCTCCCTGCTATCATTTTGTTCTGGTGAGGAAAGTTTCTTTGTGCAGTTCGAAAAAGCCGATAAAGCTTTGCCGTTCATCTCCTCTCTCAGAGGAATAGCGCCCTCCTGCACTGGGTCACACACAGTTCATAGTACGATTAGCCCAGAAAGGCAGAGAAACAGCCCAGAGGTGAGACAAACGGGTCTGTATCTACATTTGCATGTTTGAGTCCATAAAAAAAATCTCAACGCATTGAGTGAAAAAGAAGCTCACTCTGACTCCCAGAACATCCTCTTCTGAGGTGGCCTTAAGCTAAAATATAGGGAAGTCTGGGGAATGAATTTAAATCAGGGTTTTTGCTGAAAAACGTGCTCAGTCATCCTTCGGGAAAACGCTTGCTAAAAGGGAAATAAAGAGGAGAAGAAGTGGCCTTTTCTTCCCTGTTTTTAATGTAGCTTAATAGCATTGGCATGACACAATAGCATTTCAGCAACGAACACATCACTCACTGCGTCTCCGTTTGAATCTTTTATGCCTTAAATGGAGCATTAGAATGAGCAAATTAAGCAAATGAGCGTGAAATTAATGTAGAATACAGGCACTCTTGAAGTTATTTATAGGCCATAGTTCTTGAAAAATTGCATTAAGTTCACTCTGAGTTTATGAGGTCTTATAAACTGAGGCATACAGCGTGTGTGTGAACTATAGCAACAGACGAACAAGAGCAATGCTGTGACAGAGCAGAAACATCGCAGCACAGAGGTGGATTTTCTTATATCCACGACATCTTCATCTGCATTTTGTGCTGAGGTGGACGCATCACTTCCTGCTGACATTTGACTGTTTCAGACCTATATAATCTTCCAGCTACCATGTGCTTGTAAAGGGCATCACAGTGCAATAATAGTGCTAATGGGGTGTAAAAAAAAAAAAGGAGTGTGGTGACTTCCATTTGTGGTTAATCTCTGCCTTAGTAACAACAGTGAAAAACCTACTGGCCCGTTCAGTCATAAAAAAGCCTGCCGGGACAATCGCGCATTAAAAACCTGCGCTATTTATAGCCGGCCTGCACGTGGGAGAGCTATCTGGGCTAAAACAGGCAAGTGGATATGGAAAGGCCAGCGAGACTCCGTAGCATGTGGATGTGCTGGACTGCATCCTTCACTTCTATCTTTAAACACACGCAAACTTCACACACACGCACTCGTGACACATTCTTTCAAGGGTTATCTCCTGTTTGAGTTCTCACCATGGTGCTGAGGTAAAGCTCTGTGTCTTTCCACTGGTTTTTTCTATGAATAGCATATTGGGATTTTAGTTACACAAGAACTTCTGAGAGGCCAGAATTATCTTCATGGTTAAGTCGTCCGGGGGCCGAGTTTAAAAAGACACTAAAGGCTAAAAATATGAAGCTCAGGACCCTCAAGAAACACTAAACTGCGTCTTACATACAAGCTAGTTAGATTTACATTCAGGTTGTGAACTGCACCATTCAATACAACACTGGGAATGATACAAGCGCAAATCTGACGTCATTAAAACATCAACGTTTAATTCTGATTTCTGCTGATACAAGTGTTTATGATCCTTTTCGATTCTTTCTCAGCACCGTCTGCAGAATATGTCTTTAATATTTAGCATGTGTCAGCCACCTTATCTATTTTTTTCATGTTCCCATTGTGGAAAATGTGTGTCATTGTGGGAAAACGTTAATGTTCCAGTGACTTTAGTATGCATATGGACACTTCACTTTAATCAGACTACACACTGGGGTAGCCACAGACTGCAGGGGTCTTTGTTAAATCTCACAGGTGCTTTATTCTGCAATTCCAATTTTGCATTACCATGTCAATCAATTTGTTTATTAAAAAAATGTCTGCTTCTGTTTTAATTAGTGCTTTTTAATGAGACCAATGTATTGGCATCCCAGGGGACTCAGTCAAAGCAATTCCAATAAATAAATGGAAATATTTATCGAGTTCTCATTTGCTGGAGCTAAGGTCCAAGGTCTTTAAGGTATCACACGCAATCGGGGGGAGGGTAGGGGAATAGACACACACAGATTTCCACCTTTTTAACATAAATATGTTTACAAATATGCAAATACATTTTCCGATGATGAGTGGATTTGTCTTGCAGTCCAAAGTCTGTAGCTGTATTATAAACATGTGGGTGTGATGGTTAGGTGGTCTGCTGCTCCACTGTTTAAACAACACGTACTTAAACCTGCACAGCATGATATGTGCAGGTTTGACTTTGCATCAAACTAAAGTACAGAGTTTTGTTTCCCTTATATAATGCTGCACCATAAACGAACATCAATTCAAGTTGTGATGATTTCACTTGATTTAAGTGTTAGTGCAAATAAAACAATCTCTCAGTATGAACCAACCACTCCATTGTTCTGATAACTGTGAGCTTCTTTATTGATCCACACAGAGAAATCAAAGCCCTGGCTTGTTTCCTGGAAGCTCTACAGCAGGCCCTTTTTGTATCGTTATGTAAGGTCAGTCACAAGCCTCGTCATGTGCCGGTGAGTCCTCGCCAGTGTTCTGGACTGTCCAAAGTTCCCTTTAGACGCACACACACACACACACACACACTCACTCAATCTCACACGCACACACACAGGGATACACCATCACCATACAAGGTCAAGCTCTCTCGACTCTCGGCTGTAGATCATAGAAGGGTGAAGGAAAAGAAGACTATAAGTCTCCTCGGAATATAAGGGATGATTTCTCGTGTAGTACATCCACTGGTGAGCTTCATGAATAATTTGATTTGACCCTCAAAGGCTTTGGTACTGCTAGTTCAGAACTGCTTAAGCACTGGATCAAGAGGTTTTAGACCAAAGACCTATTTGTTACAGCAACCCCTCTTACTTACTGCAGAATTGCTGAAGTACAAAATGCAGTTTGACTCAATTCCCAAGAGGAGAAAAATCACGTTTAACTCTCTTCTCATTCATCAGAAGTGACCAGCTCCGGTTTTTCAGTGACTTCAATTTTGCTTAAGATATATGGAGTTCTGAAACTGGCCACAGTTAGAAAAAAATACATTATCATCATACATTTACTTAATTTTACTCATTTAGTTGATCAAACTGATTTCAGTTCATGCAAATTTTCGAAAAATTCTGACTTTCTCTTCTGCAAAGCTCATGGAAAGCCTTCACAAACCAACTTTGGTGCAAAAATGTCACAACATATAACTCAATTAATAACCACTAGTAACGCAGGTGTGATCTCGATAAATGTGCACGTGAAACCATCGGTCTTTTCCAATGATTATCACGTTAGCAAAGATGTTACATGTCATCAGAAATTAAAGTTACTTTTAACACTTTTTTACCATCTGTTTTATTCATTGTCACCTTCTCAGACACAAGATCCAAGTTTAACTTTAAATGATCCCAAAAAATGATGCCTTAAACCTGTCTTTGAGAAATGCTCTTAATACAGAAAATGGGTAGGGGCTTTGTGTGAAGGTTAAGTGACAGACCAGAGCCCATATAGCTGAAAAATGATGATGAGAGGAGCCGGATGGAGAGTTGTAATCACCTTCCAGCCTTGCACACTGAAGTGACATGGAAGATATAAGGCAGCATGCCAGAGCTGGAGACTCTGTTAAGTGTCCCACTGCCTTGACTCTCACTTTCTTGTAGGTCACTTTGACAGGAAGTAGTTTATAAATGGCACCTCAGATCTCCCCATAGTGCCGCTCAAACTTATCCACTCATGGCCATAAATGAGGAGACCCTGCATATGAACATCAAGGAATGAAATTTGGCCTCCATCAGTGGTGCCTAGTGCTAATTGCGCTGGTGTTTCAGCACTGCATTTTACAGAGACACTTTTCGTCAATTAGCCTTCAGGATTGTTGGCTGAGCTTGTGTGAATACACTCTAAGAAGTTTAAGTGCCAACTAGAATGGTATAGGGTTCCTTGGCTTATCAACATTGGTTCCTTTCAACACATTATATAGACCCTTCCACCATTTCCTTGGTTCTACCCAAAAACCAACCTAAGGTTTACACCTAGAACTATTTAAGAAACCTGCTTCAAAGAGCTCCCTTAAATGGGTCCCACGGATAACCCATCTATGGTAACATGCTTCCATCCAGAACTCTTTCTCCAGCAGAAGTACCTTTAATATTACAAAGGTTTCATTAATAGACCCAACAAGGCGGTTCTACCTCTTCATTATTCCATATAAATCCGTGGATTTCTAAAACCTACCAAGATGGCCTCTAAAACTCATCCATGGTTAGAGGATCAAAGAAGGGAGTATACAGGTCCAGTATCTTACAGTTTATATCCGTCCATTAGCATTTCACACTGAGTCATAAGTCATCTTTTCATCCATGTGTTACTAAAAACATTTGCTCTCAGTCTTAGATGGTGACCTAACGTAAGGGATCAAACTTGTACCCCTTCTTGTTATTGCTTTCAAACTAATTTTCAAGAACATCTTGGCTGAATATGTAACATCAAACACACAATCATTGATATTTCCAAGGTACACCATTGGCATTCCTTAGGTTTTTCATATCCCGGAATGTTTTTCCAAGAATATCCCAAAAGATGTGTTTATGGTTTTCCACTCTATTCGTCCATAACTGCCAACAAGCTATTATCAGAGTACAGAAGATGGAAAAGCTCCTACTATTGTTTTGTGTTGAAACATACATGACTTTATTTATATCATATCAGAGACATACATTAATTAGCTTCCAATTGAATGTTGTTGCAAATTTTCCACATTATAGCTTTGAATATCCTGACTTTTATTCTATCCATCATGTAACGACCCAGTACACATATGTCGTGACCTTCCGAGGGGCCCCTTTCTTCAGGTTGACAAGCAATACTTCATCATGACAGAGTCTCTTGTGACTCAGTGCATCATCTGTTGGCAGGTAATGAGAGGGGAAAGCTGCACCATTTAAACTTCCCAACTCATTTTTCTCCTCTGCAGCCAACGGAGACGGGATGTGCTTAATTACTACGAACAAAAAGGATGCCCCCCTCCATCCGCCGAGCTCCCCCTCCATGTTTAATAAGGGCCACAAAAAGCCAATTATGTGGTGTTTGATTATTGAGGTACAAAGTCAGACAATAAAAACTCACAAGGGTACGGAGGGAAGCTAAATTAGGATGCAGATCAATGGGAATCATTATCTCAAGCTGTTTAATCTTTATTTATCCAGAGAAGCTTGACTGAGCACCAAAATGTTTTTCCAGCAGTAACCTGCTTTACATTCACAAAGTTCACATGTATTCACAGCAGGAGTAGAGCCCTGTACAAACGCTTTCTCCTGCTGCAGATTGTGATCTTCCTCTAATCTGAATCTGCAAACAAGATCTAAAAACGCCTCCATCGACCCAGGAGCTCAATGTTCAAACCACTTTATACTGCAGCCTGGAGCTACACTAATGATCCTGCAATAACCTACTGATCACTCATGTATAATTGATAACATGATTAATCATTAAGCACATTTAATGTTACCAAATTGGGACAAATATACACCTGGATTTACAAAAAGCACAAAAATAAGAAGAAAGTGTTTTGTTTTTCCTCTCGACTGAAACAATTGGATCTCAAATTTCTGGTCAAACATCAATAAATATTTCTACCATACAGGTTAAGGCAATTAAAGTTGTATGAAGACTACAAAGACTCTTTGATAGTCATCGTGTCCATCCATTAAGATGTATAACTTAGCTACAAGTAATGCCTGTCTACACTTCCAGTGAGACGACCACCTGGTCAGGTTGCCAGTCTTTTACAAGGACTGAAGCTTAGTGCCAGACAACAATTTACAGTCACAACTACAGGCAGTATAACCTGCATGTCTTTGGATTCTTGGAGGAATATAGTAAACCTGGAAAAAAATCCCATATGCACAAAGACAAACCCGGGCCCCTTATTTTAGTTACATTTTATATATATTTTAAAACCTTTTAATACTAAATTTTAATCAAAGTATTTATGCCTCTTTATCTACATTGGCTTTTTAACATATGCTTACATAGAAGTTCTTATTAATGAGGTTCAGGAGTCAGCCATGGAACAATCGACACTCAGGTACACATGAAGATCACATCACAGCGGATTTTCTATTCCCATTGGTTTATAGTAAGTAACGGAAAGTGTTGGGCAAAAAGAGTACTATAAAGCCAAAATTAAGTTCTCTCAAATTTTGATTTCCCTAAATGAAACGTGCTTCTGACAAACCGACTGGTTGGTCGGATCCTTAGAGACTCACTGGAAGATAAAGACAGAGTTTGTCACTCTGCTCCCGCTGGAGTTTCTCTTCTCTCGGAATAATGAAAGATGAATGAGGGACGAAATACAAATGGGAAGAAAGGAGACATTACCCAGGATGCAAAACTGCAGACTGATGCTTTGATAAATGCAGTTGTTCATTCAGACAATGCACTTACGTTCAGGTAACCCTTCAGTGTGTCTGTATGTGTGTAGCTATATTTAGCTCCTATCCTGATCTCATGACCAGTTCCTTCTCAGGCCGTCGGTGACTTGAGGAGCTGCCGCCAGAACCAGATGACCCCACAATACACCCACACACACACGTCTTAAAGCTTGATGATGCAAGTCAATGGGGATTATTGTGGAATCAATCAAATCTAAGCAGATGAGCTGTTGCGGCGTGTGTGTGCGTCCATACGTTTGTACGTGTGCGAGTGTGACCTTGACCTGACGCATCGTTGCCACCACATGGCAGATAAAGTGATTTATGTGAATGCAGCCCGCTGTCTCACGCACACACAGCAGCTGCAATGAATGAGAGAGTAAACGGGAGGTTAGTGTGGCAGTGAGGGGATCTGTGTGTGGATGAGTTTAAAGAAAATAACTTTATTACATTAGCTAACAATTAAAGGAAGATTCGGTCTCATTCCAACATCTTAAGTTCATTTGACTTGAACTCAGTGAACGTCCAGCAAGTGAGCAGTCAGTCAGTGAGTCACGAGGTCAGAGTAACTAAACTGTGTGTGTGTGTGTGTGTGGGTGTTTAGTGTGTCTGTGTGAATGTGCTGGGATGAGCACAAATGAGGCCAGTGAATTTGAGGAATTGAGACGCTGCCGAAAATCCAATTGCTGAAGAGTACTGGCTGTTCCCACAACTGCTTGTTTGCATGTTTGTGTGAGTTTATGTTCTAAGGCACGAATGTCTTCATGCACTTGTGTTGGATAACATCACTCAGCAACCTCAGTGACCCCACCATCAAAACACCAAGACACTCTTTCTTTACTCAACAGTTTTTGCATCTATAATTTAAATGGACTTCAATGCAGTATTGAAAGAGCCCTAACCCTAACCCTAACTGTGCTACCAGCAACTGCATCTTTACAATGTCAACCTAAGACAAATATTTAAAAGAATATATACACCATTGGAGGGGATATATTGCAAACACAGGTATCGTGTAGATCAGCAGAGAGATTTAAAACTGTGAGCAACATTTAGCAAAGTTACAGTGGCAAGAAAAAGAACAGACTCATGATGAACAGCCATCTACCGAAAACTGCGCCGGGTTTGAAAAGTGGGATTGAGGGAGAGATGCAGGAAGAAGGATAGGGACAATATAGGTTGAACTATTTTGGGAATATCTATATTGCAGCTGACTGAAGGTTGCATTACAATAAGGTTCCATATCTTTGATCTCCAAAGGATATATGGCAGCATGTCCATAATCCATTAATCATTTGTCCATTGATCCATAATTAGACCACAGTTGAAAGATTTAGCAATACGTATATAAAACATCTACTTACAATACTGTGATAAATCCAGAAGTGCTTTTTACATACATTTGGTGGTTTGGGTAATTTTTTTTGTAGCTTTCCCGCCATCATTCATTCAAGTTCGTTCACACTGAGCAGCTCCACTATTTCCATTGCACACTACAATGTAGGGAGGATACTGTCTATTGTTAGAGCACTTAAACATTCAGGATGCATTCTGTCTTGTTTGAGTGACATTCATTTAGTGACCAGTCCAGTTTGGAAACACAACAACCTTAGATCTTGCACAGAAACCGTATGAAGTGGATTTGGGACACGTCGAATGATGCAAAAAAGGTTCTGCTCCCGATCACTGCTGCTTCATGTAAGCTTTAACTGCAATAACTCTTAATCCAGGTACTGTAATACTAATCTCAATCTGTGCAAGAATTTTACTGCTCTTACACATGTGAGGGATTAGACTAAATCCAATTAAACATTTGTGACAAATTTAGGATTATTTCTGTCCGATCATCATCATCATTATTCTGCTGCTGCTGCCAGGAATATTGTAACAGCAAACCTGACCTTTGAGCTCATTAGTGTGATTTGGAAATGAGACAAAGGGAAGTAGAATCAAGATGGATAGAAACATGAGGGAAGTGCATTAATCTCATATTGACTGAGATAAAAACCCAGATTTCAACATACTGCCTTCTTTATTTGAACTCTCTGAAACACACACACAAACAATCCCGCATCATCATCACCATCAAAGGATCTCTCTCTCTTTGTCTCAGACACACATACCCTTTCTCTTCCCTCATATTGTATATCTGTCTCTGTATCTAACACACACACACACACACTCACTCCAAATGATTTCTGGCCTTCAGTCAATACAACAAGTGTTATTGAGCGCTGCTGATGCCGCTTCCAGTCTCGACTCAGAAACACTCAGAGTTCAATCAAATACTTATTCTCTCACTCGTGTTTCTGTTGGACAATCTAACACTAACTTTAAAGGTGAAACCCTCAGAGGTTTGCACAGCACAGTTAGGTAATAAGAAAGTTTTGGACAGAAGGAAGTTCCATCTCGAGTCTTTTTGTTTCAACAGTGTCGAGTTAAGTTTTGTTCGATATTAAGACAGAAGAGGTTATGATTTAGCTTTCAATCTGACAGACAAAAGAGTTGTAACTATCTGTCTGATTTGAAAAGAACAAATTGACAAAAAATCCTTTGTTGGGGGGGGTTATTAAGCCTCTAGATATAATTACACAGACATAAAAAGAACGAAGAAACGTTCAAACTTCAAGGACAATCTGCATAATTTGACAAGGAAATTGCTCTTTTGATCAATTGCTTAATTTTTTTAACATTTTCTACCTCAACTGGGAATGAAAGAAATAACCAGTGGCAGTCGACCAGGTGTTAAACTGATATAGGCAAAAATCCAAAGCCCTGCCTCTCTACCTGGTGCACCAACTAACCCTCCTGAATGAGGGGAGAACACAGCACTAATGCACTCATAACCTCCTTGATGAGCCTCATGAATAATGCTAATGACTTCCCAAATAATCCAACAAATAAAAGCCATTGCCTGCCATTAAACAGCAAACCTCAAAGATGGCAATAGCCAGCACAATTGATAATTTGTTGAAAATCATCCAAATCACATTTAAAGTAACGGCGTGAAATTTAAAATAAAATCACGAGTCACTTTCTTTGGTTAATTCAAGGTTTCCTGGGGTCACTTTTGGCATGGAATCCAGTCTGTCTACGACTCTTCCTTCCTGCTGGGAGATCCATTACACTGATCTCACCTCCAGCCAACCTCTGTCACTCTGCAACATAATCTGGCTGGATCGCTCCCTTGTCCACCGCAATCCCTCCATCTTTCTATATCTCGACCAGGAAGAAGGGCAGAGTCGCAGCGGCTAAATCTGGAAGCTGCAGCACAGGTGAACCCACGCCTGTCCCCTGCATGTAAGAGGCTAATGACAGAGGGATGGAAATACACACATTAAGCCCAGCAGACTTTCCTCGATTCAGCAGGCTGATTAAACTGAAGCGTATCGCTCTGCTGCATGTGGGCGTGGGATGTTTGCATGCATTATCTTTTCTAATTTGCTAAATCCAGCCAATTTTTGGTAAATTATTCGTAGATGCATTTCCCTTCGGATTTGTTTTTTTCCGATACATAACGTGGTCGCAGCTGTACTTCCTGCTTTATTCTCTGAACTGTCAGCAGGGCCACGCCCACTCCACACCCTCCTCCTCGCCTTGTCACTAAGCACCCTGCTTAATTGTTGTCAGATTAGCAGTCAAAGCTAAATCGGACTGTTCCACTGGCTGACGGATAAAGCCGCAGCCAATCAAGAGCGAGTGAAGGGCAGCACAGCAGCTTGGTGAAATGCGAGAGGGTCGGGAGGTTGACAGATGCTGAGCGGGGAGCACGGATGGAGGGGAAGTGTGGGGAGAAAACTGCTACCTCAGGAAGTAACACACAAAAGTCAAACTCAGAACTTCCTGTACCCTTGATTAATCCAAAATAGATCTGATTTTTCTTTTATGTTCCCAATACAAACCCATGTTACGCATTCAAAATAGGTCTCTGTATGTTTTGGAAAACGATTTTAATACATTTCCTGTGTTTAGCTCTAAAATCTATTATTATAATACCTTTCTTTCTCGATGTCACTGGAGGTCTAAGCTTTGTGTTTTAGTTCATCTTGAACTATTTTTTATCTGTGCTCCAAAAAATAAGACGTATTAAGTCTGAGAATCCAAATCTTTGTTTTGTTTGGTTGTGTTCAAAATAGTTGCAATAATAAAGAGTGCAATAATTGTGTTCCAGTTGTGCCAGTTATTTTTAAAGACAGCAAACACATAAAAAGCTCTACTGATTTGACTGCATCAACTCTCTTGATTCTTTCTTCCCTCTGAAGAAGACCAAGAGGTCAAATTCTTCATATTTATTAAGTTAACTATCCGTCTGTTTCTACTGAGCATGTGGTGCAGTGGATAAGGGAATGCAATGGAATGAGGCAAAGATGCTTTATGTTGCTTAACCTCAATCTTTATGCTCATTAAACGGGAAAAACAACTTTTTGAGCTCGATCTAAAAATAGTGTGATTCACCTTTAAAAGCATCTACAAGTCTAACATTGCAATCCCTTCAGGGCCAAACTTCAGCTGAACTTTAGCAGTAAAAACACAAGACAGTGAGTATGAGTGACAGAGTGGCTGAGGATGGTGACAGAGGGATGAAGACAAGACAGAGCGGTGGGCTAAAAGGAGAGGAGAGCTGCCGCCTTGTCTCTGCAGGTAGCAGGGCTGATGGGTAATGGGATCGGAGGGGGAAAGCCGATTCAGGGCTCAGAAATAAGAGCAGTGGTGGCAGCTGAGATGGCGGGGAGGCCCTGCCAGCCAGGTTCATTTAGGACTACGCTTCAGTGTGGGAACAGAATGGAAAGAAAAAGAGGAAAGAAAGAAACATTGGGACAGTTTCTGATGATTTACGCAGACGTACTCAGAGTTTGAGTGGTTTCATCAGTTTCACTTTCAGTTGAGCTATTGGAGTATCATATGGGAATAAAAGGTTTAGGGACATGATACATATGTGAAGAGACAGAGGCGAAAAGTTGAAAATAATAAAACTTGATTTAGCAGCTTTCAGACCAGATTGACCTTTCCTAAATTTCACAGAGTCAAATCATGGATAAGAAATGATTTCACCTGATTATTATAAAGGTTAATCCAAATGTTAATCTACTTTTTCAACATCTGGCAAGGTGTTAAATATTCCACAACAAACTATTGGCATGTGAAATGTACCAGATTTTGATAACGGAATAGAATTCAAATCAGAACAAGCTTATATTGAGGTTTTGTTCAAACCAGGGTAGTAAATAAAGGAGCAGTTCGGTCCAGATTTATAAAAATGCACTCCCCCTTTTTTAATGTATGGGTAGACTATTGAATCAACATCTATTCCACATCAAAATGTCCTCTGTGTCCTTTGTCGTCACTCCTCTGACATGTGGACATGCAATCTCTTAAAGCACTGGTAACCACTTTCCATATTCCCTGAGAGACCTCTGTTGATTAAATTGCAACCGAACAGGTTTTAACCCTCAGTGTCTACCATGTTCCAGTGTCCGATGTCCGGCCATCCCAGTATCTAATTCCCTCGCAGTGGGCCTCTGCCTCTAGCTGCACCACAACAAACCTGCACTCTATCAATCCATTAAGTCCTCCGCGCCAACATCTTTGTCTTTGCCCATTGATTCTGTTGAGGCACAAATTTAGCAAGGAAGTAAAAATGTGCAATAACCAGAGAGATAGTTTTATATTCGAATCAATCTAATAGTCCGATGTAAGGGTCCTATGAGAAAGGAGTATCGAGAAGTGTATGCAGAATTGTATGTATGCATTGTTGCACAGGTTAGCCACCCGTGACCTGTCAATCAGAAAAAAGGCATAGCAATACTTATCTACCCAGCTCTGAGGAAACAAGATGGCAGCAGCCAAAACCCCAAACGCAAGTCTTCATAACAGTAGTAAACACTAATTGGTGACTTAACAGTGGCTACATCCACTTACAATCGGGACTTCGGAAGGAATCTATCACGGTGGGATCAGTCTATCTGAAGGCATTATCAATAGCTTTGTTAGCAATTATTGGCGTAAACTGATCCTGGCTAACCAGCAGATTGGATTGGCTAGCTGTCCAAAACTACACACCCAACTGCAACAACAGTTTATCCATCATTTCCTGTCCTCCCTTGGGACACGTACTTTTCCTTCCTTCTTTTTTTTTGCAGTCATTTGCAATTTTTTGCCACCTTAGTGTCTTAATGAAGGTCAAATAAAATACAAATATGTCTCTATTCTTACCTCTTTTATATTCATCATTCCTACGTTGCCATAATACAAAATCCTCCCATCCTTTGACTGATCTCTCCCTCCTTTTTCATCGTCTAATTCCGGCCATAAAGCCCACCATGTGCCCTGTCATGCTCCATCTTCTGTTTGCATTAATGTTGCATTAATGCATGCGAGTCCTGCTTATACATGCTTGTTTCTGCACAGGAGGCATCAAGGTCAAACCTCCACAATCACTCCCAGTAAGGAACTCATTATGAGACAACATGAGAAACACCCATAAACCCATGCAACGTCCCGCTTCTCATTTTCCTCCTCCCGCTGTCTTTTTTATCCTCCCTTCCTTCCTGTCACATGCGGTGGACGGTTAGAGGCATGACACTCATTATTCCCTGCAAATTAAACATCTATAGGTCTGCAGGGGCTTTTCCATCCTTAACACTGGGTTGGACCATGTTTTTTGCATGAGGATGGTCATATTTTAGGTTATTGGCATTAAACATTACCTAATTGTGACTTCCTTTAATCTGTTAGTGATCGCTCTTCAATAATCCATATGTGTTAAAACCCTCTGTCTTCATATTTCCTCTTGTCCATCCGCCCCTCCAGTCTCAGCTGGTAATCTATCTTTTCAGGCAGGCAGCGTTTGGAAAGCTCTTAACAGGATTGGAGAAAAGCAGAGTGGGCCTTATCACATGGGTCGCGTCAAAGGTCAGCAGAGGGGTTAATTATGGGCTGTGTGTGTTTGTGTAAGTGTCGTGGTGGAGGCTGATACTAATTTAGTTTCACAGTAGGCATCCCTGACTATAAACCTTGTGTGTTTCATTACCTGTGGGTGCATTTCCTTGAAGCACAGTGTGTTTTCGCAGCACACACACACACCTTTCCCTGACCCCGATTACAACCCGGCGACTCGGCCAATTGCGTCACACCCCACTCATTTTGTATCTCCCAATCCATCAGTTTACCTGACCTTAATTCAGTGGCGACAGGCCGGCCAATCAGATTAGTTCACCTTTATTTAAAGCTCCTCTGATGGGCAGTTTTGACCCTGATCACAGCCAATAACATCGAAATTGCCAGACTTCCAGCATTTGTTAACCTTAATTTGTTTATGAAATTAACTCATTAGTTGTTCAAAAGCAATTTGATCAGCAAGAAAGATGAGTAACAACAT